>BJEL01000040.1:0-600000 GCA_019972355.1 Drosophila kohkoa
ATAGGATAGGATAGGATAGGATAGGATAGGATAGGATAGGATAGGATAGGATGGTATCGCTATGATTTATCACGTATCTTTGCCTGTTATGTATACGCAAACGATCATTCCTTTAGTATCGCACCACTTAATAAAAAAATCACTTAATCGCAGCTCTCCTTTCCTTAAAGCTAATTTATTGAAAGTGAATGAGCTGCAAAAAAGCAATTATAGGGTATATTCTAGTCTGTCACTCCATAAGTTTGCGTAACTGTGCTCCTCACTAAATACTTACTCACACTTATCGATAGTTCATCGTGTGCACTTGTCAATGCAACCCCCGAACAGTAAAAGCAAAGCAAAGTATAGCAAACTCTACGCCAGATGGCGCCACTGCAGAACCACCCTCAAAATGCGTCCGACAGACACTTGTTTTTGTGGTTGTGCGCATGAGCGAAGCAGAAAGGGCAGCCACGGTCCGGTCTGCTGAGCAGGGCTGAGCACTCGACCAACAAAATTCGAGAAGTGCTCAGCGAGAACATTTTCCCATTC
This sequence comes from Drosophila kohkoa, assembly GCA_019972355.1. Classification (NCBI taxonomy): domain Eukaryota; kingdom Metazoa; phylum Arthropoda; class Insecta; order Diptera; family Drosophilidae; genus Drosophila; species Drosophila kohkoa. Next base: position 532 of record BJEL01000040.1, read on the forward strand.
AATTTTCCGTACGCTGTCGTTTCGCAAGTGAAAAATCAAGAAAAATTCAGCAAGAAAAACTATTACACATATATTTGCAAGACAATTGCATAAAGCAAGTGAAAAATAAATCATTGCATACTTTAAGGAGTTAAAAGTTGCGTACTGAATCTGAAGCTAATTGCAACGCATTAAAAGCAATTTGCAGCATGGAAAAACTTTTCAAGGACCTTCAAAAGTGAAAGAGCCTCTTTGCGTAGGTGTATCTATATCTACACTGTGTACGTGTGTGTGTTTGTGTGTGTGTGTACCTGCCTCAAGTGCAATTATAAATGGCGTAATTTGCTGCGGCGGCCGTGGAATGAAAATAGTTGTGGCAAGTGAAACGCAATTGGAGGCGATTGCAAACGTGGCAAATTCAAGTGAAACGTCGACGAACAACAACAACAACAACAGCAACCATAATAAGACGAAGGCTCGCCGCAACAGCGAGTGCCGCAGCAGCCAACGTGCAACATGGATGAATGCGACAACCTCGTCGTCGTCACATTAAGCGCCGCACACGAGGAGCACAACTCACTGCAAGCCGAACACTCTGAGATACAGCACAAAGAAATCGCCGAGATCGATGCGATAGACGAGCAGCTGAAGCAGCAACGAGAAACTCAAGCAGAACAGCAACAAGAAGTTGCAACAGTCGAGGACGAAGACGAAGACGCAGCAGTTGACGCGGAAGTCGAGGCAGTCATTATGGTATTAGCATTAGCATCTAAATTACATGCAAAAGATACAAATGTATCTGCAAGTTACTTTTGTTGCTGTAGTTAGAGCTGCTGCTGCTGTGGCGTGACTCATGTCAAATGCATAGATTTGCATGCACAATTGCACACCCCCGTAACTCTCCTCCCCCCACCCACACACTCCCTCGCACTTTCCTTCATTGTTATCGTCTCAGTTTTGTGACCTGTTTTTTCTGCGCTTTTCACTTGCAACTAAATCGTTTGCCTAACCTGCTTTCTGTCTATTTATCTCTGTGTGTGTTTGTGTTTCTTTTTGCAGGGCCAAGCGGAGAGCAAGAAGCACGGCGCCAAGTCGCAACGGCGCAACAATGGCAATGGCAACAATCCAGGCCAGCAGCTGGAATCCGGCGACCAACAGCAACAGCAGCAACTACAGACCAAAGGCACCGCCATGTCCTTTGGCTTTCGCAAGAAGCTCAACGGTACGCCCAAGAAGTTCAAGAAACTCCTCGAGGCAGCCAACAACCATCATCACGGCAACAGCAACAACACAACAGCGTCCACAGTGGCCACAGACACAAAGGACGACAATGGCAATGCAATGCCGACAGGTGAGCAATGAGTCCTTGTTAGTTAGTTAGTACTTAATGGCAAGAGAAATATATATGTGAGAAGTAGAATAATCTTCTTAGTTATCAAATTAACAAGTAATAAAATTAGATCTTTGAGCCATATTTTTAATGCTTACACAGAAAGAAAAAACGTGGTAAAAATCAAGAATAAAATAGTTTCAACCTAAAAATCTTATTTTAAGATAATTTTTTTGTAAACATCGAAAAAATCGTAAGTCAGGATTGGCAATCTACTTTTCGATCTAGATTTTTCCCCCTGTGCATCTTTATAACACCAAGCTTCACTTCATTGAAACCTGAGATTAGAGAAATACAAGTGATAAACTGATATGAAAATATACAATATTTAAGATAAATTTGTCTAAGTCTTTATAAGAAGTAGAAGAAAGCATGTCATGAACAAATTATTTAGGAAGTGCGTTTTGAAAAATTTTAGGATCTTAAAGATTTTGCATGATCGAGCTGCCAAATTTGGTAAAAATATTCCTCAAAATTAATGACAGGCTTGGCTTGGTTTCAAAGATAATAACGCTTATTTATATGATCAAACTTATGATAGGGCCAATGATACAAATAGTTACGATAAGAAACACAATATGAGTACTATAATTTCTAATAACTTTTTTCTTTGAGAAACTGAAATTATAATGTAAAGTTCTAAATACGTACACATGTATACAATAATAGTATAAGTTGTATTGTTATTCAAAAAGTTTCCTCAGTTGTTTTTATTTTGAAACTTTTATTATTGAAATTGAAGAATATTAAATTAAAACTTAAATTACTTTGTGTATATTTATACATTCTGAGAGCATAAGCTAGTAACATATTTTAGAAATAATAATAATAATAATTAGAGTTAGAGTTTGGTGTGAGTATCATTCTCTCAATAGTTGTTTAATTTCTGCATTGTAAAGCAATTAAATTATAACAACAAATAGACTCTTAGCTTGAAAATGAAAATTTGGTTGCGATCAAAATAAAATTTGTAGAAGTTATTTATGAAATACTTTTGTATAGGCAAAATGCCTACTTACAAGAGGTCTTAGTTACCTTGACTGACAAGATGGTATATTTTGCACTATGTGGTATATTTTGAGTATCAATATACCAAAGATACCATTCGACATATTTTTAGTATTTTTGGGTATATTTATTTGGTATATTTTAAAATTAATACCGCACTGTTTTGTTTTTATTCGAAATGAGTAGCGGGTATCTCAGCTGTCTGCCTTATTTATTTATAGCAAAACAGATAAAATATAATATTAAATTATAAATATACATTATTAAAATTTCAATGATTTTTATACCTCTATAACCGGTATCTCTTAGTCAAGTACACTCAATTTAAGTAGCATTCTCGTTAGTTTTTATTATGGCATTTTAATTGGCGACAATTTGGCGTGCTATCTAACCGACAATGTGAACTGCGCTGCCTTCTACTTCTTTCACCGCCAATACTTTTAATACTAATGCCACTTCTTTCCCTGGCTCTGCTCCTTCGTTCCAGCTACGGCTCCCGTTCCTCCCGTGCAGTTCGAGAAAGTGGGCGTCGTCGGGGCCCAGAAGACAGCAACGAATCGGACAGGTGCGGCGGCTGGCAAACGTTTCGGATATCGTGGCGCCGTGCCACGCCCCGCCTCAGCTGGCTTAGCGAGCAACTTCAGCGGCAGCGAAGATGTGGTGGAGACGGCAGCCAATGCCCAGAATAACAACGCCACCAACAACAACAACAACTCTGGCAACAACAACAACGGGAATAGCAACAGCAATGTGGCTGGCACTGGCAATGTGCTGGTGAGCAATCGTAAGTGAATCGACAGCTCCTTCAACATTCCCTTTCCTACAACTTGCCCTGTCTCTATAAATTTCCCTCTCTCTCTAGTGAAGCGACGTTCGAAGAGCGCACACGCGGGTCGCAGCGGGGATGGAGAGCCCAAAATAGCTCAGCCCAAGACGCTGACGTTCAATCTGAACCAGAACACAACGATTGAGTATCAGCGACGTCAGTTCTTTGGCGAGTTTGCGGATGAGGCAAGTGCCACAGCCACAGCCACAACAAACGCGGCTGCCACGTCACGGCGCTACAACTACAACAATCTGGCCAACATGCATGCGAATGTCATGTGAGTTTGTAAACACTTTTATTCAACTCTGTATCCACTAAATGAAGTTCTTCCTCCCTCAGCGTTCGTCCCACGCCGCGAGCTGCGCCCCCAAGCTTTGCCAAGTTCACGCTGCAAACGGTGAGTCTGCCACGTCCCGAGTATCCGGTGGCCATCAGTCTGACTGCCACCACGCCCACTACGCCCAGCAGCAGCAGCGTGCAGTCACCACACACCGGAGCCAGAGCCAAAGATGTCGCCTCACGTCCACATCCCTTGACCTCGATCCATGTGCAGCCCACAGCTAACAGGCAACTGGATCAGAAGAGCGTCAAGCAGCTGACGAACAGCACAACACGAAGAGGATTCTCCGGCAGTCGCGAGATTAGCGCAGATTCGGGTATTGCCAGCATGGACATGGCTGTCGACTCCGCCAGCAGCTCGGGATCTGGTTGCAGCGGCAGCAGCTCCAAGCGTAGTCGAAGTCGTCCACGGAATCTGCAGATGGTCATGAGTGGACGTCACACGTTCGAGGTGCGCGACATGGATGATCCGCCCTCAAGTGAATCCAACTCTTATGTGGAGCCGTTGGCTTTACCCAAGTTGCCCACGGACAATAATCAGACGACTCCTTTGCCTTTGATTGGCTTAGTCCGCTCCAATACGGTCCTGAGTCGCGAGAGTTACGAGCGACGTCAAACAATATCTTCCGGACAGCCTCAGGCTTCAGCTCAGGTGATCTTGCAAACTCCGGAGACGCCTCCTAAGCCCAAGGTAACTGGTTCTGATGACAGCGAGAGCGTCGATGAGGAGAAATTGTATCTGGACTCGTCCACCTCCGAGAAGAGTGCCAAACAGCTGAGTCACAGCCAGTCGTCGTCGATGTCTTGGCGCTGCCAGGCGGGTGAATCTCTGGCTGCCAGGGATTGCAGCAGCATGAGCATCTCCAGCACCAACAACAATAGCAACAGCGACATTCAGGCAGCTGGAAAAACCAATGAAAAAGACGAGGACATGTCGCTGGCTCTGGATGACATCAGTCTGATCAACACGGACATGCAGTTCAGCACCATTTGTAAGTCAGAGCATTACTTTTGGGGAGAATTTAAATTCACGTAAATCTACACTGAATTGCTGAGGAATTTTCCTATGCTTCACCTCTAAAATTACACCCAGTATTAAGCCTCCTCTTATCGGCTGATTTACTAGGGAGCTTCTAACAAATGAAAAAGAATCTAATTCATTTGCTTTCTGCAGACTCATTAGTTAAAAGTGATAAGGAATGGGAAAACCTAAGCTGGGGGATATAATCTTAGCAAAAGTATTTTACATATTTCTTATACATTTTTCCTAACGAATTACCTCCGACCATTATCAATCCAATTAAGATAGTTCATTAGAATCTTATTTAAACGATCTCCTCTTGAATAAAAGAAATCAAACATATTTTTAGATGCGTCGATCGAGGAATGACTCCTCCTTATAAGAGTCTTACAATCTATACTGAGAAATCTTTTCTTGAAATCTTATCTGTATAATCTCCTCTTATGCACAAAACTTCTAATAAATTATAAAAACAGATCTTAACATTTAGGTGATAAAGAACCTTATTCAGTGCAATTTCAGAATGATTTTAGAATCTGAGTTGAGAGAAAAGAAAAGAAAAGAAAAGAAAAGAAAAGAAAAGAAAAGAAAAGAAAGGAAAGAAAAGAAAAGGGACATAATTCATCCTTAGGCACTTAATTTCTCTGCATATTTTGGTCTTAACCCATGGCTTCTTTTGATTACTTCAACATATTTTGCTTAGTACACACCTCTGCAACCGTCGTTGCAACAAGTAACTTGAAAAAATATTCCATTTGTGAAGAACCTGGAATGTTTTAAGATTCTGGACTTAGAGAAAAAGAAAGTAAAAAAAAAGAAAAGATTTATCAAAAACAATTCAACCGTAGACTCTTGAATTCTCAGATTACTTTGATGTAAACTGAGAATCCGAGGTGAGAGAAAAAGAAAGAGAAAGGATTTATTTGAAACATTTCAACATTTCATATTTTACTCTTACCCCATCCTTTTGATTACTTCAACATATGTTGCTTAGTAAACATCTCTGCAACCATCATTACAACAACCTTAACTAGAATATAAATCCTCTTAATGGTTGAGTGTATTTATTCTCGTTAAGGTTGTTGAAAATTCGCTGTATCAAAAAGCAATCTCTCATAAGCAATATCTTTACTCCCCACAGCTTCTCTTACTGAACCAGCACCCAAGCCCAGCTGCTCCAACGCTGGCCCCCCACAGGATCACTTGCTCAACATGCACATCGTGGACAATCGCGAGGCAACTACAGTGCGTCTGCCCATCGAGCGACCACGCAGCTTCAACAATGCGCTTAATGAATCGAAGTTCGCTGAACTGGCGCTGGCAAGCAGTAGCTGTCTGTTGTTGGATGATGAGACTTCGCCCACAGATAGTTTGGTGAGCAGCACCGAGGAGGCGTCTGAGGAGGCGGGAGGCAAGCTGAAGAAGCACAAGCACAATGCGGAGCTACAGCAAAAGGACTTTGATGTGGACATCGATGATATATCGCCAGTGATGGAGCTGGAACTCGATCCGGGCAGTCGCAGTCCCCACTCCCCGGGCACGCCCACACACGCCTCCCATTCGCTGTCGCTGGGCTCGGACTGTGGCAATCTGATCGATGACGAGATCGCCGATCAGCCCGCATTGCTGTGCAACAGCGAGGCCCAAGAGCTGGCCACCGACACGCCCACTTTGATGGAGACGCACACGCACACCCAAACGGGATCGTTGCGTTCGCTCAAGAGTCAGTCCAAGGCACGCACAGCCCTGCAGCAAGCCATCGAGTTGAGTCTACGCACTCCGGCTGCAGTGCGTCGCGCAGTCCTGGAGAGCGCAGAGTCGCTGGACACTTTGTCGCCCTGTGAATCCATTTGCTCTGACGATCTGATGATGGACTTTGATATGAACAGCAGCGTCGATTCCATCGATCGCACTATGTCGATGCGGAGTCGCAGTGGCTCCGATCTTCATAAGCTGGGCACTGACATTGATCCGGAGCAAGCCGAGACGGAGGCGGAGTTGTTGTCGCAACTGGAGTGCAAGGGCAGCGATGTGATGAAGGAGCTCAACAGTTTGCTTCGCGTGCGCATGCAACGCTCCACAGCGAGTCCCAGGGAGCGCATCAGGTGAGTTCACACACACATGCCACATGCCACACCTTGACGTCTCCAAGCCCATTTCCATTACCCAAAACTAATTGAATTGGCCAACGGGCGCGTTGCCAAAACACCCAAAAAAAAAAAAAGGAAAATAATCCATTTGCGGTCTCTTGCCTTTGCCTTTCCTTTCCTTTCATTTTACTTTGCTTTGCTTTGCTTTCCTTTGATTCGATTTGACTTTATTAACTCGCCTGGCATTGGGCCAACTATTACACTTGCCTCAGTGCCTCATGCCTCATGGATCGTCCAGTTGTTGCACCACTCCCAGCACCACTTGAAAGTAATGCAACTTCTGCCTAATCAATCGGTCGTGCTCCACTCCCTGTCCTAATCTCTCTCTCTCTCTCTCTCTCTCTCTCTCTCTCTTCCTCTTCTTTCCTACTTTTGCTCTTTGGCCGGCCGGCAACTTGACTTCAATTTAACACTAGAAAGCCTGCAGAATTCACCCCAAAATCTGAAGAGCAAAAACTTTTCAAAAATTTTTCAAGTGCTTATTACAGATTTCTAATGCACATTGCTTTCCTTTTTGTGCTCAACCAAAAACTTTGTGGAAAAATCGAAATATTATAGATAACATTTTATTTATGAAGGAACACTTCAAATTAGATAAATCTGAAAGATTTTGCAAAGTTGTTTGCTGTTGATAATGATTATCAATAATCATTTACCACAATCTGAAGTCTATTGATAGATTGACCTTGGCTTAGAAATTTCGAAGTGTATTCGCTATTAAAGCTTCTTAAGCACTCATTGAAAAACTTTAAGTCACAAATTCAGAAGGCTATCAAATTATTAATTGATTAATAATTCAAAAGCTTTTAATAGAATAAAGAACGCTTTCACATACAGTATTAAATTACTTTACAAAAGTGTATTAAAATTTAATAAGTTTGAAGTATTTATTGAAACTTCCACGCTGTTCATTTGCTCTAGATCTTCAGAAACTTCCATTTAAAAACTCTTGCTCCACTCCTTTTAAGACCTTGGCATTTCTAGTGTTAACTTGCGCAATTCTTTGGCGCTTATTTTCCTTTGCTCTCAGATTGAAAACTGGATGGAAAATTGAAATTAGCCGAAAATTAGACAGACAGCATTTGAGACAGGTTGAAATTTGCAGCATGGTTTAAGCTGCATTAGCTTGTTGTTTTGGCCAAAAGGTCGCTCCATTTGATGTTGGCAACCAAACAAAACAAAGCAAAACAAAACAAAAAATTCGCATTTATTTCTTACCAATTCCATTCCCACTGTGAATCCCATTCGGATTCGGATTTGGATTCGCATTCCCCGTTTTGCCAATTGCCGCTCTCAATTGCAAGGTTTAAGCGCCTGCTACCACGAATTGTTGTTTGAAAGCCAAACACAGGGGCAGGCAGAGAGCAAGAGAGAGAGCTGGGAGAAGAGGCAATGGCAACGACACAACGACAACGACAACGGCACTTGGCATTTGGCTGGTCTCGGGACGAGGTCTGGCCTGGCCAAATCGTGGCCGTAGTTAAGATAACATTTTGACTCTGCACTGAGACTTGATGGCGAGTGCCGCATTCTTTTGTCATGGCAACAACAGCAACAGCAACAACAACAACCGGCAACAGCACGACAACGTCGTCGACGTCGACGAAAAGCCGTTTCTTGTTCCAGCCAAAGTTTTGTTGTGGCTTTGGCTTTGGCTTTGCTTGTCGCATTTTTATTGCATTTGCCAAAGGAAAAATCAATTGTCTGGCAGGCGCATGTGAACCTGTTCCGACTTGTTGTTGTTGTTGTTGTTATTGTTGGAAAAGCAGCCACAGCACATAACTGCAAAATGCCGCTGGCCTCGAGAGCGAAACATCAGCTTCAGCTTGAGCTTGAGTTCGTGGATACGCATGCGCCTGGGGATTGCCTTTCATTATGTATTGGTGAATGTCCCCATAAATTGTAAGCACACACATACAAACAAGAGGCCAAGAAAACCCATCGAGCCAACTCCAGCTGCAAATGGCAAAGCAAACAGCTGCGAGCTTAGCTTAAATCTTTTAATCGTTTGAAAAACCATAATTCATATGCATGCATATGCTTCGATAATCGGCCCACACACTTGTGTGTCTTATGTCTCTCAACCTTGGGCCATAATCCATTCAATCCATTCAGTGACGAAGTACCACAACATGACTCACCCAATTCACTGCGTCGCTGAAGAAAAAATGTGCCGAGTAAGTTGTTGCCAATTGGCAATTGGACATTTGGCAGCAGCTGTCAGCGATCTTCATCTCTTCGTTGTTGTACCTCAATGTTATGGTCGTAATAGCCCGTATTCCATTCCGTATGACCATTCTCAGTGCTTATCTCGCTCTGTCTCTCTTGCTAATGGTAGAAAGCTTTCTTTTCTAACGGCAATGCCACACACAAAGCTCGAACTCAGCAGCAGCAACAACAAAAACAACAACAACCATAACAACGAGCATTAGAACAACCATCACAACAACCATCACAAACTCCTCTACAACACATTCTTGACGCTCTTCGACGCAGTTGAGTGAAACGATTTGGAAACGAAACATTGTTGGCACTCGGAATGGGCACAGTGAAGCAAAGCCAATAAGCAAGAAATAAATTATATCGTTAATACAAATATGTTCAAAGAATGCCAGACTGTCTATACATAAAAGAAATGGTGTAGCCAAAATTTATTAAAAGTCAATACAAATTTTTGAACTAGTGCTATAATAAAATTTAAAATAAAAAGTATACTTCTTCATACAAAAAACTTAAATATATAAACGTAGACAAAAATTATTAAAAGTAATACTTCATAAACTAACACGCGATGGTATAAAATGATAGGTTTGTTAATCAGAAAACAACATTCTTCTTTATAATTTAAAATTTTTCAACCAAAGACTTATTAGAAGTAAGAATTTATTTTCGAATTGCAAACTTTTGGCTTAAGAAAGTATGTAAATTATATGGACACACAAAAGGATTGATTTTAATTATAAGCTTTGAGTGACTTTTATGCAAAATTCTATTTATTCGAAACTAGTTTTATTATGAGAGTCCATTCTTTCATTCATTCTTCCATAAAGTAATTCTTTTCTGCTTTTTAATACAACACTTTGATAATAGTCAAGCAGTTTATAAGCATATTACATTTTTTTAGGCGCTATTAATTTTTTTATTGATATTATTTATAAAGCTTAATAATTTTTGCATAAACAACATAACTAATTAAGATAATGGCTTTTACAAGTGAATGCATATAATATGAATTAATTACTTATGTAAAATCAAGTATTTATTCAGTATAAATGCTTCCAAGCTTGACAGCAATTAAAATCAACTGTTTATATAATATAAAAGCTTGCAAAATTGGCAGCAATTAAAATTAAGTATTTACTCAGTATAAAAGTTTTCCGAAATTGGCAGCATTTCGTTCACTCTTTGCCCCACTGTGCCGTTCCGTTGCCACTTTGTAGCAGCCTTGAGGCTCGCGCTACCAACTTCCAACTTCAGTATTAAACAAGATCTCAAAGCGTTCGGTTCGAATCGATACTAGTTGCGTCGGTTGCGTGGGTTACTTCAACAACAACAAGAAACAAAACAAATGCTTACCCGTTACCCATTATTTCCCTGTTCAACTGAGATCCAAGAATATATTATAATCTCGAAGTAAATGTTAAATACCATTGTAGTGGTTGCTGTTGGTGTCGATAGTGTGTTGTGCAAGTGTTTAAGCTGCGTGGGAGTTGCCTAACCCGGAGAGTAGCCAAGTTAATTGCCATTGTGTTTTTGGTTCATAGACACAAAGCCCAGAAATAATAAACATAAATCCAACAAAAGCCAGTGACCGAATAGACCAAACTTCCCTCGCGTTTCCCCCGCTCTCTCGCTCTCTCTCTCTCACTCATTCGCATCAGCAGCTAAACACAAACCGCGGATACGCACTGTTGCCTTTTTCATGCCACAGATACAGCGCTAAAGACGCGCCGCAGGCACAAGTGTCAATGCTTTTTGTGTGAATTTCTGTGCAGATACAAAATACGTAAAATAAAAGACTAAATAATAAAAGTAAATAAACTGCGGGCAGACAACTGGTTTGCTAAAAAGTGAGTAACAAAAATACCAAAAGAAACATAAAGAATGCCAACCAAAAAAAATAACTTATAATGATAATGATGAGCAGTCGAATAGCCCAATCGAGTAAACACAACCACAAGCTAGGGAAGGGGACACTGGGGAAGGGGAAGATAAAGAGGAAGGGGGTCTGCCCCAAAGTAGGTGCTGATTTCCGTCCTGACCGCAAAACCCTTTTGCCACTTGCGTCACTTGATATGCCACAGACCACAGGGCAAGCGAATGGATCGCCAGTGCATTGGGTTGGGAAAAACAATAGAAAATCTAAACTGGAAATCCGAAACGGAAAAGTGTGTCACATGCAAATTGCATTTGAAATAAAGCGTTGGAATTTGATGCCCATAAACGTAACAATTACGGCAAAAAAAAAAAAAACACTCAAATGTAAAAGAGATGGCAAATAGAGAGACGCGATCTTTTCGTATTACGAAAAGTAGATACTCTTGAGAATTGAATGCGAAGATAGTCACAGTTTTATTTAATGAAACTTACAAATATTTAATACAGTTCTTCGATTTTGCTTCAGATTGAAGAAAATAATAAGAAATCGTTTGTTTCTATCTACTTTGAACTACTTTGAATTATTTCAATTATATGAGCGCCAACACTATTGTTTAAAGTTCAGACGCTAGATCATTAAACTATTAATTTGTATGTTGTAATTTGTGACGGTAATATTTTATAATCTACAAAACCAATCAATTTGCAATGCAAAAACATTTGTTGAGGAAGATAATTTAATTGTTTTACACTAAAAATATTTTCAATTTAAGTAGTGCAGTAGTGAAATTAACAGTGCAGAAATGATTTTTAAATATACCAAATAGCGCAAAAATACTAAAAATATACTAACAATTATATTTGGTATGTTATTTGACATTACAATAGAATACAAAATGTACCAGATTGTCAGTGCGGTATTTGTTTTAAATATACCAACTGAATATACTGTAAAAATACTGAAAATATTCCAAATGCTATATTTGGTATATGGATGCAGTACTTCATTAAATATATACCACAGAGTGCAAAATATATCAGATTATCAGTACAGTATTTATTTTGAAATATACCAAACTAATATACTTCAAAAATACTTAAATATACCAGACGTTTATTATGGTATATGTTGATATTTACATTCGAAATATACCATAGAAAGCAAAATATACTAGATTGACAGTCAGAACAACAAATATAAAATATTTTCAATTGAGAGATAATTAAAAATACTTTCGTGAGCTTAGCTTGAACTTGAACTTATCCAATCAATCACTTAATCTTGAAAGTAAATCCTTTGTTTGATATTGAATTCTACGAGTATTGTATTCTATACAATTCATCATTAAAAGTATCGTCAGTCTTCACTCAGAAATCATAATACCCTAAGTTAGGGCAAACGCATAAATCATAAAGAATAATCAGCTGCAAGTGCTGACCCCAAGAAAACTGAGCTCCATTCCATTTGGGTAGTAATTTTGTTGTTGTTGTTGTTTTCAGTCTTGGTTGTTCTCAGAGACGGAGACGTAGACGGCGACTGTTGACGCTTCAAGTTCAGTTGCAGTTGCAGTTGTTGTGTTGCCTTCTGTGGCATGTTGACGTGCCACTGCCGTGGGTTTCTAAGTACTCGGAAATTGCAGTCTCCGGCAGTCAGCGGCAGTCTACAATCTACTTCAGAGTCAGTTCAGTTCAGTAGACATGCATAATTCAACAGAATGTGCGACCGGCGACCACAAAATACCAAACTCGCCTGCAAATACAGATGCAGATACATTCACAGATGCAGCCACAGCCACAGCAACAGCCAGAGATACGTAAGCTACCAATCTGGCTATCTACCTACCTTAGTTTACTACCTGTCTGTCTCCGTCTGGTTCTTCCTCTCTTGTCTACCTGGCAGCCATCGTTGATCATCATCAAGAGCAGCTTCAGCTTCAGTCTGTGGCGCAGACAAAAAAAAAACTTGCCACAAGATACAAGATACACACCGGATTTGGATTCTCAGCTCAGATTTGTTTGCTGGCTCCCCATTCTTGTTCCTCTCGTGAGAATGTTGTGTGTATGCTTTTCTTATGGTTATTAACATGACGATGGCATGTTGCCAGTTGCCAGTTGGCAGTTTGTTTAGTTGTCGAGTCTCTTAATGAAGCGCCCTTTTGCTGCAGTTTCCACAGAAGGGGCAACTGCACTTCCGTGCCTATGACAAATGACGTTTCACCATACAAATTGATAAGTGCCGTTAGGCGCGTCGTAGATGTTGCAACGCCTCTGCTTCTGCTTCATGCTCTCCAATTGCCTTGTCATCGCTGACGGTGGCAAGTTGGCAGTTGCCACTGCTGGGAGGCGACACACGCCGTTGGCAGTGGCACAAATGGGTAGCAGTTAAATTCCCATATCTCTCTCTTCTCTCTATGCAATATAAATAGTTACTATATATATATTTACGAGTATGTTTACAGTTACTGTTTAGAGTTAAGCGATTGAAGCCGTTGCAGCAATTCCAGCTCCATTAGCTTGCAACTGTTGCAATGACGAACGTTTTGTCGTCCACACACACATCGAAACCCAACACACACACACACTTTTATGGTATGAAATTTCCGGTGCAGTTGTGCAAAGTGCTGTTGTTGGCATTGTTTTGGCTTCGTCCACAGTCTTTCACAGTTGATTTCTGCAGTCAAGACAACAACATGGCTGAGAAATTATGAATGCTTTTGTGTTTGCTTTGCCAAATTTGCATAAACTGAAAGTGTTTCTTGCTTAAATACCATATATGTTAACTATACACTCCACCGTCCAGTGGCAAACACCCTTTCATATCTCATTACGAGAAGTAGTTAAGGGAGATCATGATGTATAGAGAGTGTAGGGCAACACTTGAGCTATGTCATGGTAATAGCACAAGTATTTCACTTGTTTGCATAAATAATAACTGTTACTTAGACAAATAATTAAAGAGAATGGAGCAGTCATCAAAGAAGGTTAGATTAAATAGTGAGAGGTGTCGCTTGGAAAAGTTTTACACACATGTTTCATTACATTAACATATGCAAATGAAATACGATAACTGCAATAAAGAAATGCACCAGAAAAGTGAAAGAAATGAAGGTACATAGAGGGAAAGATTTTCTAAAGGTGATCAAAAATGGCAACAGCAAAAGAATTGAGAAAGCTGCCTACTACTCACATGAAATCGATATCTTAATGAATTTGAAATCTGATTACAAGAATATAAGTAATCAAGGAAAAGACAAATTTAAAGGGAAATATTCAAAATATCAAATTGAGGAGCTAAAATAAAATATAAATATGTTTAATTTATAGTAGGATTACATTATCAACAAAAGAAAAGACTGAACTGGTTATACCGAGAGTTGAAATAATGAAAAGGAAAAGGAAATAGAATTCAACAAGCTTCCTTATACTGACCTGGTATCGACATCTTAAAACAAGATTACTTAACATTGCTTAACATTAACATTCAGGAAAGTAATTTAGGAAATGTCTTTAAAGAAATAGAAATTGAATTACTCCAGCACCGGAAATCTGAAAGTTATATTATATAAGGATATTATCTATATTTATCCCTGCCAAAAGACACCCACTCATAAATACTTGGTGCTCAAATCGATGCCGATCACAATGCCCAATTGCTGATACTTTCGCTCTTCTTATATTGTCGACTCAGTAAAAGGAAGACCAGTAAAATATCACAACTTCAACCTAAAGTTTATTAAGTAAACAAATTCAATAAAATTCTTGCAACATTTTATAAGTTTTTCAAGCAAAACAAATCAAATAGCAAGGTTTAGATTATGCCACCATATATGACAAAATTCATATGTATTTTTTCCACTTTTGTCTCCAGCCCTATAAAGTTTATATATGCTTGATTCAAAATGGCAGTTGACCACATTCGACTGTAGCTTTCATACTTGCTTCTATGTTATTTGCCTCTTCGTTCTTAAGACGCAATTAGGGATTGCTAGAAAATAACAAGTTTTTTAGATTTTAATAGTTCTACTTCTCACTTCATACAAATAAAGCTAATTACAATAAATCATAATTTTCATCTATTCAATCTACATATTTGCGCTGCTGTGAAAGCTTTACAAAAAAAATGTTAAACTCATTAAATTAAACTCACAGCAGAAATAATTAAGCTTTGCGGCAAAATAATTATAAGCTCGCTTGATGACTGCTTCATAGCGCAACAGCTCTGAATTTTTCTGTAATTTACCTCTCTTTTTTTGAGCTTGAAAGATTTCATAAAATTACCTTTGAAGCATCTTCTTTAGGTCTAAATTTTTTAGACCAATTAAATGGAAGATCAACAACCTGAAAGTATGTTTATGAATAGAGAATTTGCAGCAGCTTTCAACATAAATTAAAATATTATATTAATCTTTTTATGTCTATTACTTTTTATTATATTATTGTATTATATTTTATATATATTTAGAGTAGACCAAATTGATGCAGAATCTCGTTTAAATTGAAATTGAAATTCTATTAAGTCAAATTTAATGAAATTTTCTTCTAAATTTAAATTAGTTTTAAGCAGAATTTCTTTTACATTGAAATCACTTTTAAGCGTAATTTCTTAAAAATGTTGTCAATGGTTTTTGAGCAATTTCAAGCTCAATTTCTTTGTCATTCTCATTGAAAAAAATTGCAAAAGCATTTTGAGGTAATAATTTAGTTTTTGTTTTTTGTTTTTGCCAAGCTGCCAAGTTGAAACCTGAGTTGTTCCAGTTTTCTTGGGCAATTACATAGCACTTTTGCTTTTTGTTGATTGTTTCGTTGTTATTGTTGTGACTGCAGTTAGTTATCATTGTTATGCTTTTGTCTCGTTGTTTTTGTTGTTAAAGCAAAGCTAATTAAGTTTCAGTCAGCGTTGAGTTTTGTGTGTGAAAGTCAAATAAAATGCAAGCAATTTGTATGTTTTTCAAAAATTCACTTCTTTGCTTTTATTTGGCGTGCCAATTGGCCATAAGACGCTCTGCTTATTTACTTAGGATGCGACCTGGAACCGCGTCATGCCGTTATAATATGTGTAACTTTAACCTTTCGGAATGTGGTTCAGTGGTTGTTGTAGCTGTGGTTGTTACTTGTATTGTTGTGGTTGTTGCTGCTGCTGCTTTTCGGGTATTTGTTCAATATTTTGTTGGGCATTTTTCAATAGTTTTGTATAAATTATGGCGCTAACAACGCGCATGTGTAAGACTTGTAGTGCTCCCCTCTCTCTCTCTCTCTGCTCTCTCTCCCTGCCTCCCACTCTTGCGACGACTGCAACACGCAACAGTTGACTTTCACCAACAGCAGCAACAGCAACAACAACAACAACGACATCGGCAACAACATATTTCCAGCGTGTTTGGATTTATTTCCACCACGTAACCGACATTAGCCACCGCGATTCAGTCAGCGGTGCAGCTTCCCAGCATGTTGGCGGCGCAATTAATTGCCCATTGACAGCGCCTCGCCCCTCTCTTCCGCCCTCTAGAGATGGGGGAACCCTAATCAATGGATGGCTTTTCACTTTCATTGCGAGCAAGTTAATTAAATGCGCGTCGCATTGACTAAATAATTGAAAGCGCCGCCAAACCTCCCCACACACTTCGAAGTGGAGACTTTTGCCAAACTCTACACACCCCTTGGGGGCAACAACGCAAGTCTCCACTCAGCTGTTGTGGCACTGCGCATGTCCCGATTGTGTCATCGTCAGCGTTGTTCTCAGTGTGCAACACAAAAAAACTAGTTGGAAATTCAAGTTGCAGTGGCAACATGTCCACAGCTGCCTCACCCAGTGGCGTGCGTCGCGTACGCACCGATCTCAAGACCTCCGAGAATAGATTCCTCACGGGGCAGCCGCCGCCTCCTCCTTCTGTTCCTCCTGCTGCTGCTCGAAGTCATCGCAACAGCTCGCCCATTGGCATCAAGCAGCTGAGCAGTTGCCCTCAACACTGCCACTACATGCCACACTTTGCGGCAAGCAGCGCTCCCTCAGCGAATGCCACATATCTTAGGTTGCCACTAAGTCAAATTTCGCACAAAGTTATTAATTTGTTTACTCTCTTCATCTCTTGCAGCGCCAAGTTGCCGGCACGTGCCACACGGCTGTTGAATCGCTCGAGGTTGCAGGATCAGCAGCAGCTCACCGGCAACGATTCGGACAACAGTCTGCGTTCAACGCACAGCGGCGCCTCCGGTCGCAAGCGCAGCACAGCTGCCTCGCGTGCCTCCACCGCCTCCTCTACATCCAGTTTGCAGCGTCGCCAGCAACAGCAGCAGCAACATCAGCAGCAACAACAACGTTCGCAACTTGCAACGGGCTCGAGACGCGGCACAGGCTACGGCAGCAACGCAGAGCTGCACAGCTCATCGGACGATCTGATGTTGTATGACAAGTCCTTCAGGAATGCCATGATCCAGGATGTGCTACAGTTCAAGAAGCAGCTGCTGCGACTACGTCGCATCCTTCAAGAGGTAGCTTCTAGTTTTAGCGTCTTGTTTTAGTTTTTCACCTATATTTTACTCTTATGCACTTGCCACATGCCACTTGCCACACACATACACACTCCTTCACTCACATTCGCACCGTCTCACACAGGAAGCTGATTTTGATTTAAAGCGGGTAGGTTTTTCATTTTCCATCTTTCCTTTTTTCCTTCACCTCATCAATGTTTCAGCCCCTATAAATTTCTCAATACATTTTTCTCCCCTTTGCAGACGGAGACGTTGAATCCCTTTGAGAATGACAATGTGCAACTGTTTGCCGCCTGTGGCTTGGATAGCAAGCAGCTGAATGACATCGATTTGGCCAGCTTGACATCATCCACAACGGAGGATCCACTTCAGGAGTTAACCGATCTACGTAGACAGGTGGTTTACCTTCAGGTATTTGCACGACTTTTTGCATTTCGTTTGCTCGATTAGTTCAAACTCCGAATACAACTACAACTACAACTCAGTCTGAGAGTACTCACTTTCGCTTATCTCTTAATACAGTGCAGTCACATTCAAAAAAACAGGAACAGTCTCTTTTCTATAATATCAATATAATATAATTATTCGTATTGCTGTCATTTTTCTTCTTACTCAATACTCAGCATGTAACATACAAAAAAAAAAAACAAAAGCAGACAACATATATATATATCAAAACAATTACCTCAACTCTTGCTTATTATCCATATCTATATATAACTGTATCTTTTAGCTATTGTGTACATAGCCATAGTTTGATTTTTGATCTGAGATACAAGCAATCTATACTCTATAATATACAACTCAAATATTTAACCACCACACCATATATAAAAAAAACAACCCACACAAATCTGCAAAACAAAACAATACGAAACTCTTTTAACTCTTTTGTTTGTAATTCATGCTCCAAATTCCGAAAAGACAATAGATTAAAGAGCGTACTGCATAGAGTACACTTAATTAATGGAAAACTAGAATGCAACAGGTTTTTTAATGACTTGTCAGGAAATACAATTTGAAAATATTTTAATGGGAACATAAAAATAGAATATATTATTAGAATTTCAATAATTAGTTTAAATTTTATTTACAATTCATTTGGGAAAGTAGTTTGAGAACTTTTTGGAATACAGTAAACACAAAATTAGTGAACTTAAAAGAAATTTAAAAGCAATTGAAGATGTACAAAATTTATATAAATAGGAATTCAAATAACGAATTTTTTGAACAATATACATACAAAAATATAATATTTAAAAGAATTTAAATTGTATACTAATATGAATAGGCAACAAAATAAAAATGGACTAGCTTATACATAGAAAAGCTTATTGCTTAAAAATAATAAAGGGAAACAATATATACAAAATAGGTTTAACCCTTTCGGGACTACTGGGACAATACGTCCCAAAATTTTTCAATGCATACTGGGACAATACGTCCCAAAATTTTTCATTGCATCGATTTTCTATAATTTTAATGCTAGAGCTCTTGTGAAATATCCCAAACACAGTTTTAAGTGTCTATTTCATAATGTAAACAAAAAAGTAACGGTGAATATCTTCGGATTGGGATTATATGTCCCAGGATAAAAGGACGAATTCAGGATTTCCAAGTATGCAGTACATAATTATTTTTAGTCATCTTTCAGAATCTGAAAAAGGATTTTCTCTAACTATCTTGGTTTTCGAAATAAAACTCCGTCCCGAAAGGGTTAAAGCTAGAAAAATGAAATTAAAATAATACAAATGGAATGGAATTAAAATAGAACGGCATAATTTACTATTAATACTTAATCCTGATTATTAAGTTTTAGAGGAATAAAAATATAATGAAAAAATTTACTATTACAACTTAATCTTGTTTATTAAGTTTTAATAGTAAATTATTCCCAATAACTTAATTCTGTTCATTAAGTTTTAAAAGTAAATTATTCCAAACAACTTAATCTTGTTCATTATATTTTAGTAGTAAATAATTCCATTTGATTTTCATTGTATTTTATTGTTATTATTTTAATTTTATTTGACTAGTTTGCCCAACAATTACTTATGCTTTTGGGTAATCTAGTTCAGTTGTTCAATCATAAATTACAACAATTTCAAAAACAGGTTTTGAATGTGCTAGACAAATTGAAAAACAAAAAGCACTCTTAAAAATGAAATGAAATAAACAAGAACTTATTAACAACTTGAATTACAATTGTGATTGACAATTTAAAATTCTTTAGAAATAGTTCTATTTAGCGAATTGCAATTGTTTGAAGTTGTCATTTTAGGGACAACAAAAAGCGAAGTAAATATTCTATTTTGATTTCGGAGCTTCGAGCATGATTTGTGATTGATGTTGATTGATTAGCTGGTTAGCTTAAGCATACTCTTTGCTCGTATGTCTGCAAGTGTTACTCATTATAAAACTGAACACTCTCTGGCTTAGTTCGTGAACATATGAATATTTAATTTAGTTTTGCTGTGCGCAAGATAGAGATAGCAATGATTGCGAAAAAGAGTAAGAGCTAACTTTCGTATATCGTATATCTGCACCTAGGGTCAAGTGGATGATCGTGATCGCACCATACGCCTGCAGCGAGATCTCATCGAGCAGCTGGAGGCGGAGAAGCGTCAAGCGGCAACGGCTGGCAACGAAGTGACCAACAAGGAGTGCATTAGCATGGCCACCCAGACCGAGCGAGTAAGTGTGATTGAATAATATTCAAATTATAGTATAAATATGTGTGTTTGTATGTGTGTGCACAATGATTGACTAACCGAAAGCTATCAACAATTCCAATTCCACTTTCACAGACACGACCACTTGCCATTGGTGCGGAGGGTTTGTCCAGGTAGGCAAAACACATTCAATACATTCGATTCCATTCATTATTATTATTATTATTTATATATTTATTTAGTTATTTTAGTTATTATTTGGTTCGCCACATGCAACAAAATGTTGTACAAAACGTCGCTTGTGGCGGCAGTCGTTGAATTGCCACTCAACTCGAAACTCAGCTGACAGCTGGCTTCATGCGCCGCTGGCTTGCAAGTTGCACGTTGCAAGTTGCCAGTTGCGGTTGTGGCATGCAAATCAGTGGGCCACTTGACGCTAATGGCCGCAAATTGTAATGCTGGCAGCCCAATTGGGGCAACTGCAACTTCAGCTACAACTGCGATAACAATTGCAAGTAGCTGCCACAAGCGACGCCGCGTTGCACTTACTACTTATACTACATTGCATTGTACATTGTGCATTGTGCTCAATGCCTAACTGTTCGTATCTTTAACATTTGATTAACCACTTTTGCCACTTCGATCCCCCCTCTCTGCTCCCTTTTTCCCACCGAACACTCACACACCCACATGCCACACACCAATCTCTCTTTAACATGCTGCCACACGATATCTATCTATAACATATATATAGACTACAGTTTGGGGAGCAACAGGTACTATTTTGTGATTTCATCTTAGCCATTATCGTGTTGTGTGCGATCAATCTCTTATGTATACTACATCTAAGCTATAGCTGTATGGATAACTGTAACTTTTGCACCTGAAGCGTTACACTTCTCAGACTACTTACTGCATACAAATAGCTTTAACTGTATTCAATACTAACTATGCATTAATTTGATATTCCTAATTAGACTAAGTCATAAGTAGGTTTAAGCATTCAATTTGTTGCCTGACACTTAACACTGTTTGTAAACTAATTTAATTGCATGCGGCAATTAAATAGAGTAACCAGGTAAAGCTGATCTACAACTAACAAAAAAAAAACTATTTTAAAATCGAAGAAGGTAACATTTCTCATTTGCATGCTAAACTGATGAAAAAGAGTGCAAAATAGTAAAATACTGAGTTACCGCGTTGCCACTTTTTGCAAAGCGCTGCCCACTGGCTATGTAGATGCTGCCAACATATTTATTTAATTTAAACTTAAATGCAGTTTTATTTTGAATTAATTAAGCAAGTTTTGAGAGTCTACATTGTTAAATTACACTTTATTGAATTTAAATGCAGTTTTACATAAATCTTTAATCAATTATTTTAAGAATCAACATTAAATGGAAACTATTAAACTTGAATTTAAAGTTTTATTTTGAATTCATAAAGCAATTTAAAATTACACTTTTTGAAATTAAATCCAGTTTATCACACATTTATAATTCAATTACTTTAAGAATCATAAAATAACTCTTTGATCTTGTTGAATTTAAATGCATTTGAAATATCACTTTATCTTTTTTAACAAGAATTAAGCCATTGTTTGTCTTTATTAATTTCTAAATGCAGTTTTATTACAACAAATTAAGTGCATTCAAGGAATACTCTTGATTTTCTTGAATCGTACTGTCAACTTTTGAGAAGTTCTTGTGTTTGGCGTTGCCACACTTGTTAATAATATGTTACATAACCTATAACTTTAACATGCACTTGAGAAATGTCACCCTGACTTAATCGCAATAATATAAAAAGTTAAATACTCTGAGCATGTATTGCTTGTATTTATCACACACAAAACTAATCTGTGAATGTTTCTCTGTCCACAGAAGTAAGCCCGAATACACCAGTTACACGACGCACTTTCCGGCGTTGCACTTGCATTGCAATGACTCGACGGTGGCTGCCACAACGATCATACGTCATCAGCAGCAGCCGCTGCAGCAGGCACAGACATGCAATGGACACCACAACAGCAACAATCACAGCAACAGCAACAACAACAGCAATCACAACATCAGCAACAACAACAACAATTGTCGTGCCCTGAGTCAGACACGTCGACACACGATCATTTCAACGACGCTGACCAATTACAATCAGCAACTGGCAGCTGCCGCTTATCCGCGTCGCGCTTCCATCGCCTGGGATGCCACAGAGACAGCGACGCCAACGCCAACGACCACGCCCACAGCGGCAGTGGTCGCCCACAAGCCGGTGCGCATAACACTGATCGGCGAGCCGCTGCCAATGCCGAAGTCGAAGCCAAAGTCGCAACAACAACATCAACATCAACAGGCGAAGACGCGCTTCCTCAATGGCGGCAGCTGCCAGAGCAACGGTCAGGGCAACCATCATCACTATCAGCCGTTATACAACAGCAACAAGATGACAAACCCAACCGTAACTATAGTCTGATTTATAGATAAACCTATACTACCCCCAACATTCTTCAAACTATATTCCTACAAATCAAATACAAACAACAAACTGCGCACAATTATCTCTCGGCAGGCGCTTAACAAAGTAAGCTAAAAAAATAAAATAAAATCATCGATAGCAGAGAAAATAACTTGGATTAGTATTGGCATAGCATAGCAGATAAAAAGAAAAAACAATACGCGTTAATTCAATAGGAAATAATATAAAATATGAAAAGTATATAAAGTATGTCTAAAATAATCATAGAATACTATATGATATGATATTTTGTAAAATGAAATCCAATAAGAATAACAAATGTTATATGAATATACTCTCAAATCGTTTGCAGTCTTACCAAAACCAGTGAAAAACTTAAGATATATAATACATTAAAATTCCTTGGGCATTATATACTTAAGAGCTCTTGGCAATTAACAAAGATTCTATAAAAAATACAAATAAAATTTCAACTTTTTTCTTATATAAATGTTCTAAGCTTAATTAAAACAATTAATTGTTAATTATGTTATTTAATTTGTAGCCTAAGTTTTAGTATTCTTCGATAGTTGTTTGTTTTTAGTTATTTGTATTATAATCGTACGCTAGATTTATTCATACATAACATAGTTTCTATATTCACACAATGCTACAAAATAGTCTAAAGAAAAAATAATAATAATAATAATTACATTTATTTTTTTTCTGCAAGTGCACAATAAATTGTAATCAATGTGCAACTAAATATAAATAAATTATATATATTACTACACTATAAAGAATACAGAATATATATATTGTAAACAATGCTAAGCTGATTAAAGAGTTCTAGCTAGACGCTATTTATCTATATATAAATATCTTTGAGAGGTGCTCTCAGTGTTTTCATTCAACTTCTGGGTAAGAGACGATTGAAAACCGGACTCGAGAGTTGAGAACTCGAGTTGCATTCCGATCGTAGTACTTTGCAGTTGTGTTTGAGCTGTCGTGCTGAAATGTCGCTCTTAACTTGGCCAATTCTCTGGCTCGTCTGCTGTGTTGTCGCGACTGCAACGCAATCCTGTGAGAAAGATGGAGAGCTTAGATTCATGTGCCGCGAATTGAGCAGCCTGGACGATCTATTGAACATAAAAAATGTAACCATCGATCACATTTATACACTCAACATCAGCAATAAGCAAACCCAGCTCAGCATTGGAGCACCCAACAGTGGAATAAACTTGGACCAATTGTTGTTCTTGGATCTGTCCCAAGTCCCACGCTTAGAGCTTCTTAGTGGCGGCTTCTCCAATCTCCCCGAACTACTCCATCTCAACATCAGTGGCTGTGCCGTGGAACAACTGCTGAGCTCGCATTTTGCAGCCAATTCGGTGCTTAAACAGCTCGACGCCAGTCACAATAAGCTCAATACTCTGACAAAGGATTTCTTTGTCAATCTTCCAGATTTGATTCTTGCTAATTTCACTCACAATGCTCTGAGTCATGTGGAGTTGCCGCACATGCCACATCTGAAAGAGCTTAACCTTGGCCACAATGACTTGGCAAGTTTGAGCCTGGGCGATTGTCCGCACTTGCAGCAACTCATCCTCAACGACAATCAACTCACTCAGGTAAGTTCCAGCCGGAAATTAGTCATGCTTTTGTTTTGCATGATTGAGATTATAATATGAATATATGGTAATTGCGAGCAGCGGTGCTATGAAAATTGTCTTGTGAAATTGGAACAACTAACTGATATCCTATATTTCAAATTGAAATTATTTGTGTCATGGTATAAAAGAATATTTAGAAAAATTAACAAGCCGAGTTTTAAAGCTAGAGTTTTGGTAATTCAATGAATATTTCGATCATATAAAAAGTTGTTTAGGAAATAATCTTATGTGTTACACAACAGCTGTGGCAGTCAAATCTTATTTGCTATGATTGACAATCTGATATATTTTGAACATTATAGCGCATCGTTATACCAAATATAGCCTTTGGTATATCTTAGCAATTATTCGGTATATTGATTTTATATATATTTAAGAAATAAAACAGCACTTTTATTAAAAGTAGGTAGCAGGTATCTTTCTATCGAACGCTGTAAAATTTTAACAAGAGTTTTAATTTCATTAGGAGAATTTATGATTGAAAATCTGGTATATGTTAAACATAATCGCTTATCGATAGACCTTCAGTATAGTTTAGTAATTTTCCGGTATATATATTAAAATTGGTTAGTGGGTATCTCACTGTCGAGCATACTCGACTATAGCTTTCTTATTTGTTTCAATTTAAACTCTATTAACTCTCTATTCACAGTACGTGAATCGTACCAATAGTCATGTAAAATAGTTGCTGACATCTTCAGCTCTCTTAACGAATAAATACCTAAGCGACCCTTTAACATTCCTGAATATACTGCAGGGTATTCAAACAAGTTTAGCGCCAAACAAATGGCGCACTCATCATAACCATGATAATTAAATCCCAACTATACTAGCCAACTGATTGCATCATAATCCATAAAAATATCAATTAGACTATTAAACTTTCCGGTTTCCCCTTTTGCATACAGTTGGATGCAACTTCGCTGCGAGGATTTCCCGAATTGTTGGAGCTGGAGCTCAGCGGAAATTCGATAACTGAGATTGGCAAGGACACTTTTCAGCCATTGATGGATCTGCGCATACTAAATCTCTCGATGAATGCTTTGAGTGCACTTCGTGTCCAAGTCTTTGGCTCATCAGCTGTGCAGAAATTCACACTGCAACAATTGGATCTCTCACAGAATAATTTACGTCTGCTCTTCGACAATCAATTTCGATTGTTGGGCGGTCTCCAGATGCTGGATTTATCCGGCAATAGCATCGTCAGTCTAAACAGTCTTCACTTTGCAGGGTTGCAATCCCTACGCAAATTGTATTTGCAGTCGAACGATGTAATCGAAATAAAAGAAAACACCTTCGCAGCTCTTGAGGATCTGGATACGCTCGACTTGTCGCACAACAGCATCGAATACCTGGGAGAGCATGTCTTTGGCAACAAGACGCTGCCACGTTTGCGCAAGCTAAACTTAAACGCCAACAATCTGAAGCAGCTGCACATCATGGCCTTCTCTTCGCTGACCTTCTTGGAGTATCTCTCGCTGGGCAACAATGAATTGCGTCACCTGGACGAGCGCATCTTTGCTCCCTTGCGACAACTGCAGAAGCTGCATTTGGGACACAATCAATTCACAGAGTTAAGCAGCGATATTCTGGAGAGTCTAAACAACATCACTGATCTTCTCATTGATAACAATCAGTTGACTTTTCTGCCCGAATTGAATGGAATGCTGCCCCATTTGCAACGTGTGGCCATTGAGGGAAATCCCTGGCAATGTGCCTGCTTTGCTGAACTGGAGCATTGGCTGCACTCCAGACAGGTGAAGTATCTGCGTGATAACACCGGGTTCTATAACGGGGAGAAGCCACTTTGCGTGGTAACAGCAGTTGAGAATTGTGTGCGAAATGTGTTCGACGATCGACATCAAGACGCTATGGATGAGTTTGAACATCATCTGAATGGCAAACAGTCCGAGGAGCAAAGTGACGAAGCAGAATGATAATGATTAATTGTTATGATTAATTCATATTCTATTATTAATAACGCAATATTCGAAGAATTTGTGTATAGCTTATTTAAATAGTCTATATACGTAAATACTCGAAAAACAAGTAAGAAAGCTACAGTCGAGTGTACTCGAGTGTGAGATACCCGCTACCCATTTTGTCTAAAAGCAATATATTTTGCGGTATTATTCTCAAAATATACCAAATATACTACAAAAATACTAAAAATATACCAAATGTTATATCTGGTATACCGATATAGTACCGCATTCAAAATAAACCATAGACGGCACAATATACCAGATTGTCAGTCAAAGTAACTAAGATAGTTGTATATTATTACTACTTTAAAATTACGCTTGTTGTTGGTATAGATAATAATTACTATAGTAGTTATGATTCCTAAAAATTTGGTTGCGATCAGATAAAAAAATGTCGAAGTTATTAAAGAAATACTTTTGTATGGGCAAACACGCCTACTTACTAGACCTCTTAGTTGCTGGTGTTTTGTGCCGTCTATGGTATATTATGAATGCGGTATTATATCGATATACCAAACATACCATTTGATATATTTTATTAGTATTTTAGCAATATATTCCATATATTTTGAGAAAAATACCGCAAAATATATTTTTTTTATTCAAAATGGGTAGCAGGTATCTCACAGTCGAGTACACTCGACTGTAGCTTTCTTACTTGTTTTGATTTGCGGGGGCGGAAGGTGGCGTGGCAAAAATTTGAAACAAACTTGATCTGCCTGCAAACATAACAAATGCTGTCGAAAAAAAATTATAGCTCTATCTGTTATAGTCTCTGAGATCTAGGTGTTCATACGGACAGACGGACAGACAGACAGACGGACATGGCTAGATCGTCTCGGCTGTTGACGTTGATCAAGAATGTACTTTATTTACTTTGTTGGGTCCTTCTTCCTGTTACATAAATTTCCTGCCGGCACAAAGTTATAATACCCTTCTACCCTAGCGGGTAGCGGGTATAAAAAGTTGAAAAATCATGAATAATGATTTTAAAAACATTTCATGTAAAACTTATGTTCTTGTTAATAAGAAGAAAACCTTATAATAAGATACAAAAAATATTATATTATATTTTATTGATATTTATTTACTACTTATTAACTTATTTATCATTTTAAGTTTTTGAATAAGCGCATTCAGTTATTCAGTTGTGTATTGATCACTTTACTTAAAAATGCATTTGCATTTGAACCCAAGACCTCATTTGAGAAGATATAAGAAGATATATATACAGGAACTTCGGTGGATTACAGAATTTACTAACCTAAGTCTAGAAATTTTGATCTTATATATATATATGAAAAGCGTTTGCTTACTAAACAAAATATGATTTTCAAGTAAATTACATATATTCACACATATGAGTACTTCACAAAATTTGATCGTGCAATAAGGCTGGATTTTTGTGAACATAAAACCTTAAAACTATTAATCTTTTTGGTATATATAAAAAGTCTTTGTGTGTTTTATTAAAGTATGATTTTTAATTAAATTACGCATCAGGAAATATATCAATTTTGACAATGACTAAACTTTGTGGTGTTGATAACCTGGGGCCACATTCTCTAGACTATATAGAACATGGACGTCACTCTAGCGAAAGCTCTCTTGACGCACGAAAGCCAGGTTCGATACAAACGAAATACATTTATTTTGCGTACTAATTCAAACGCTGCTCAGTTGTTGCTGAACTGTCACGTCGAAATGTCGTCGCTCTTCAATTCGTTAATTCTTTGCCTCATCTGCTGTGTTTTCATTGTTGCCACACAAAATTGTGAGATAACAGGACAATGGAACACCTATTTCGAATGTCAAGAAGTGAGCAGTCTACAGGAAGTAGCTAGAGTTAAATCTTTATCCTCAATACACCTACGAAGGATCATCATCAATAATAAGGAAACAGAGCTAATCATTGGAGCAGCCAACTTTACTCTTCCCACTTTGGTGGGTATCGATCTGCATGTGCCACGCTTAGAGCTCCGCAATGGCGCCTTCGCTAATCTCCCTGGTCTGTGGTGGATCAATATGAATGACTGTGGCTTGGAACAACTGGAGAAGTCATATTTTCCCATTCATCCGGAGGAGTTCCACGCGATGGAAGTCAGCCACAATAAGCTCAAATTTATCTCAACAGATTTTTTCGAAAATCTGATCCATTTGGTTATGGTTCATTTGGATCATAATTCTCTGACTTATCTGGAGTTGCCGCACATGAAAAGACTGAGAGAACTTTACCTTGGACATAATAAATTGGCTGATTTCACCTTTAGTGATTGTCCACGCTTGGAACTACTCTACCTCAACGACAATCAACTCACTCAAGTAAGTTGTGAATAAATATTGAAGCTCTACTGAAGTTGTTTTTGCGTATTATCAGTGCCTTTATAAACATAATACATGCCCTCTACAAATATTTCAGCAATTTGCAAAGAGATGTCAGTTTATTTAATACTTTAGAGAAATTTTTAGAAACTTTTTTTATTCATATAACTTAACAGTAAAGAAAAATGTATCTGAAATGAATAGCACAAGTAATAGAACATATAAATACAATACTTGCTGAGTAGTTAAATAAGTTTGAACAGTGAAATCCCAACAATTCTTTTGAAAATCAGATCACATCATATCCCCATCTTTTCTTTACAAACCACTCACTTTAAAACTTTTCTAATCCTGTCATTTTCTCGCTTAGCTGGATTCCACTTCTTTCCAACAATTACCCGAATTATTGGAGCTGCAGCTGAGTGGAAATTTGATTACTGAGATTGGCGCGGATACCTTCCAGTCACTGATAAAACTGCGCACTCTAAATCTCTCCAGGAATGCATTGACTTCACTTCCGGCAGATGTCTTTGGCTCATCTGAACAGCAATTCGCGCTGCAACAATTGGATCTCTCTCAGAACAACATTAATGCGCTCTTCGAAAACCAATTCGAATTGTTGGGTGGACTCCAGTTGCTGGATTTATCTGGCAATAAAATCGCCACTCTGAAGAGTGCTTACTTTTCAGGTCTGCATTTGCAGAAGCTGAATGTGGGTTACAATCAATTGGAGGAGATAACCAGCGATGTTCTGGAGAGTCTAAACAACATCACAGATCTGCTTATTAACAACAATCAAGCGAATTTTCTGCACAAATTGAATTAGACGATTCCCCATTTGAGGCATGATCGACATAACGATGCTATGGAAGAGCATAAGTTTTCAGATGATGTCGTCTAATGATTACATTATGTGTTTGTTTAATATAGTAGCTTTTTATTATTTATACATCACGGTAAATTAATATGGTTTCCACTATAATATAAATTTAAAAGCGTCGACACAACAATTTGTTTTCAAGTTCTTTAAAGATAAAACTAGTGACATCAATAAAGCTAGTTTTAATAAACAAATATCAATAAATAAAAACTCAAGATATATATTTTCTTTAATTTATTCCATTATTAATTAAAAAGGTTTTACAATGATCACAAGAATCTTACGTACTGGAACTCTATGTCTATGTCTAGCTATAATCAGCGATCCGATGGTTGATAGCTAGTTACACAAAAAAACTGATATTTAGGAGATACCCTTTCGCTGAAAGTAGACCTTCAACTCAGCGAGATTCTTGTAGATCGTAAAAGTCGATAAGGTATACCCAAGATATATCTTGGAATCAGACTTGGCTCAAAATTGATATTTGGGATGCATTTCAATCCCTTCTAGTACATAAGAAGTCATTCATTTATATAAATAATGTTTCTGTATGTCATAAAGTCTGTGCTGATGCTCTGCAAATCAAAAATACATAGTCTATGGAGTTTCCTGAATACTACCTCAGCTAATGAAATAATTAGCAATTAACACACAGTATCGGTGAAGATTTAATAGCAGCAAAAAGTAAAATAATCTATGAGCAACGACACGCGAGTAAAATGACAATCAATTTCGCATTTCAAAAGTCAAGCTCTTGAAATCACTGGATCATGGCCGGCGAGTCTGAATGCTAAGGCTATACAGTGACGTATATATATGTTATTTCTAAGAATCCCAAACGTTCACAGGTCAGGGATGCTTCCGCTCGTTTCTATGGGGATGCCGATAAAGACAATGTTGAGCACACAGTGATTCACTACACAACATTCAACCAAAAACGAACATTCCTGACGTAAGCAATAGGACACATTACGCCAGAAAATATAATCATCTAGATAAGCAAAAGCAAAGAGAATTGAAACAAGTATGAAAGGTACAGTCGGGCGTGTTTGACTGTGAAATACCCGCTACCCATTTTGAATAAAATAAAAACAGTGCGGTATTATTCTTAAAATATACCGAACTAATATACCACAAAAATACTAAAATATGCCAAAGGCAAAGGCTATTTGGCATATTGGGACTGTACTACATATAAACAAGTAAGAAAGCTACAGTCGAGTGTACTCGACTGTGAGATACCCGCTACCCATTTGTTTTAAGGCTATATTTTTGGTAATTCAATAAAAAATTCGATCATATTAAAAGTTGTTTAGGAAATAATCTTATGTGTTACACAACGGCTGTTGCAGTCAAATCATATTTGCTATGATTGACAATCTGGTATATTTTGTACCCTAAGATATATTTTCAGCATTTTAGCACATCGATATACCATATATATTCTTTGGTATATTTTAATATATATTTTTGAAATAAAACCGCACTTTTATTAAAAGTGGGTAGCGGGTATAGAGATTGTAGATTTTTTCGAAGAGTTTTAATGTGTGCTTTCATTGGGAGAATTTATGATTAAAAAACTGGTATATTTTAAACATAATCGCTTATTGATATACCAAATATAGCCTTCAGTATAGTTTAGTAATTTTCCGGTATATTTATTAAAATTGGTTAGTGGGTATCTCACTGTCGAGCACACTCGGTACCATTGTGCCATCGTCATAACCACGACAATTAAATCCCAACTATACTAGCCAACTGATTAGATCATAATCCATAAAAATCTCAATTAGACAATTAAACTTTCCGGTTTCCCCTTTTGCATACAGTTGGATGCAACTTCGCTGCGAGGATTTCCCGAATTGTTGGAGCTGGAGCTCAGCGGAAATTCGATAACTGAGATTGGCAAGGACACTTTCCAGCCATTGATGCATCTGCGCATACTAAATCTCTCTATGAATGCTTTGAGTGTACTTCGTATCCAAGTCTTTGGCTCGTCAGCTGTGCAGAAATTTGCATTACAACAATTGGATCTCTCACAGAATAACTTACGTCTGCTCTTCGACAATCGATTTCGATTGCTGGGCGGTCTCCAGATGCTGGATTTATCCGGCAATAGCATCGTCAGTCTAAACAGTCTTCACTTTGCAGGGTTGCAATCCCTACGCAAATTGTATTTGCAGTCGAACGATGTAATCGAAATAAAAGAAAACACCTTCGCAGCTCTTGAGGATCTGGATACGCTCGACTTGTCGCACAACAGCATCGAATACCTGGGAGAGCATGTCTTTGGCAACAAGACGCTGCCACGTTTGCGCAAGCTAAACTTAAACGCCAACAATCTGAAGCAGCTGCACATCATGGCCTTCTCTTCGCTGACCTTCTTGGAGTATCTCTCGCTGGGCAACAATGAATTGCGTCACCTGGACGAGCGCATCTTTGCTCCCTTGCGACAACTGCAGAAGCTGCATTTGGGACACAATCAATTCACAGAGTTAAGCAGCGATATTCTGGAGAGTCTAAACAACATCACTGATCTTCTCATTGATAACAATCAGTTGACTTTTCTGCCCGAATTGAATGGAATGCTGCCCCATTTGCAACGTGTGGCCATTGAGGGAAATCCCTGGCAATGTGCCTGCTTTGCTGAACTGGAGCATTGGCTGCACTCCAGACAGGTGAAGTATCTGCGTGATAACACCGGGTTCTATAACGGGGAGAAGCCACTTTGCGTGGTCACAACAGTTGAGAATTGATTTTAAGAACATTTCATGTAAAACTTATGTTCTACAAGAACAATAAGAAGAAAACCTAATAATAAGATACAAAAAATATTATACTCGTATTATATTTTATTGATATTTATTTACTACTTATTTACTGATTTTTTTATTAGCGCATTCAATTATTCAGTTGTGTACTGGTCTTTTTTCTTAAAAATGCATTTGCATTTGAACCCACGACCTCATTTGAGAACTGAGCTATGAACGAAAACACTTAAATCTAGATATAAACTTTACAGGAACTTCGGTTGATTACAGAATTTACTAACCTAAATCTAGAAATTTTGGTCTTATTTTGAAAATATGGCATTTTTTCGACTTATGTTCATAGTTTTAACATTTCTGTGGTCTTATTTTAAGAACATAATTCGTAAGACGAATGTTCTTGATTTTAGATCGTGCAATAAAGATGGATTTTTGTGAACATAAAATCATAAAACTATTAAACGTTTCGGTATATATAAAAAGTTTATATAAACAAAATATGATTTTAAATTGAATTACGCATCAGGAAATATATCAATTTTGACAATGACTAAACTTTGTCATGTTGATAACCTGGGGCCACATTCTCTAGACTATATAGAACATGGACGTCACTCTAGCGAAAGCTCTCTTGACGCACGAAAGCCAGGCTCGATACAAACGAAATTCATTTATTTTGCGTACTAATTCAAACGCTGCTCAGTTGTTGCTGAACTGTCACGTCGAAATGTCGTCGCTCTTCAATTCGTTAATTCTTTGGCTCATCTGCTGTGTTGTCATTGTTGCCACACAAAATTGTGAGATAGGAGGAAAATGGACCACCTATTTAAAATGCGAGGAAGTGAGCAGTCTCCAGGAAATAATAAGAGGTGAAACTTTATCCTCAATGCGCCTACGAAAGATAATCATCAATAACAAGGACACAGAGCTAATCATTGGAGCATCGAACTTTACTCTTCCCCATTTGGTGGGTATCGATCTGCATGTGCCACGCTTAGAGCTTCGCAATGGTGCCTTCGCCAATCTCCCTGGTCTGTGGTATATCAATATGAATGACTGTGGCTTGGAACAACTGGAGAAGTCATATTTTCCCATTCATCCGGAGGAGTTCCACGCGATCGAAGTCCGCCACAATAAACTGAAATTTATCTCAAAAGATTTTTTTGAGAATCTTTTCAAATTGGCTATTGTTCATTTGGATCATAATGCTCTGACTCATCTGGAGTTGCCGCACATGACTAATCTGATGAGGCTTTACCTTGGACATAACAAATTAGCCGATTTTAACTTTAGTGATTGTCCACACTTGCTACTACTCTACCTCAATGACAATCAACTCACTCACGTAAGTTGCATCATTAAATTTGTCAATGAATATTGAAGCTCTACGGTAGCTGCTCTTGCGTATTATCAGTGCCTTTATATACATATGTTAATACATGCCCTCTAAAAACATTTGAGCAATTAACAAAGATATTTCAGTTTATTTAATACTTTAGAGAAACTTTTTAGAAACTTTTTAGAAACTTTTTTTTATTCATATAACTTTACAGTAATGTAAAAATGTATCTGAAATGAATAGCACAAGCAATAGGACATATAAATACATCAAGCATACCCTCTAAGCTTTATGGCTAAATTGCTGAGTAGTTAAACAAGTTTGAACAGTGAAATCACAACAATTCTTTTGAAAATCAGATCACATCATATCCCCATAATTTCTTCACTTTAAAACTTTTCTAATCCTGTCATTTTCTCACTTAGCTGGATTCCACTTCTTTCCAACAATTACCCGAATTATTGGAGCTGCAGCTGAGTGGAAATTTGATAACTGAGATTGGCGCGGATACCTTCCAGTCGCTGATAAAACTGCGCACTCTAAATCTCTCGAAGAATGCATTGACTTCACTTCCGGCAGATGTCTTTGGCTCATCAACTGAGCAGCAATTCGCACTGCAACAATTGGATCTCTCTCACAACAACATTAATGTGCTCTTCGAAAATCAATTCGAATTGTTGGGTGGACTCCAGATGCTGAATTTAACTGGCAATAAAATTGCTGTTGTGAAGAGTGCTCACTTTGCAGGTCTTACTTCGTTACGCCATTTGCATTTGCAGTCAAACGATAAAATGGAGCTAAAAGGACACACCTTTGCAACACTTAAGCAACTGGAGACGCTCGACTTGTCCCACATTGGTCTCGATATTCTGGATCCGCATCTCTTCGGCTACAATCAGGAGGGCACAGAAAGTATCTACGATTACTTGCCAATGGCTCGCATGCGTAAGCTTAATCTAAGTAGCAATAATCTCCAACATCTGCACCCTAGAGCCTTTGCTAAGTTATCCTCTTTGGAAGAGCTCTATCTGAGCAACAATGCATTGCGTGTGCTTCCCGAGGGCCTGTTTGTTCCTATACAAAATCTGAAGAAGCTGGACGTGAGTTACAATCAATTGGCGGAGATAAGCAGCGATGTTATAAACAGCCTGAACAATATCACCGATCTGCATATTGACAACAATCGACTAACTTTTCTGCCCAATCTGAATGGAAAGCTGCGAAATGTAAAAGTGTTCAGAGTGAGCTTGAGTTTCGGGGAACAACCGGATGAGATGTTGCAATGGTGAAGCTATGTAATTAAATTGAGTTGTTTGCTTGAGTAATGTATTTTTCATGATAAGAAAATATGGGCTTCACAATTTTAAGAAATTCTTTTCAAGTTCGTTAAACATTATACTTTTTATAACAACCAAAATCGTTTTAATAAACATACATCAATAAATGTCAACTCAACATATCATTATCTTTAGCACTTTGTTTTAATTGAGGACATTAACCAAAAGAGAATAAAAGATAACTATAGCATTCTCACTTAGACACAAGGAATCTGAAAACGAGGCTTCAGCATTGCATCGGCAACTTGATTCTCTGTCCGGATTTGTTGTTAAACTTTAATCGATTTCCCTGCAATATAACATATTCTGTGTTGAATTGATGGCTGCAGCTGAATTCTCCACTTGTCGAATTAGTATCGCACTTTTATAATATACTGTAACATTCAAAACAAGTAAGAAAGAGAACACACTCGACTGTGAAATACCAGATACACACATTCAATAAAAAAGCAAGTAAGAAAGATACAGTCGAGTGTGCTCGACTGTGAGATACCCGCTACCCATTTTGAATAAAAGCAAGATTTTGCGGTATTTTTCTCAAAATATACCAAAAATTCAAAAATACTAAAAATATACCAAATGGTATTTTTGTTATACCGATATAGTACCGCATTCCAAAAATATACCATAGACGGCAAAATATACCAGATTGTCAGACAAACCAACTAAAACCCCTAAAAAGTAGGCGTTTTTGCCCATGCAAAAGTATTTCTTTAATAACTTCCACAATTTTTATCTGATCGCAACCAAATTTTCAGGAATCAGAATTACTATAAATATTTTTGTGTACATACATCGTAGCTCTAGCTCTAAAATTACGCTTCGATTTTTTGGATTTGCGGGGGCGGAAGTGGACGTGGCAAAAATTCGAAACAAACTTGAACTTCGTGCAAATATAACAAATGCTGTCGAAAAGTATAGCTCTATCAATGATAGTCTCTGAGATCCAGTGTTTTATACGGACAGACGGACATGGCTAGATCGTCTCGGCTGTTGACGCTGATCAAGAATATATATACTATATAGGGTCGGAGATGCCTCCTTCTACTTGTTACATACAAATATACTAAGGGCTATGTTTGGTGTATTGATATAGTACTACTTTCAGAATATACCAGATTGCCAGGCAAAGCAACTATAGTAAACCCCACAGCATCAGATCTCGAAAATTAAATCTCACTTATACACTTATAGTCCCGAGATTAACGAACAGTCAGACGGACAGACAGATAGGTATACAGACAGACATGGCTACATCGCTTCGTCTATTAATGCTGATCATGAAAACATACACTTTATGGATTCGGAGATGACCACTTCTGTCAGTTACAGACATTTCCTCTAGGCACAAAGTATTAATCATCTTCTACTCTTAAATAGCGATTGTAAAGTTTACAATGTTTACAATGTAAACATAAGTTTCGGCTTATGCCATTATCACATTCAATAGCAAAAACTTGGCCTCTGACACACGGATGCTGAGTTTCCTTTGATCCAGTACTCTTACGAGTGCTAATAGACCACCACATGCTTCATAGATAACAATTACAGTTTTTCATTAAGTCATTTTTTCCCATTTTACACAAAAAATCTAAAGCATACTTTCAGTATGACTAATGTACGAAATAAACCGTATTCAGTAAATGGAGACAAGCTTATCTACGGCTTACGAAATTTATCCTATGATTATTATCATTTTCAATTCAATTACGCATTTTGGACAATGACTAAACTTTGTTGTGTTGATAACCTGGGGGTCATATTCTTTAGACTATATAGAATATGGACGTCACTCTAGTGAAAGCTCTCTTGACGCACGAAAGCCAGGTTCGATACAAACGAAATTCATTTATTTTGCGTACTAATTCAAACGCTGCTCAGTTGTTGCTGAACTGTCACGTCGAAATGTCGTCGCTTTTAAATTTGCTAGTTCTTTGCCTCATCTGCTGTGTTGTCATTGCTGCCACACAAAACTGTGAGATAACTGGAAAATGGAAAACCATTTTCAAATGCCAGGAAGTGAGCAGTCTACAGGAAGTAGCTAGAGTTAAATCTATATCCTCAATACACCTACGAAGGATCATCATCAATAACACGGACACAGAGCTAATCATTGAAGCAGCCAACTTTACTCTTCCCACTTTGGTGGGTATCGATCTGCATGTGCCACGCTTAGAGCTCCGCAATGGCGCCTTTGCCAATCTCCCTGATCTGTGGTGGATCAATATGAATGACTGTGGCTTGGAACAACTGGAGAAGTCATATTTTCCCATTCATCCGGAGGAGTTCCACGCGATCCAAGTCAGCCACAATAAGCTCAAATTTATCTCAACAGATTTTTTCGAGAATCTGATCCATTTGGTTATGGTTCATTTGGATCATAATTCTCTGACTTATCTGGAGTTGCCGCACATGAAAAGACTGAGAGAACTTTACCTTGGACATAATAAATTGGCTGATTTCACCTTTAGTGATTGTCCACGCTTGGAACTACTCTACCTCAACGACAATCAACTCACTCACGTAAGTTGTGAATGAATTTCGAAGCTCTACTGAAGTTGTTTTTGCGTATTATCAGTGCCTTTATAAACATAATGCATGCCCTCTACAAATATTTGAGCAATTTGCAAAGAGATGTCAGTTTATTTAATACTTTAGAGAAATTTTTAGAAACTTTTTTTTATTCATATAACTTAACAGTAAAGAAAAATGTATCTGAAATGAATAGCACAAGTAATAGGACATATAAATACAATACTTGCTGAGTAGTTAAATAAGTTTGAACAGTGAAATCCCAACAATTCTTTTGAAAATCAGATCACATCATATCCCCATCTTTTCTTTACAAACCACTCACTTTAAAACTTTTCTAATCCTGTCATTTTCTTGCTTAGCTGGATTCCACTTCTTTCCAACAATTACCCGAATTATTGGAGCTGCAGCTGAGTGGAAATTTGATTACTGAGATTGGCGCGGATACCTTCCAGTCACTGATAAAACTGCGCACTCTAAATCTCTCGAGGAATGCATTGACTTCACTTCCGGCAGATGTCTTTGGCTCATCTGAACAGCAATTCGCACTGCAACAATTGGATCTCTCTCAGAACAACATTAATGTGCTCTTCGAAAACCAATTCGAATTGTTGGGTGGACTCCAGTTGCTGGATTTATCCGGCAATAAAATCGCCACTCTGAAGAGTGCTTACTTTTCAGGTCTGCATTTGCAGAAGCTGAATGTGGGTTACAATCAATTGGAGGAGATAACCAGCGATGTTCTGGAGAGTCTAAACAACATCACAGATCTGCTTATTAACAACAATCAAGCGAATTTTCTGCACAAATTGAATTAGACGATTCCCCATTTGAGGCATGATCGACATAACGATGCTATGGAAGAGCATAAGTTTTCAGATGATGTCGTCTAATGATTACATTATGTGTTTGTTTAATATAGTAGCTTTTTATTATTTATACATCACGGTAAATTAATATGGTTTCCACTATAATATAAATTTAAAAGCGTCGACACAACAATTTGTTTTCAAGTTCTTTAAAGATAAAACTAGTGACATCAATAAAGCTAGTTTTAATAAACAAATATCAATAAATAAAAACTTAAGATGTATATTTTCTTTAATTTATTCCATTATTAATTAAAAAGGTTTTACAATGATCACAAGAATCTTACGTACTGGAACTCTATGTCGACCTAGTTATAATCAACGATCCGATGGCTGACAGCTAGCGACACAAAAAACCGAGTTACTGATATTTAGGAGATAGGCCTTTCGCTGAAAGTATACCTTCAACTCTGCGAGATTCTTGTAGATCGTAAAAGTCGATAAGGTATACCCAAGATATATCTTGGAGTCAGACTTGGCTCAAAATTGATATTTGGGATGCATTTCAATCCCTTCTAGTACATAGAAAGTCATAAATTTCTGTAAATAATGTTACCTTCTGTATGGCATAAAGTCTGTGCAAATAAAAAGTACATAGTCTAAGGCGTTTACTAAATACTACCTCAGCTAATGAAGTAATTAGCATTTAACACGCAGTATCGGTGAAGATTTAATAGCAGCAAAAAGTAAAATAATCTATGAGCAACGACACGCGAGTAAAATGACAATCAATTTCGCATTTCAAAAGTCAAGCTCTTGACATTTTGAAATCACTGGATCATGGCCAGCGAGTCTGAATGCTAAGGCTATACAGTGACGTATATATATGTTATTTCTAAGAATCCCAAACGTTCAAATGTCAGGGATGCTTCCGCTCGTTTCTATGGGGATGCCGATAAAGACAATGTCGAGCACACAGTGATTCACTACACAATATTCAACCAAAAACGAACATTACTGTCGTAACAATAGGACACATTACGCCAGAAAATATAATCATCTAGATAAGCAAAAGCAAAGAGAATTGAAACAAGTATGAAAGGTACAGTCGGGCGTGTTTGACTGTGAAATACCCGCTACCCATTTTGAATAAAATAAAAAGAGTGCGGTATTATTCTTAAAATATACCGAACTAATATACCACAAAAATACTAAAATATGTCAAAGGCAAAGGCTATTTGGCATATTGGGACTGTACTACATATAAACAAGTAAGAAAGCTACAGTCGAGTGTACTCGACTGTGAGATACCCGCTACCCATTTGTTTTAAGGCTATATTTTTGGTAATTCAATAAAAATTTCGATCATATTAAAAGTTGTTTAGGAAATAATCTTATGTGTTGCACTACGGCTGTTGCAGTCAAATCTTATTTGCTATGATTGACAATCTGGTATATTTAGTACCCTAAGATATATTTTCAGCATTTTAGCACATCGATATACCATATATATTCTTTGGTATATTTTAATATATATTTTTGAAATAAAACCGCACTTTTATTAAAAGTGGGTAGCGGGTATCGAGATTGTAGATTTTTTCGAAGAGTTTTAATGTGTGCTTTCATTGGGAGAATTTATGATTGAAAAACTGGTATATTTTAAACATAATCGCTTATTGATATACCAAATATAGCCTTCAGTATAGTTTAGTAATTTTCCGGTATATTTATTAAAATTGGTTAGTGGGTATCTCACTGTCGAGCACACTCGGTTTCATTGTGCCATCGTCATAACCATGACAATTAAATCCCAACTACACTAGCCAACTGATTGGATCATAGTCCATAAAAATTTCAATTAGACTATTAAACTTTCCGGTTTCCCCTTTTATATACAGTTGGATGCAACTTCGCTGCGAGGATTTCCCGAATTGTTGAAGCTGGAGCTCAGCGGGAATTCGATAACTGAGATTGGCAAGGACACTTTCCAGCCATTGATGCATCTGCGCATACTAAATCTCTCGATGAATGCGTTGACTGCTCTTTATGTCCAAGTCTTTGGCTCATCAGCTGTGCAGCAATTTGCATTACAACAATTGGATCTCTCACAGAATAACTTACGTCTGCTCTTCGATAATCAATTTCGATTGTTGGGCCTTCTCCAGGTGCTGGATTTATCCGGCAATAGCATCGTCAGCCTAAACAGTCTTCACTTTGCAGGGTTGCAATCCTTGCGCAAATTGTATTTGCAGTCGAACGATATAATCGAAATAAAAGAAAACACCTTCTCAGCTCTTGAGGATCTGGATACGCTCGACTTGTCCCACAACAGCATCGAATACCTGGGAGAGCATGTCTTTGGCAACAAGACGCTGCCACGTTTGCGCAAGCTAAACTTAAACGCCAACAATCTGAAGCATCTGCACATCATGGCCTTCTCTT
Source organism: Drosophila kohkoa (assembly GCA_019972355.1). Taxonomy (NCBI): domain Eukaryota; kingdom Metazoa; phylum Arthropoda; class Insecta; order Diptera; family Drosophilidae; genus Drosophila; species Drosophila kohkoa. The sequence goes on from BJEL01000040.1 coordinate 41,045, forward strand.
CGCTGACCTTCTTGGAGCATCTCTCGCTGGGCAACAATGAATTGCGTCACCTGGACGAGCGCATCTTTGCTCCCTTGTGACAACTACAGACGCTGCATTTGGGACACAATCAATTCACGGAAGCAGCGATATTCTGGAGAGTCTTAACAACATCACTGATCTTCTCATTGATAACAATCAGTTGACTTTTCTGCCCGAATTGAATGGAATGCTGCCCCATTTGCAACGTGTGGCCATTGAGGGAAGTCCCTGGCAATGTGCCTGCTTTGCTGAACTTGAGCATTGGCTGCACTCCAGACAGGTGAAGTATCTGCGTGATAACACCGGGTTCTATAACGGGGAGAAGCCACTTTGCGTGGTCACAGCAGTTGAGAATTGTGTGCGAAATGTGTTCGACGATCGACATCAAGACGCTATGGATGAGTTTGAGCATCATCTGAATGGCAAACAGTCCGAGGAGGAAAGTGAAGAAGCAGAATGATAATGATTAATTGTTATAATTAATTTATATTCTATTATTAATGACTCAATATTCAAAGAATTTGTGTATAGCTTATTTAAATAGTCTATATACGTAAATACACAAAAAAAAAAGTTTAAAAATCATGAATAATGATTTTAAGAACATATCATGTAAAACTTATGTTCTTGTTAATAAGAAGAAAACCTTATAATAAGATACAAAAAATATTATATTATATTTTATTGATATTTATTTACTACTTATTTACTGATTTTTTAATTAGCGCATTCAGTTATTCAGTTGTGTATTGATCACTTTAATTAGAAATGCAATTGCATTTGAACCCAAGACCTCATTTGAGAACTGAGCTATGAACGAAAACACTCAAATCTAGATATAAACTTTACAGGAACTTCGGTGGATTACAGAATTTACTAACCTAAATCTAGAAATTTTGGTCTTATTTTGAAATAATGGCATTTTTATACCCGCTACCCATAGGGTAGAAGGGTATTATAACTTTGTGCCGGCAGGAAATGTAAGTAACAGGTAGAAGGAGGCATCTCCGACCCTATAAAGTATATATATTCTTGATCAGCGTCAACAGCCGAGACGATATAGCCATGTACGTCTGTCCGTCTGTGTGTCTGTCCGTATGAACACCTACATCTCAAAGATTATAAGAGATAGAGCTATCATTTTTTTTCGACAGCATTTGTTATGTTTGCACGCAGATCAAGTTTGTTTCAAATTTTTGCCACGCCCACTTCCGCCCCCGTTAATCAAAAAAAACGAATAACAAGCCTAATTTAAAAGCTAGAGTTGCAAATTTTGGTGTATACAATAATTACTGTAGTAGTTATGATTCCAGAAAATTTGGTTGCGATCAGATAAAAATTGTGGAAGTTATTAAAGAAATACTTTTGTATGGGCAAATCACCTATTTACTAGGGGTCTTAGTTGCTTTGACCGACAATCTGGCACATTGTGCCGTCTATGGTATATTTTGAATGGTGTACTATATCGATATACCAAACATACCATTTGGTATATTTTTAGTATTTTTTAGTATTTTCGGTATATTTTGAAAATAATATCGCAATATTTTGCCCTTATTAAAAATGGGTAACGGATATCTCACAGTCGAGCACACTCGACTGTAACTTTCTCACTTGTTTCGACTTATGTTCATAGTTTTAAGATTTGATTCTTTAACATATGTTAAGTGGTCTTATTTTAAGAACATAATTCGTAAGACGAATGTTCTTGATTTTAGATCGTGCAATAAAGATGGATTTTTGTGAACATAAAATCATAAAGCTATTTAACTTTTCGGTATATATAAAAAGTTTATATAAACAAAATATGATTTTAAATTGAATTACGCATCAGGAAATATATCAATTTTGACAATGACTAAACTTTGTCATGTTGATAACCTGGGGGCCACATTCTCTAGAACATGGACGTCACTCTAGCGAAAGCTCTCTTGACGCACGAAAGCCAGGCTCGATACCAACGAAATTTATTTATTTTGCGTACTTGATCAAACGCTGCTCAGTTGTTGCTGAACTGTCACGTCGAAATGTCGTCGCTTTTAAATTCGTTAATTCTTTGCCTCATCTGCTGTGTTGTCATTGTTGCCACACAAAATTGTGAGATAGGAGGAAACTGGAGCACCTATTTAAAATGCGAGGAAGCGAGCAGTCTCCAGGAAATAACAAGAGGTAAAATTTTATCCTCAATGCGCCTACGAAGGATCATCATCAATAACAAGGACACAGAGCTAATCATTGGAGCAGCCAACGTTACTCTTCCTCATTTGGTGGGTATCGATCTGCATGTGCCACGCTTAGAGCTTCGCAATGGCGCCTTTGCCAATCTTCCTGGTCTGTGGTGGATCAATATGAATGACTGTGGCTTGGAACAACTGGAGCAGTCATATTTTCCCATTCATCCGGAGGAGTTCCACGTGATCCAAGTCAGCCACAATAAGCTCAAATTTATCTCAAAAGATTTTTTTGAGAATCTGATCCATTTTGTTAAGGTTCATTTGGATCATAATTCTCTGACTCATCTGGAGTTGCCGCACATGAAAAGTCTGAGAGAACTTTACCTTGGACATAATAAATTGGCTGATTTCACCTTTAGTGATTGTCCACGCTTGGAACTACTCTACCTCAACGACAATCAACTAACACAGGTAAGTTGCATTATGATATTTGTGAATGCATATTGAAGCTCTACGGTAGCTGCTTTTGTGTAAAATTCAGTGCCTTTGTAAACATAATACATGCCCTCTAAAAATATTTGAGCAACTAGCAAATATTCTTTACTGTAAAAAAAAACTTTTATCATATATTGAAGATTTATTTATCATAAAATTTTAATAATAAATAAATAATTCGTAGATATAATAGAATATAAACTATGTTGCTAACAATCTTAAAAATATATCAGCTGAATTTACTAAAAGAGTATTTGAAAGTAGATTCGTAAAGGATTCAGAAAGAGATGTCAGTTTCCTTAATACTTTAGAGAAACTTTCATGTATTCATATAACTTCACAGTAAAATAAAAATAAATCTGAAATGAATAGCACAAGCAATAGGACATATAAATACCTTTACATAAACTTTAAGCTGTACGGCTAAATTGATGAGAAGTTCAACAAGTTTCAACAGTGAACAACAATTCTTTTGAAAATCAGATCACATCATATCCCCATAATTTCTTTACAAAACACTATCTTTAAAACTTATCTAATCCTGTAATTTTTTCTCTTAGCTGGATTCCACTTCTTTCCAACAATTACCCGAATTATTGGAGCTGCAACTAAGTGGAAATTTGATAACTGAGATTGGCAAGGATACTTTCCAGTCGTTGATAAAACTTCGCACTCTAAATCTCTCGAGGAATGCATTGACTTCACTTCCAGCAGATGTATTTGGCTCATCAACTGAGCAGCAATTCGCATTGCAACAATTGGATCTCTCTCACAATAACATTAATATGCTCTTCGAAAACCAATTCGAATTTTTGGGTGGACTCCAGATGCTGAATTTATCTGGCAATAGAATTGCCGTTTTGAAGAGTGCTCACTTTGCAGGTCTTACTTCGTTACGCCATTTGCATTTGCAGTCAAACGATAAAATGAAGCTAAGAGGACACACCTTTGCAATACTCAAGCAACTGGAGACGCTCGACTTGTCCCACATTGGTCTCGACATTCTGGATCCGCATCTCTTCGGCTACAATCAGGAGGGTACAGAAAGTATCTACGATTACTTTCCAATGGCTCATATGCGTAAGCTTAATCTAAGTAGCAATAATCTCCAACATCTGCACCCTAGAGCCTTTGCTAAGTTATCCTCTTTGGAAGAGCTCTATCTGAGCAACAATGCATTGCGTGTGCTTCCCGAGGGCCTGTTTGTTCCTATACAAAATCTGAAGAAGCTGGACGTGAGCTACAATCAATTGGCGGAGATAAGCAGCGATGTTATAAACAGCCTGAACAACATCACCGATCTGCATATTGACAACAATCGGCTAACTTTTCTGCCCAATCTGAATGGAAAGCTGCGAAATGTGAGAGTGTTCACAGTGAGCTTGAGTTTCGGCAAACAACCGGATGAGGTGTTGCAATGGTGAAACTATGTAATTAAATTGAATTGTTTGCTTGAGTATTGTATTTTTCATGATAAGAAAATATTGGCTTCACAATTTTAAGATATTCTTTTCAAGTTCGTTAAAAATGATACTTTTTGTAATGACCAAAATCGTTTTAATAAACATACATCAATAAATGTCAACTCAACATATCATTATCTTTAACACTTTGTTTTAATTGAAGACATTAACCGAAAGAGAATAAAAGAAAACTATAGCATCAGCATTGCATCGGCAACTTGATTCTCTGTCCGGATTTGTTGTTTAACTTTAATCGATCTCGCTGCAATATATTCTGCGATGAAATGATGGCTGCCCCTGAATTCTCCACTTGTCGAATTAGTATATCACTTAGATTTATAATATACTGTAACATTCAAAACAAGTAAGAAAGCGAACACACTCGACTGTGAAATACCAGATACACACATTCAATAAAAAAACAATTAAGAAAGAAGTCGAGTGTGCTGGACTGTGAGATACCCGCTCCCCATTTTAAATAAAAGCAATATATATCAAAATATACCCAAAATATTACAAAATACTAAAAATATAACGAATGGTGTATTTGGTTATTTGGTACATCGCTATAGTAGCATATTCAAAAAATACCATAGACGGCACAATATACCAGATTGTCGACCAAGGCAACTAAGACCCCTAGTAAGTAGGCGTTTTTGCCCATACAAAAGAATTATTGATTTTCAGTGGCGGAAGTGGGCGCTGACGCTGAATACTATAGTAGTATATAGTATATAGTATATAGTATATAGTATATGGTATATAGTATATAGTATATAGTATATAGTATATAGTATATAGTATATAGTATATAGTATATAGTATATAGTATATAGTATATAGTATATAGTATATAGTATATAGTATATAGTATATAGTATATAGTATATAGTATATAGTATATAGTATATAGTATATAGTATATAGTATATAGTATAGTATATAGTATATAGTATATAGTATATAGTATATAGTATATAGTATATAGTATATAGTATATAGTATATAGTATATTGTCATTGTTGTTTTGCCACACAAAACTGTGAGATAACTGGAAAATGGAAAACCATTTTCAAATGCCAGGAAGTGAGCAGTCTACAGGAAGTAGCTAGAGTTAAATCTATATCCTCAATACACCTACGAAGGATCATCATCAATAACACAGACACAGAGCTAATCATTGAAGCAGCCAACTTTACTCTTCCCACTTTGGTGGGTATCGATCTGCATGTGCCACGCTTAGAGCTTCGCAATGGTGCCTTCGCCAATCTCCCTGATCTATGGTCGATCAATATGAATGACTGTGGCTTGGAACAACTGGAGAAGTCACATTTTTCCATTCATTCGAAGATGCGCCAGATCCGAGTCAGCCACAATAAGCTCAAATTTATCTCAAAAGGTGTTTTTGAGAATCTTTCCCAATTGGTTAATGTTTATTTGGATCATAATTATCTGACTCATCTGGAGTTGCCGCACATGCCTAATCTGATGATGCTTTACCTTGGACATAATAAATTGGCCGATTTTAACTTTAGTGATTGTTCACACTTGCTACTACTCTACCTCAATGACAATCAACTAACACACGTAAGTTGCATCATAATATTTGTGAATGAATATTGAAGCTCTACTGAAGTTGTTTTTGCGTTTTATCAACGAGAGAGAGATTTCAGTTTCCTTAATACTTTAGATAAACTTTTTAGAAACTTCTTTAATTTCATATAACTAAACAGTAAAGTAAAAGTGTATCTAACATGAATAGCACAAGTAATAGGACATATAAATACCTCAAGCATACCCTCCAAGCTAAATTGCAAAAAGTTTTTAACAGTGAAATCACAACATTTCTTTTGAAAATCAGATCACATCATATATCCATAATTTCTACACAAACTACTCATTTTAAAACTTTTCTAATCCTGTCATTTTCTCGCTAGCTGGATTCCACTTCTTTCCAACAATTACCCGAATTATTGGAGCTGCAGCTGAGTGGAAATTTGATTACTGAGATTGGCGCGGATACCTTCCAGTCACTGATAAAACTGCGCACTCTAAATCTCTCGAGGAATGCATTGACTTCACTTCCAGCAGATGTATTTGGCTCATCAACTGAGCAGCAATTCGCACTGCAACAATTGGATCTCTCAGAACAACATTAATGTGCTCTTCGAAAACCAATTCGAATTGTTGGGTGGACTCCAGTTGCTGGATTTATCCGTCAATAAAATCGCCACTCTGAAGAGTGCTTACTTTTCAGGTCTGCATTTGCAGAAGCTAAATGTGGATCACAATCTATTTCCGGAGATAAACAGCGATGTTCTGGAGAGTCTAAACAACATCACAGATCTGCTTATTAACAACAATCAAACTTTTCTGCACAAATTGAATTAGACGATTCCCCATTTGAGGGATGATCGACGTAACGATGCTAAGGAAGAGCTTATGGTTATATGGTTTCCACTAATATATAAACTTAAAAGCGTCGCTACAACAATTGTTTTTCAAGTTCTTTAAATATGAAAATAGTGACATCAATAAAGTTAGTTTTAATAAACAAATATCAATAAATAAAAACTCAAGATATATATTTTCTTTAATTTATTCCTTTATTAATTAAAAAAGTTTTAGAATGATCACAAGAACCTTACGTTCTGGAACTCTATGTCGTCCCAGTTATAATCAGCGATCCGATGGTTGACAGCTAGCTACATAAAAAACCAAGTTACTGATATTTAGGAGATAGGCCTTTCGCTGAAAGGAGACCTTCAACTAAGCGAGATTCTTGTAGATCGTAAAAGTCGATAAGGTATACCCAAGATATATCTTAGAATCAGACTTGGCTCAAAATTGCTATTTGGAAGGCATTTCAATCCCTTCTAGTACATAAGAAGTCATAAATTTATATAAATAATGTTGCCTTCTGTATGTCAAAAAGTCTGTGCTGATGCTCTGCAAATCAAAAGTACATAGTATAGAGCGTTTACTGAATACCACCTCAGCTAATGAAATAATTAGCAATTAACACACAGTATCGGTGATGATTTAATAGCAGCAAAAAGTAAAATAATCTATGAGCAGCGTCATGCGACTAAAATGACAATGAATTTCGCATTTAAAAGTCAAGCTCTTGACATTTTGAAATCACTGGTTCATGGCCGGCAAGACTGAATGCTAAGGCCATACAGTGACGTATATTTCTAAGAATCCCAAACGTTCACAGGTCAGGGATGCTTCCGCTCGTTTCTATGGGGATGCCGATAAAGACAATGTCGAGCACACAGTGATTCACTACACAATATTCAACCAAAAACGAACATTTCTGACGTAACAATAGGACACATTACGCCAGAAAATATAATCATCTAGATAAGCAAAAGCAAAGAGAATTGAAACAAGTATGAAAGGTACAGTCGGGCGTGTTTGACTGTGAAATACCCGCTACCCATTTTGAATAAAATAAAAAGAGTGCGGTATTATTCTTAAAATATACCGAACTAATATACCACAAAAATACTAAAAAATATCGAAGGCTATTTTGGTGAATTGGGGCAGTACCGCATACAAAATATACCATAGAGCAAAACATAAACCAAATTGTCAGACCAACTAAGACCGGATAGCAGTTGGCGCTCTGCTCCATATAATATTATTATACCCGCTACCCATAGGGTAGAAGGGTATTATAACTTTGTGCCATCAGAAAATGTATGTAACAGGAAGAAGGACCCTATAAAGAGTGAAAAGTATATAGAAAGTATATTCTTGATCAGCGTCAACAGCCGAGACGATCTAGCCATGCTCATCTATCCGTCTGTCTGTCTGTCCGTCTGTCAGTCTGTCCTTATAAAACACTGAATCTCTATAAATTTTTTTCGACAGCATTTGTTATGTTTGCACGCAGATCAAGTTTGTTTCAAATTTTTGGACCCCTCATTTCCGCCTCCGCAAATCAACAAAAATCGAATAACAAGCGTCGTTTTAAAGCTAGAGCTAGAGCGAATATTGTGGCATATAATAATAACAATAGTATTTATGATTCCTGAAAATTTTGTTTTGATTAGATACAAATTGTTGAAGTCATTAAAGAAATACTTTTGTATGGGCAAAAACGCCTACTTACTAGGGGTCTTAGTGGCTTTGGCTGACAATCTGGTATATTTTGCGCTCTATAGTATACACTGACTGAAGTAATATTATATAATACAAAATAAATATAATATATATATTTATATTTATATATAAATATAACAAATAAGCAAATTAGTATAATATTGGTATTTTTGTGGTATATGATTTTAGTATAATTTGGAAAAATACTGCAATATTTTGCTATTATTCAAAATGGGTAGCGGGTATCTCACAGTCGAGCTCACTCGATACACTCGAGTGTAGCTTTCTTACTTGATATTCCTAATATTGTATTCAATTTAATTACGCATCGGGAAAAGTATGATTTCGGGCAATGTCTAAGCTTTGGCATGTTGATAGCCTCTCTCTTGACTTCATAGACAAACGCTATCTCTTATGACGCACAAGAACAGGGACTCGCATTAAACGAACTTTATTTACTTTGGGTATTTAAGAAAGCACTCTTCAGTTATAGATTAACTGTCACTCTGAAATGTCGGTTTTAAAATTCTCGATTCTTTGTCTCATGTGCTTTATTGCGACTGCTGCAGAACCAAAATGTGGGACACAAAAAAGCAAGCTCACAATCTTAAAATGCGAGGAATTGAGTAGCTTCACGGATATAAGCAGTGTCCTTCATTTACCCACAAGGAACCTTCAGCAGCTAACTATCCAAAGCAGGGATACAAAGCTAACCATTGGAGCAGCCAACAGTTCTGTGAACATGCCGCATTTGTTCCTTCTCGATCTGTCCCACTCGACAGGTCTGGAACTTCTCAGTGAAGGCTTCTCCAAATACCCCAATCTCACTGATATCGACATCACTGCCTGTGGCTTAGAACAACTGCTAGACTCGCACTTTGCCATCGATTCCATGGTGCACTTGCTGAAGGCAGGTCAAAACAAGCTTAGTTCTCTGTCGAAGGATTTGTTTAACAGACTTCCCCGTTTGCAAAAGGCCTATTTCTACAAAAATGGTTTAAGATATTTGGAATTGCCGCACATGCCAAATCTTAGGTACTTGGAGCTTCAAAGAAATAAGTTAACTGATTTCAACCTTAACAATTGTCCACGTTTGGAGCATCTCGACCTCTATGGCAATGAACTCACTGAGGTAAGTTACATCAGTTGCATTTATCATGTGTCGTTTACAATATTAAAGCTCTACTCTTTCTGCTTTGCAATAAAGTTTCAGATTACACCACCTGCAGAAGATTTTAACTCATCGACTAAGAAGCAATTTCCATTGCGATTATTGGATCTCGCATTCAACAACTTAAGTGTGCTTCTCGAAAACCAATTCGAATTGCTGGGTGAACTTGAAATACTGGATTTATCTCACAATAAATTCACCACCCTGAAGAGTGCTCACTTCTCAGGTCTGACTTCCTTACGGCATTTGCATTTGGCGAAGAACTACAAAATGGAGCTACAAGAACACACATTTGAAGGCCTCGAGCAACTGGAGACGCTTGACTTGTCATACAATGGTCTCGAAAATCTGGATCCGCTTCTCTTCGGCTACAAGCAGGTGGACAAGCAAGGGCTTTATGAGTACTTGCCAATGGCTCACATGCGACAGCTTAAACTAGACGGAAATAAACTTCAGCATCTGGACCCTAGAGCCTTTGAGAAATTGCCAGTTTTGGATACACTCTTCCTCGCCCGTAATGCATTGCGTGTGCTTCCCGCGGGCCTGTTTGCTCCAATACAAAATCTGAAGGTGCTTCATGTGGGTCACAATCAATTGACGAAGATAAGCATAGATCTTCTGGAGACTATAAGCAACATCACGACTCTACATATTGACTATAATCAGCTGACTATTCTACCCGACTTGAATGGGACGCTGCCCAATTTGAAGAGTATGGCCGTCGAGGGAAATCCCTGGCAATGCGACCTCTTTGCCCAAACGGAGCGTTGGCTGATCTCAAGAAAAATAGCGTATATAAAGCTTGACTACGACTCTTTTAGCAGCGACGAGGAGCTGCCCCTCTGCATTTGAGAATTGTGTGCGACATGGTTGCGGCGATCGACATGAACATCTACATACTTTTATGGAGCAAAATGTCCAAGCAGACTGATGACGCTGATAATGATTAGAGTAATGATGTAATGATCAAATATTCGCTCTGTAATTTTTCATTCAAGTCCTATTAAATGTTGTTCAATTATTAAATGTTGTTGAATTTTTTGATGCCGCTTGTTCAACCAAAATTTGCTATAGCCGGAAAGTAGGCAACAATTTTTTTGTATATCGTAGTTATGTTCATTTGCTTTAACCACGGTTACCACTTTTGGTACAAATGTAACAAAACTGGAACATTTTTTTTTGCGTTGGTACATTGGATCACTTTTTTTCATATTGGTACATTTTCAATATGTCTAGTCTAGTTTATAAATTTTTCATAAAATTTTATGTTCACGTATATTTTCACATATTTTTTTAACAAATGGCTCTGTTCCACCAGACATAAATAATGTATCACTTAGAAATTGAACGTGTCAATTGAGAAAATATGTATGCGCCAATGTAAGGTCCATCACTACGTAAACAGTTATATATTGTGAATCACAATTTGTGATTCAGCCAAATTTCTAAGCGATGGAGAACTTGGCATAGTACCTCTAATGAAAACCTTTGAAAATTTATACGATGGTGATCCTGATGAAATAATATCCCAATGGAACCAACTCCGACTTTCTTTAAATCGGGGGAAAAAAAAGATATTCGTAAATTTTTGACAGACACTGAAAATAAAATAAACGGTGTTGACGAACCGCTGTTCAGGAGCTTAATAGAATTCATAAACAACTTGATTTCGATGCCACACAGCTCTGATGCTGCAGAGCGAAAAATTTTTGAAATTTCGTTAATGAAAACTAAATTACCAAATAAATTAGAATTTAAGTCACTGGCGCAGACGGACTTCGAACAAGGGATTTTCCATGCCAACTACGCTTACCATTTTAATTTTTTTTTTTTTTGTTTTTTTTTCTTTAATTTTAATTTAATTTTGTGGAAATTTTTGTAGTGAATGGTTAAAAATAATAATACATATTCAAAAGAGAGAACTGCATAAAAAATATAAAAGTGACACACAAAAGTAACATGTGCAAGTAAAACAAACAAAAAATCAAATTCCAATTGCCACACAAGCGACCGTATATGTGACCATCAATCGCTGAAAAGGCACCGGGATCGTTTTCATTTATCAACTTACATTAACGCAAATTTACTATTAATTTGTGAAATACACAAAAACAATCATAAACGAATGAATAAACTAAAACTGCACAAATATTACAAAAAAAAAATCACACACAGTGATACTGTTCACTTCGGCAAATGCCATGTAAACATGTACATATGTATGTGTTTGCGTTACCTTCGCTTGTGAAATTCTTGATAATAATTAATATCTATTACACAGGAAAGAGTAAGAAACAAATAATAATTCAACGCTATGGATTCATCTATTCCTATAAGCACAGCACAGAGTGTCTGCGATGTACTCCTCAGTTGGGATGACATTAAATCAAATCTCTAGCGACTATACTCTGGCAAGAAGACAGAAGAAATGCTTGTTAGAGAGCTACATACTCTTCCGGATGGACTCAGTATGGGAAGATTATATTTCACAGCCACGAGAATAAGAAGTGAATTGATGTCACTGGCCAGAGAAGCAGACCTTAGTGGAAACTTCCTCGCGTCCAAACGTGACCAATATGACATTTCCGCCTAAATACATTCCCAGTTGGATTAAAGGACCCACTTAGATCGGCCATTAGAAACCAAAGGCCAGAGACGATCGAGAAAGCGTACGAGTACGGACAGCTTGAACTAAACTTTTCTAGAAGTCTGAGTAAACATCCTGGAAACCATAACACCGACAAACTAATACATTAAGAACACACAACACAAAAATTGTAAAATTCAAAATATCGTCGGAGTTCGTGGCATACACCAACAACACGACATCCTTCTCCGATCCGGCCATTCCCCCCTATGGTTGACTGTATGGCCTTCTCTTCGGACTGAGGGGGGAGGAGTTAACATGCCCCTCTCTCCGGCCACATGGAATAATGCCGATCCGGAAACTCCAAGCCTACTCTATGCAACCCCAAGCCTACTCTATGCAACTCTGACAATAATACACTCATACCTAGATTCTGACATACACACACATGTTCAGGCCTTTTGTAATAAATTGCCACTGACGAAATAGTCAGTCTTATTCAGTTCTCCAAACAGCACAGTGCTTTTATTTGTGAGTATTTCTAACATATTACAGAATTTTCTCGTTCGTAGAATAATAAGCAATAATAATAATAATAATAATGAAACGAGACAGCTTTCAGAAATAGCACCGCTAACGAAATCATCATTGAACTCATGCCAATTGTGGGAGTCGGAATACTTGCAAGTAACCACATAATGACCAGCAATCATTGAGCCTGTATGATTGCAGATCGCATAGAGCGAATAATGCACATTCGAATTTGGATTTGTGCCATATGAGGCCATGTTGAGCCCACGGACCCCTGTGGGGAGCTCAACCATATTCGAAAGCTTAATCCAGCGAATCTCGGAGAAGCGTTTCAAATGTATGACTGTATTTCGGAAATCGCTGGATGGTTAAACTCTTGGTGCATTTTCGTCGTGTCTTGCATTTGGAGCACGTGGGCACCTCGTCGCCATCCAATACCTCTTCGCGTACGAATAAATCCAAGCAGGCGGCCAGTTTGCAGAGCGATGACGATGGCAACGGTACGCTCAAGTCCCAGAATGGTTCAAAGGTAACGCTTGTGCACTTCAATGTGCTTTTTAGTTGACCCACGAATAGGTCGCGTATCCGAGAATTCTCGTCATTGTCCAGTGGCAATGAGAAGGCGGATCTGATTTGGGAGTGGTTTTCGCGCAACGAGAATTCTCGGATACGCGACCTATTATTTTTTTGCGTTGGTACATTGGATCTCTATTTTTCATTATGGTACATTTTCAATATTTCTAGTCAGTTTTTAAATTTTTCATAAAATTTTATGTTCACATATATTTTCACATATTTTTTTAACAAATGGCTCTGTTCCACCAGACATAAATAATGTATCACTTAGAAGAAGAATAGTACCTCTAATGAAAACCTTTGAAAATTTATACAATGGTGATCCTGATAAAATAATATTCCAATGGAACCAACTCTTTAAATCAGGGGAAAAAAAAAGATATTCGTAAATTTTTGACAGACACTGAAAATAAAACGGTGTTGACGAACCGCTGTTCAGGAGCTTAATAGAATTCATAAACAACTTGATTTCGCAGGTCACAATAAGCTTAGTTATCCGTCGAAGGATTTGTTTAACAGACTTCCCCGTTTGCAAAAGGCCTATTTCTACAAAAATGGTTTGAGTCATCTGGAATTGCCGCACTTGCCAAATCTTAGATACTTGGACCTTCGAGAAAATAAGTTAACTGATTTCAACCTTAACAATTGTCCACGTTTGGAGCATCTCGACCTCAACGGTAATCAACTCACTGAGGTAAGTTGCATCAGGAAATTTATCATGTGTTGTTTACAATAATAAAGCTCTACTCTATTTTCTTTGCAATAAAGTTTCAGATTACACACCTGCAGAAGGTTTTAACTCATCGACTAAGAAGCAATTTCCATTGCGATTATTGGATCTCGCATTCAACAAGATAAGTGTACTTCGCGAAAACCATTTCGAATTTCGAACTTGAAATACTGGATTTATCTGGCAATAAATTCACCACTCTGAAGAGTGCTCACTTCTCAGTTCTGCCTTTTTTACGCCATTTGAGTTTGGATTCATTTCATTTTTGAAGCCTTCGAGCAACTGGAGACGCTTGACTTGTCCTTCATTGCTCCCCCATTCCTTCCTATATGGTTGACTGTATGGCCTTCTCTTCGGACTGAGGGGGGTCACTGGACAATGACGAGAGAGAGCGCTAGAGCGCTATGCGATCTGCAATCATATAGGCTCAACGATTGCTGGTCATTATGTTGCAAGTATTCAGACTCCCACAATTAGCATGAGTTCAATGATTTCGTTAGCGGTGCTATTTCTAAAAGCTGTCTCGCGGAAGGCTCCAGTCCGGTGGACTGTAGTCTCATCTGCGAGAAAATTCTGTAATATGTAAAGCACTATTCTGTTTCGAGAACTGAATAAGACTGACTATTTCGTCAAAATTTGATTTATTATTATTCTTGTGAAAGTTCTGTTTTCTTTATGTTTGAAAAGTATAATTGATTAAACAAAAATTCTGTTTTTGTTTTCTTTTATATAGTAAATAAAACTAAAAAAATTTAATATGAAATAATAAAAGATAATTTAAAAAAAAGTTAACAAAATATAGTATTAACAAAATAGCGAAAAATATTTGTGGTACATTTTTGCTAAAATTGGTGCATTTTTTCAAAATTTTGGTACACAACATTTTTTTGGAATGGAATGTCCATATGTATAATTGTAAAGTAATATTATTTATTTATAAGTAAGTATTTCGCGTGTCATCAACAGTACACATGTTTATGTTTTTATTTTTGACACGCCCACTTCCGCCCCCGCAAAGCTAATTTTGGTATATATAATAATGACTATAGTCTTCGTGGTTCCTGAAAATTTGGTTGCGATGAGATAAAAATTGTCGAAGTTATTAAAGAAATACTTTTGTATGGGCAAAAACGCCTACTTACTTGGAGTCTTAGTTACTTTGGTTGACAATCTGGTATATTTTGCGCTCTATAGTAGTATACACAGAGTGAAGTAACATATCAATATACCAAATATACAATTTTGTGTAGTGTATATTCCTAATATTGTATTCAATTTAATTATATTATATAATAATTTGAAAAGTATGATTTCGGACAATGTCTAAGCTTTGGCATGTTGATAACCTCTCTCTTGACTTTATAGACAAACGCTATCTCTTATGACGCACAAGAACAGGGACTCGCATTAAACGAACTTTATTTACTTTGTGTATTTAAGAAAGCACTCTTCAGTTATAGATTAACTGTCGCTCTGAAATGTCGGTCTTAAAATTCTCGATTCTTTGTCTCATGTGCTTTATTGCGACTGCTGCAAAACCAAAATGTGAGATACAAAAAAGCAAGTTCACGAGCTTAAAATGCGAGGAATTGAGTAGCTTCACGGATATAAGCAGTGTCCTTCATTTACCCACAAGGAACCTTCAGCAGCTAACTATTGAAAGCTGGGAAACAAAGCTAACCATTGGAGCAGCCAACAGTTCTGTGAACATGCCGCATTTGTTCCTTCTCGATCTGTCCCACTCGAAGGGTCTGGAACTTCTCAGTGAAGGCTTCTCCAAATACCCCAATCTGACTGATATCGACATCACTGGGTGTGGCTTAGAACAACTGCTAGACTCGCACTTTGCCATCGATTCCATGGTGCACTTGATGAAGGCAGGTCAAAACAAGCTTAGTTCTCTGTCGAAGGATTTGTTTAGCAAACTTCCCCGTTTGCAAAAGGCCTATTTCTACAAAAATGGTTTGAGACATTTGGAATTGCCGCACATGCCAAATCTTAGATACTTGGAGCTTCAAAGAAATAAGTTAACTGATTTCAACCTTAACAATTGTCCACGCTTAGAGCATCTCGACCTCAACGGCAATGAACTCACTGAGGTAAGTTGCATCAGGAAATCATGTGTTGCTTACAATATTAAAGCTCTACTCTTTCTGCTTTGCAATAAAGTTTCAGATTACACTACCTGCAGAAGATTTTAACTCATCAACAAAGAAGCAATTTCCATTGCGATTATTGGATCTAACATTCAACAACTTAAGTGTGCTTCTCGAAAACCAATTCGAATTGCTGGGTGAACTTGAAATACTGGATTTATCTCACAATAAATTCACCACCCTGAAGAGTGCTCACTTCTCAGGTCTGACTTCCTTACGGCATTTGCATTTGGCGAAGAACTACAAAATGGAGCTACAAGAACACACATTTGAAGGCCTCGAACAACTGGAGACGCTTGACTTGTCATACAATGGTCTCGAAAATCTGGATCCGCATCTCTTCGGCTACAAGCAGGTGGACAAGCAAGGGCTTTATGAGTACTTGCCAATGGTTCACATGCGACAGCTTACTCTAGACGGAAATAGACTTCAGCATCTGGACCCTAGAGCCTTTGAGAAATTGCCATTTTTGGATACACTCTTCCTCGCCCGTAATGCATTGCGTGTGCTTCCCGCGGGGCTGTTTGCTCCAATACAAAATCTGAAGGTGCTTCATGTGGGTCACAATCAATTGCCGAAGATAAGCATAGATCTTCTCTAGACTATAAGCAACATCACAACTCTACATATTGACTATAATCAGCTGACTATTCTACCCGACTTGAATGGGACGCTACCCCATTTGAAGAGTATGGCCATCGAGGGAAATCCCTGGCAATGCGACCTCTTTGCCCAAACGGAGCGTTGGCTGATCTCAAGAAAAATAGCGTATATAAAGCTTGACTACGACTCTTTTAGCAGCGACGAGGAGCTGCCCCTCTGCATTTGAGAATTGTGTGCGACATGGTTGCGGCGATCGACATGAACATCTACATACTTTTATGGAGCAAAATGTCCAAGCAGACTGATGACGCTGATAATGATTAGAGTAATGATGTAATGATCAAATATTCGCTCTGTAATTTTTTTCATTCAAGTCCTATTAAATGTTGTTGAATTATTAAATGTTGTTGAATTTTTTAATGCAGCTTGTTCAACCAAAATTTGCTACAGCCGGAAAGTAGGCAACAATTTTTTTGTATATCGTAGTTGTGTTCATTTGGTTTAACATGTCCATATGTATAATTGTAAAGTAATATTATTTATTTATATGTAGAAAAGTATTTCGCGTGTCATCAACAGTACATATGTTTATGTTTTTATACCCGCTACCCATAGGGTTGAAGGGTATTATAACTTTGTGGTATCTCCGACCCTATAAAGTTTATGTATTCTTGATCAGCGTCAACAGCCGAGATCATTTAGCCATGTCCGTCTGTCCGTCTTTCCGTATGAAACACTGGATCTCAGAGACTATAAGAGATGGAGCTATAATGCTATATAAACGCATACTTACTTGGGGTCTTAGTTGCTTTGGTTGACAATCTGGTATATTTTGCGCTCTATAGTATATATTTTTATTAATTCATTAAGAATTTCGACCATATTAAAAGTTAATAAGGAAATAATCTTATGTGTTACACAACGGCTGTGGCAGTCAAATCTTATTTGCTATGATTGACAATCTGGTATATTTTATACCCTAAGATATATTTTCAGCATTATAGCACATCGATATACCATATATATTCTTTGGTATATTTTAGCAATTATTCGGTATATTGATTTAATGTATATTTTCGGAATAAAACCGCACTTTTATTAAAAGTGGGTAGCGGGTATCTCACTATTTAGCACTATAGATTTTTTCGAAGAGTTTTAATGTGTGCTTTCATTAGGAGAATTGATGATTGAAAATCTGGTATATTTTAAACATTGGTTAGTGGGTATTTCACTGTCGAGCACACTCGTCTATAGCTTTCTTATTTGTTTAAATTTAAACTATTAGCTTACAAAACTTGAGAAATTCACAGTATGTGAATCGTACCAATAGTAATGTAAAATAGTTGCTGACATCTTCAGCTCTCTTAACGAATAATTACCTATGCGACCCTCTAACATTCCTGAATATACTGCAGGGTACTCAAACAAGTTTAGCACACAACGAAATGATTCCATCGTCATAACCATGACAATTAAATCCCAACTATACTAGCCAACTGATTGGATCATAATTCATAAAAATCTCAATTAGACTATTAAACTTTCCGGTTTCCCCTTTTATATACAGTTGGATGCAACTTCGCTGCGAGGATTTCCCAAATTGTTGGAGCTGGAGCTCAGCAGAAATTCGATAACTGAGATTGGCAAGGACACTTTTCAGCCATTGATGGATCTGCGCATACTAAATCTCTCGATGAATGCGTTAAGTGCTCTTTATGTCCAAGTCTTTGGCTCATCAGCTGTGCAGCAATTTGCATTACAACAATTGGATCTCTCACAGAATAACTTACGTCTGCTCTTCGACAATCAATTTCGATTGTTGGGCGGTCTCCAGGTGCTGGATTTATCCGGCAATAGCATCGTCAGTCTAAACAGTCTTCACTTTGCAGGGTTGCAATCCCTACGCAAATTGTATTTGCAGTCGAACGATGTAATCGAAATAAAAGAAAACACCTTCGCAGCTCTCGAGGATCTAGATACGCTCGGCTTGTCGCACAGCAGCATCGAATACCTGGGAGAGCATGTCTTTGGCAACAAGACGCTGCCACGTTTGCGCAAGCTAAACTTAAACGCCAACAATCTGAAGCATCTGCACATCATGGCCTTCTCTTCGCTGACCTTTTTGGAGCATCTCTCGCTGGGCAACAATGAATTGCGTCACCTGGACGAGCGCATCTTTGCTCCCTTGCGACAACTACAGACGCAGCATTTGGGACACAATCAATTCACGGAGATAAGCAGCGATATTCTGGAGAGTCTAAACAACATCACTGATCTTCTCATTGATAACAATCAGTTGACTTTTCTGCCCGAGTTGAATGGAATGCCCCATTTGCAACGTGTGGACATCGAGGAAAATCCCTGGCAATGTGCCTGCTTTGCTGAACTTGAGCATTGGCTGCACTCCAGACAGGTGAAGTATCTGCGTGATAACACCGGGTTTTATAACGGGGAGAAGCCACTTTGCGTGGTCACAGCAGTTGAGAATTGTGTGCGAAATGTGTTCGACGATCGACATCAAGACGCTATGGATGAGTTTGAACATCACCTGAATGGCAAACAGTCCGAGGAGCAAAGTGACGAAGCAGAATGATAATGATTAATTGTTATGATTAATTCATATTCTATTATTAATAACGCAATATTCGAAGAATTTGTGTATAGCTTATTTAAATATTGAAAGGATGCGTAAATCATCCGAAATAGCGCAATGCTTAAGATGTCAGGAGTATGGGCACACTGCCAAATACTGTCGCCGTC
The DNA here is from genome assembly GCA_019972355.1 of Drosophila kohkoa. NCBI lineage: Eukaryota > Metazoa > Arthropoda > Insecta > Diptera > Drosophilidae > Drosophila > Drosophila kohkoa. The sequence continues at coordinate 60,422 of BJEL01000040.1, forward strand.
ATCCAAACTGTGCCAGATGTGGAGAAAACCATCACACTTCACAATGTACGCGCTCCCAAGATGCTTTACCTACTTGCTATCACTGCTCAGGAAGTCATATGGCCAGCTACAAAGGCTGCCAATGGTTCCAGGAGTTTCTGCGTCGTTCAACTGCACCTGCTAAGAGCCGGAATAATACAAAGCCGACGGGCCGGACGAACGTTAGGCCTCTCGAGCAATATCCCAGGCTGCAACAGGCTCGCCCTAGCACAAGATCCCAACGTCAAGCGACGCAACAACAACACCCAACCATACACCAATCACAGCCTGGCACTTCCAGCAGTGGTCTCTCTTATGCTGCAGTTGCTAGAAGTAATGACGGACCTGCTCAGCGTCGACTCCATAATCTCCAAACGCAACAAATACTGCAACAACAAGCTATGAGCAAGCCAGCTGACACTGTTCAGACACTGTTACAGCAGCAGCAGATACAATTTCAAAATTGGCAGCAACAGCTACAACAACAGCAACAGCAGCAATTCCTTCTGTGGCTACAGCAGCAGAAACAGGAGCAAGAACAAGCAAGACAACGATCGCCTGGAAAGACTGGAAAAAATGGTGCTTGACATGGCCAACACGATTCGTCAATGGTCTGGAAGTAAATTTAACTCCCAGCTTCAGTTTAACGTTCCAGAATCACAATGAATCCACTAAAGCTTCTTATTTGGAATGTCAACGGCATAGCTGGAAAAGCCAAAGAGGTTGAACTCTTTGCGCACAGCAATAACGTTGATATCATTCTGCTGTCGGAAATTAGGCTCAACCGAGGACAGACAGTTAAAATCGTTGGATATGCTTTCTATCCCGCCTGCAAGCCATCGAACAACAATCACAGTGGAGGCGGCGCAGCTGTTTTAGTAAGAAGTACTCTACGCCACTTTCCTCGAAGAATTATCGAGACACTTACTACTCAAGTAACAACAATTAAAGTTGCTACTGAACTAGGAGATATGCAGGTTAGTGCTATATATTGCCCTCCAAGAAATAGAATTGAAGAAAGAGACTTCATTGACCTACTTCGTGCTAGCAGTCAACGATATATAATTGGCGGAGACTGGAATGCTAGACACTGGATATGGGGTGACACATACAACTCACCCAGAGGACGCGAACTCTCTGAAGCCGTCGCTGCTTGCGGTGCCAAAGTTCTTGCTACAGGATCTCCCACAAGGTACCCTTATGTTGACAACCACACGCCTACCTGCATTGACTTTGCCTTATACCATGGAATTCCTGATTTGCTAATAAATATAAAACAGAGCTGGGATCTTGACTCAGATCACCTAGCCCTCGTCGTCACCGTTAACACAAACAGTATCAGCGTGACTACTCCGCGGCTCATTACTAAACGCACTAATTTGCCAGCATTTAGACAGCATCTGGAAGGCTCATTACAATTAAATCGAGCCCTGGACTCTGGAGATGATATAGAAGAGGCAGTTGACATACTGACTGACTCCATACACAGGGCTGCTGCGGCATCGACTTCACCTTCCGCTCAACCAGATGCAATCGAATACGGAATTAGCCTCACAAGAGAAGCCAAACAGCTTCTTGCAGAAAAACGACGACTGCGAAGACGTGCTATCCGTTCTCAAGACCCGTGGGATCGATTAATGTGGTACCGGACTACAAGTTAGCTGAAAACTATGTTAAGGCAGCTAAGGAGTGATTTCTTCGAGCAACAAATAGCATCACTAGACTACACGGTTGACGCTAACTACTCGCTCTGGAGATGCACAAAAGCCTTGAAAAGACAACCCTTCAGGCAGGTTCCAGTACAGTGCCCTAGTGGTGGCCTTGCCAGAAATGAAGAAGAACAAGCTAATGCGTTTGCAGGCCACTTAGAAGCTCGATTCACTCCATTCGATTTTACCTCAACGGAACAGGTCAGGATCACGCAACACCATCTACAGACGGCTCTGCAAATGTCACTTCCCATTAAGCCAGTGAGAACTGAGGAGATATGTGACGTCATCAAATCATTAAATACCAAAAAAGCTCCTGGCATAGATAGGATATGCCATCGCACGTTGAAGGTTTTGCCAATGAAGGCTATACTCTCTATTGCTAACATTTTCAATGCCATGCTAAGAGTACAGGTGTTTCCAAAGCAGTGGAAGATGGCAACGATTGTGATGATTCACAAACCAGGCAAACCAGAAGCTGAAACAGAATCTTATCGACCAATAAGCCTGCTCCCATCGTTATCGAAGGTATTTGAACGACTTATTGCCAATAGACTCCATGATGTCATGAGAGAGCGTCACATCTGGCCGGAGCACCAGTTTGGTTTTCGCGAAGGGCACAGTACAGTGGAACAAATTCACAGGCTGGCAAAACATATCCTGCAAGCGTTTGACGACCTAGAGTACTGCAACGCAGTCTTTATAGACATGCAACAAGCCTTCGACAGAGTATGGCACGATGGCCTTCTGTGTAAAATAAAAATGCTGCTACCTGCTCCATTCTACGGAGTCTTAAAATCGTATATGGATAGACGTGAGTTCAAGGTCAGAGTTAGAGACTCATTTTCTTCAACATGCCAAATGAGAGCTGGAGTCCCGCAGGGTAGTGTTTTAGGACCTCTGCTGTACTCCCTATACACCTATGACCTACCCATCCCAATGGGTGCATATATGGAAGATCCCTCCAAGGCTCTCATTGCAACTTATGCGGACGACATTGCGGTATTATACAACTCTCCAAGCAGCGTAGAAGCTGCAAACGGACTCCAAAGATACCTGGATAGCTTGGCAGCTTGGTGCAGAAGGTGGAATCTGAAGGTTAATTCCACAAAAACAGTTAACCCGTGTTTTACACTGAAAAGATTAATCTCCACCACTCCAGCTATTCACTTCGAAGGCGTGACACTGGAACAACCTACCTCTGCAAAATATCTTGGTATCGTTCTAGACAAGAGACTCACTTTTGTGCCACATTTAAAAGCTGTCACCAAGAACTGTGGCCAAAGGCTACAGAAATTGCGCTGGCTGCTCAACAAAAGAAGCAAAATGTCTCTTCGAGCAAATAGTGCCAATTTGGATATATGGAATGCAGATTTGGGGGATTGCTGCCAAATCAAACTACAAACGCATCCAAGTACTGCAGAATAGGGTGTTACGGCAAATTACAAACTGCCCTTGGTACGTGAGAGGATCCACCCTACACCGCGATCTAAAAATACATTCTGTAGAGGAGCAGATTGGCAGACACACAAGCCGATATAGCGATAGGTTGCTAACTCATAAAAACAGACTCGCTAGGAGACTACTACCAGCTAGACCGTTCAGGCGATTGAAGCGTCAAGGGTTCGCCAAAACGTTCACCCAATAGTGAACTTCTCAGAAACACCTTAAACTAATATGAGGTTTGGCCCAAACATAAACATTTCTTGTACCTGTGTTGTTATAGTACTATTTTGTTCTTGCTGTACTGGTTCGATACTTAAATAACGAAGCTAATTAAAAAAAAAAAAAAAAAAGCTTATTTAAATAGTCTATATACGTAAATACTCGAAAAACAAGTAAGAAAGCTACAGTCGAGTGTACTCGAGTGTGAGATACCCGCTACCCATTTTGACTAAAAGCAATATATTTTGCGGTATTATTCTCAAAATATACCAAATATGCTACAAAAATACTAAAAATATACCAAATGTTATATCTGGTATACCGATATAGTACCGCATTCAAAATATACCATAGACGGCACAATATACCAGATTGTCAGTCAAAGTAACTAAGATAGTTGTATATTATTACTACTTTAAAATTACGCTTGTTGTTGGTATAGATAATAATTACTATAGTAGTTATGATTCCTAAAAATTTGGTTGCGATCAGATAAAAAATGTCGAAGTTATTAAAGAAATACTTTTGTATGGGCAAACACGCCTACTTACTAGACCTCTTAGTTGCTGGTGTTTTGTGCCGTCTATGGTATATTATGCGGTATTATATCGATATACCAAACATACCATTTGATATATTTTATTAGTATTTTAGCAATATATTCCATATATTTTGAGAAAAATACCGCAAAATATATTTTTTTTATTCAAAATGGGTAGCAGGTATCTCACAGTCGAGTACACTCGACTGTAGCTTTCTTACTTGTTTTGATTTGCGGGGGCGGAAGGTGGCGTGGCAAAAATTTGAAACAAACTTGATCTGCCTGCAAACATAACAAATGCTGTCGAAAAAAAATTATAGCTCTATCTGTTATAGTCTCTGAGATCTAGGTGTTCATACGGACAGACGGACAGACAGACAGACGGACATGGCTAGATCGTCTCGGCTGTTGACGTTGATCAAGAATGTACTTTATTTACTTTGTTGGGTCCTTCTTCCTGTTACATAAATTTCCTGCCGGCACAAAGTTATAATACCCTTCTACCCTAGCGGGTAGCGGGTATAAAAAGTTGAAAAATCATGAATAATGATTTTAAGAATATTTCATGTAAAACTTATGTTCTTGTTAATAAGAAGAAAACCTTATAATAAGATACAAAAAATATTATATTATATTTTATTGATATTTATTTACTACTTATTTACTGATTATACCCGCTACCCATAGGGTAGAAGGGTATTATAACTTTGTGCCGACAGGAAATGTATGTAACAGGGAGAAGGAGGCATCTCCGACCCTATAAAGTATATATATTCTTGATCAGCGTCAACAGCCGAGACGATCTAGCCGTGTCCGTCTGTCCGTCTGTGTGTCTGTCCGTCTGTCCGTCTGTCCGTCTGTCCGTCTGTGTGTCTGTCCGTCTGTCCGTATGAACACCTAGATCTCAGAGACTATAAGAGATAGAGCTATAATTTTTTTTCGACAGTATTTGTTATGTTTGCACGCAGATCAAGTTTGTTTCAAATTTTTGCCACGCCCACTTACGCCCCCGCAAATCAAAAAAATCGAATAACAAGCGTAATTTTAAAGCTAATGTTGTGAATTTTTATATATATAATAATAACTATAGTAGTTATGATTCCTGAAAATTTGGTTGCGATCAGATAAAAATTGTCGAAGTTATTAAAGAAATACTTTTGTATGGGCAAAAACGCCTACTTACTAGGGGTCTGAGTTGCTTTGTCTGACAATCTGGTATATTGAGCCGTTCATGGTATATTTAGAACGCGGTACTATATCAATATACCACATATACCATTTGGTATATTTTCAGTATATTTGCAGTATATTTGGTATATTTTGAGAATAATACCGCAAAATATATTGGCTTTAATCAAATTGGGTAGCGGGTATCTCACAGTCGAGTACGCTCGACTGTAGCTTTCTTACTTGTTTTTTAATTAGCGCATTCAGTTATTCAGTTGTGTATTGATCACTTTAATTAATAATGCAATTGCATTTGAACCCAAGACCTCATTTGAGAACTGAGCTATGAACGAAAACACTCAAATCTAGATATAAACTTTACAGGAACTTCGGTGGATTACAGAATTTACTAACCGAAATCTAGAAATTTTGGTCTTATTTTGAAATAATGGCATTTTTATACCCGCTACCCATAGGGTAGAAGGGTATTATAACTTGGTGCCGGCAGGAAATGTAAGTAACAGGTAGAAGGAGGCATCTCCGACCCTATAAAGTATATATATTCTTGATCAGCGTCAACAGCCGAGACGATATAGCCATGTACGTCTGTCCGTCTGTGTGTCTGTCCGTATGAACACCTACATCTCAAAGATTATAAGAGATAGAGCTATCATTTTTTTTCGACAGCATTTGTTATGTTTGCACGCAGATCAAGTTTGTTTCAAATTTTTGCCACGCCCACTTCCGCCCCGCTAATCAAAAAAAACGAATAACAAGCCTAATTTAAAAGCTAGAGTTGCAAATTTTGGTGTATACAATAATTACTGTAGTAGTTATGATTCCTGAAAATTTGGTTGCGATCAGATAAAAATTGTGGAAGTTATTAAAGAAATACTTTTGTATGGGCAAATCACCTATTTACTAGGGGTCTTAGTTGCTTTGACCGACAATCTGGCACATTGTGCCGTCTATGGTATATTTTGAATGGTGTACTATATCGATATACCAAACATACCATTTGGTATATTTTTAGTATTTTTTAGTATTTTCGGTATATTTTGAAAATAATATCGCAATATTTTGCCCTTATTAAAAATGGGTAACGGATATCTCACAGTCGAGCACACTCGACTGTAACTTTCTCACTTGTTTCGACTTATGTTCATAGTTTTAAGATTTGATTCTTTAACATATGTTAAGTGGTCTTATTTTAAGAACATAATTCGTAAGACGAATGCTCTTGATTTTAGATCGTGCAATAAAGAAGGATTTTTGTGAACATAAAATCATAAAGCTATTTAACTTTTCGGTATATATAAAAAGTTTATATAAACAAAATATGATTTTAAATTGAATTACGCATCAGGAAATATATCAATTTTGACAATGACTAAACTTTGTCATGTTGATAACCTGGGGGCCACATTCTCTAGAACATGGACGTCACTCTAGCGAAAGCTCTCTTGACGCACGAAAGCCAGGCTCGATACCAACGAAATTTATTTATTTTGCGTACTTGATCAAACGCTGCTCAGTTGTTGCTGAACTGTCACGTCGAAATGTCGTCGCTTTTAAATTCGTTAATTCTTTGCCTCATCTGCTGTGTTGTCATTGTTGCCACACAAAATTGTGAGATAGGAGGAAACTGGAGCACCTATTTAAAATGCGAGGAAGCGAGCAGTCTCCAGGAAATAACAAGAGGTAAAATTTTATCCTCAATGCGCCTACGAAGGATCATCATCAATAACAAGGACACAGAGCTAATCATTGGAGCAGCCAACGTTACTCTTCCTCATTTGGTGGGTATCGATCTGCATGTGCCACGCTTAGAGCTTCGCAATGGCGCCTTTGCCAATCTTCCTGGTCTGTGGTGGATCAATATGAATGACTGTGGCTTGGAACAACTGGAGCAGTCATATTTTCCCATTCATCCGGAGGAGTTCCACGTGATCCAAGTCAGCCACAATAAGCTCAAATTTATCTCAAAAGATTTTTTTGAGAATCTGATCCATTTTGTTAAGGTTCATTTGGATCATAATTCTCTGACTCATCTGGAGTTGCCGCACATGAAAAGTCTGAGAGAACTTTACCTTGGACATAATAAATTGGCCGATTTCACCTTTAGTGATTGTCGACGCTTGGAACTACTCTACCTCAACGACAATCAACTAACACAGGTAAGTTGCATTATGATATTTGTGAATGCATATTGAAGCTCTACGGTAGCTGCTTTTGTGTAAAATTCAATGCCTTTGTAAGCATAATACATGCCCTCTAAAAATATTTGAGCAACTAGCAAATATTCTTTACTGTAAAAAAAAACTTTTATCATATATTGAAGATTTATTTATCATAAAATTTTAATAATAAATAAATAATTCGTAGATATAATAGAATATAAACTATGTTGCTAACAATCTTAAAAATATATCAGCTGAATATACTAAAAGAGTATTTGAAAGTAGATTCGGAAAATATTGAAAAAGAGATGTCAGATTCCTTAATACTTTAGAGAAACTTTTATTGATTCAGATAACTTCACAGTAAAGAAAAAATAAATCTGAAATGAATAGCACAAGTAATAGGACATATAAATACCTTTATGGCTAAATTGCTGAATAGTTAAACAAGTTTGAACAGTGAAAATCAGATCACATCATATCCCCATAATTTCTTTACAAAACACTCATTTTAAAACTTATATAATCCTGTCATTTTTTCGTTTAGCTGGATTCCACTTCTTTCCAACAATTACCCGAATTATTGGAGCTGCAGCTGAGTGGAAATTTGATAAATGATATTGGCAAGGATACTTTCCAGTCACTGATAAAACTGCGCACTCTAAATCTCTCGAGGAATGCATTGACTTCACTTCCGGCAGATGTCTTTGGCTCATCAACTGAGCAGCAATTCGCACTGCAACAATTGGATCTCTCTCACAACAACATTAAAGTGCTATTCGAAAACCAATTCGAATTGTTGGGTGGACTCCAGATGCTGAATTTATCTGGCAATAATATTGCCGTTTTGAAGAGTGCTCACTTTGCAGGTCTTACTTCGTTACGCCATTTGCATTTGCAGTCAAACGATAAAATGGAGCTAAAAGGACACACCTTTGCAACACTCAAGCAACTGGAGACGCTCGACTTGTCCCACATTGGTCTCGATATTCTGGATCCGCATCTCTTCGGCTACAATCAGGAGGGCACAGAAAGTATCTACGATTACTTGCCAATGGCTCATATGCGTAAGCTTAATCTAAGTAGCAATAATCTCCAACATCTGCACCCTAGAGCCTTTGCTAAGTTATCCTCTTTGGAAGAGCTCTATCTGAGCAACAATGCATTGCGTGTGCTTCCCGAGGGCCTGTTTGTTCCTATACAAAATCTGAAGAAGCTGGACGTGAGTTACAATCAATTGGCGGAGATAAGCAGCGATGTTATAAACAGTCTGAACAACATCACCGATCTGCATATTGACAACAATCGGCTAACTTTTCTGCCCAATCTGAATGGAAAGCTGCGAAATGTGAGAGTGTTCAAAGTGAGCTTGAGTTTCGGCGAACAACCGGATGAGGTGTTGGAATGGTAAAACTAAGTAATTAAATCGTAAAATTTACTAATTGAATTGTTTGCTAGAGTATATCTCTATTTTTCATGATAAGAAAATATTGGCTTCACAATTTTAAGAATTTCTTTTCAAGTTCGTTAAAAATTATACTTTTTATAATGACCGAATTCGTTTTAATAAACATACATCAATAAATGTCAACTCGGCATATCATTATCCTAAACACTTTGTTTTAATTAAAGACATTAAGCGAAAAAGAATAAAAGAAAACCATAGCATTCTCATTTAGTCGCAAGGAAACTGAAAACGAGGCTTCAGCATTGCATCGGCAACTTGATTCTCTGTTGTTGTTAATCTTTAATCGATCCCGCTGAAATATATTCTGTGTTGAAATGATGGCTGCAGCTGAATTCTCTACTTGACGAATTAGTATATCACTTAGTTTAATAATAAACTGGAATATTCAAAACAAGTTAGAAAGCGGACACACTCGACTGTGAAATACCAGATACACACATTCAATAAAAAAACAGTTAAGAAAGATACAGTCGAGTGTGCTCGACTGTGAGATATAGTATATATTATATAGTATATAGTATATAGTATATAGTATATAGTGTATAGTGTATAGTGTATAGTGTATAGTATATAGTATATAGTATATAGTATATAGTATATAGTATATAGTATATAGTATATAGTATATAGTATATAGTATATAGTATATAGTATATAGTATATAGTATATAGTATATAGTATATAGTAATATAGTATATAGTATATAAGTATATAAGTATATAGTATAGTATATAGTATATAACTATAGTTTATTAAAAATACCAAAATTCGGACTCTATAGCTTTAAAATTATTGCTTGTTATTCGATTTTTTGATTTGCGGGGGCGGAAGTGGGCGTGGCAAAAATTTTAAACAAACTTGATCTGCGTCCAAACATAACAAATGCTGTTGAAAAAAATTATAGCTCTATCTCTTATAGTCTCTGAGATCCAGTGTTTCATACGGACGGACGGACAGACAGGCAGACGGACATGGCTAGATCGTCTCAGCTGTTGACGCTGATCAATATATATACTTTATAGAGATGCCTCCTTCTACCTGTTACATACATTTCCTGCCGGCACAAAGTTATAATACCCTTCTACCCTATGGGTAGCGGGTATAAAAATTGGGCTCTGACACACGGGTGCTGAGTTTTCTTTGATTTTCTTTGATAATAGACCACACCATGCTTCACAGAGACCAATTACAGTTTTTCACTAAAAGTCCTTTTTTCCCGTTCTACACAAAATATCTGAAGCATACTTTCAGGATGACTAATGTACAAAATAAACCGTGTGCAGTAAGTGGAGACAAGCGTATCTACGGCTTACGAAATTTCTCCTATGATTATTATCATTTTCAATTCAATTACGCATTTTGGACAATGACTAAACTTTGTCGTGTTGATAACCTGGAGGCCACATTCTCTAGACTATATAGAACATGGACGTCACTCTAGCGAAAGCTCTCTTGACGCACGAAGGCCAGGCTCGATTCGAAAACGAAATTCATTTATTTTGCGTACTTATTCAAACGCTGCTCAGTTATTGCTGAACTGTCACGTCGAAATGTCGTCGCTTTTAAATTTGTTAATTCTTTGCCTCATCTGCTGTGTTGTCATTGTTGCCACACAAAATTGTGAGATAACAGGACAATGGAACACCTATTTCGAATGCCAGGAAGTGAGCAGTCTACAGGAAGTAGCTAGAGTTAAATCTTTATCCTCAATACACCTACGAAGGATCATCATCAATAACACGGACACAGAGCTAATCATTGAAGCAGCCAACTTTACTCTTCCTACTTTGGTAGGTATCGATCTGCATGTGCCACGCTTAGAGCTCCGCAATGGCGCCTTTGCCAATCTCCCTGATCTATGGTGGATCAATATGAATGACTGTGGCTTGGAACAACTGGAGAAGTCATATTTTCCCATTCATCCGGAGATCCACGCGATCGAAGTCAGCTACAATAAGCTCAAATTTATCTCAATAGATTTTTTTGAGAATCTTTTCAAATTGGTTATTGTTCATTTGGATCATAATTCTCTGACTCATCTGGAGTTGCCGCACATGAAAAGTCTGAGAGAACTTTACCTTGGACATAATAAATTGGCCGATTTCACCTTTAGTGATTGTCGACGCTTGCAACTACTCTACCTCAACGACAATCAACTCACTCACGTAAGTTGCATCATGATATTTTTGAATGAATATTGAAGCTCTACTGAAGTTGTTTTTGCGTATTATCAGTGCCTTTATATACATAATACATGCCCTCTACAAATATTTGAGCAATTAGCAAAGAGATGTCAGTTTGTTTAATACTTTAGAGAAACTTTTTAGAAAATGTTGTTTAATTATGTAACTTAACAGTAAAGTAAAATGTATCTAAAATGAATAGTACAAGTAATAGGACATATAAATACCTCAAGCTTACCCTCCAAGCTTTATGGCTAAATTGCAACAAGTTTTTAACAGTGAAATCACAACAATTCTTTTGAAAATCAGATCACATCATACTCGTATCTCCATAATTTCTTCACAAACCACTTACTTTAAAACTTTTCTAATTCTGTAATTTTTTCGCTTAGCTGGATTCCACTTCTTTCCAACAATTACCCGAATTATTGGAGCTGCAGCTGAGTGGAAATTTGATTACTGAGATTGGCGCGGATACCTTCCAGTCACTGATAAAACTGCGCACACTAAATCTCTCGAGGAATGCATTGACTTCACTTCCGGCAGATGTCTTTGGCTCATCTGAACAACAATTCGCACTGCAACAATTGGATCTCTCTCACAACAACATTAATGTGCTCTTCGTAAACCAATTCGAATTGTTGGGTGGACTCCAGTTGCTGGATTTATCCAGCAATAAAATCGCCACTCTGAAGAGTGCTTACTTTTCAGGCCTGCATTTGCAGAAGCTGAATGTGGATCACAATCTATTTCCGGAAATAACCAGCGATGTTCTGGAGAGACTAAGCGACATCACAGATCTGCTTATTAACAACAATCAAACGACTTTGCTGCACAAATTGAATTAGACGATTCCCCATTTGAGGGATGATCGACGTAACGATGCTATGGAAGAGCTTAAGTTTTCAGATGAGGTCGTCTAATGATTACATTATTAATATGGTTTCCACTAAAATATAAACTTAAAAGCATTTCAATCACTTCTAGTACATAAGAAGTCATAAATTTATATAAATAATGTTGGCTTCTGTATGACATAAAGCCTGTGAAATTAAAAAGTACATAGTCTATGGCGTTTACTGAATACTACCTCAGCTAATGAAATAATTAGGAATTAACACGCAGTATCGGTGAAGATTTAATAGCAGCAAAAAGTAAAATAATCTATGGGCAACGACACGCGACTAAAATGACAATGAATTTCGCATTTCAAAAGTCAAGCTCTTGACATTTTGAAATCACTGGATCATGGCCGGCGAGTCTGAATGCTAAAGCTATACAGTGACGTATACGTATTTCTAAGAATCCCAAACGTTCACAGGTCAGGGATGCTTCCGCTCGTTTCTATGGGGATGCCGATAAAGACAATGTCGAGCACACAGTGATTCACTACACAATATTCAACCAAAAACGAACATTACTGACGTAACAATAGGACACATTACGCCAGAAAATATAATCATCTAGATAAGCGAAAGCAAAGAGAATTGAAACAAGTAAGAAAGGTACAGTCGGGCGTGTTTGACTGTGAAATACCCTTTTGAATGAAATAAAAATAGTGCGGTATTATTCTTAAAATATACCGAACTAATATACCACAAAAGTACTAAAATATGCCAAAGGCTATATTTGGTATATTGGGACAGTACTACATTCAAAATATACCATAGAGCAAAACATATACCAAATTGTCAGACCAACTAAGACCGGATAGCAGTAGTAGGGTAGAAGGGTATTATTTCCGGCAGGAAATTTATGTAACAGGAAGAAGGACCCTATAAAGTAAATAAAGTACATACTTGATCAACGTTAACAGCCGAGACGATCTAGCCCTGTCCATCTGTCTGTCTGTCCGTCCGTCTGCCCGTCTGTCAGTCTGTCCTTATAAAACACTGAATCTCTATAAATTTTTTTTGAACAGAATTTGTTATGTTTGCACACAGATGAAGTTTGTTCCAAATTTTTGCTACGCCCACTCCCCCCCCCCCCCCCCCCCCCCCCCCCCCAAAATGACAAAAATCGAATAACAAGCGTAATTATACCCGCTACCCATAGGGTAGAAGGGTATTATAACTTTGTGCCGGCAGGAAATGTATGTAACAGGTAGAAGGAGGCATCTCTATAAAGTATATATATTGATCAGCGTCAACAGCTGAGACGATCTAGCCATGTCCGTCTGCCTGTCTGTCCGTCCGTCCGTATGAAACACTGGATCTCAGAGACTATAAGAGATAGAGCTATAATTTTTTTTTGACAGCAAAATTTTGCCACGCCCACTTTCGCCCCCGCAAATCAAAAAAATCGAATAACAAGCGTAAATTTAAAGCTAGAGTTTTGGTATATACAATAATTACTGTAGTAGTTATGATTCCTGAAAATTTGGTTGCGATCAGATAAAAATGGTCGAAGTTATTAAAGAAATACTTTTGTATGGGCAAAAGCGCCTACTTACTAGGGGTCTGAGTTGCTTTGGCCGACAATTTGGCACAGTGTGCCGTCTATGGTATATTTTGAATGGTGTACTATACCGATATACCAAATATACCATTTGGTATATTTTTAGTATTTTTGCAGTATATTCGGTATATTTTGAAAATGATACTTCAATATTTTGCCTTTATTAAAAATGGGTAGCGGGTATCTCACAGTCGAGCACACTCGACTGTAGCTTTCTTACTTGTTTTAAAGCTCATTTTGGTATATACAATAATGACTATAGTCTTTTGCGATCAGATAAAAATTGTCGAAATTATTAAAGAAACACTTTTGTATGGGCAAAACGCCTAATTACTAGGGGTCTTAGATGCTTTGGCCGACAATCTGTTATATTTTGCGCTCTATAGTATACACTGAGTGAAGTAATATAATACAAAATAAATATAATATATATTTATATATAAATATAAATATAACAAAAAAAAACAAATTAGTATGTTATTGGTATTTTTGTGGTATATTATTTTAGTATAATTTGGAAAAAAACTGCAATATTTTGCTATTATTTAAAATGGGTAGCGGGTATCTCAAAGTCGAGCACACTCGACTGTAGCTTTCTTACTTGATATTCCTAATATTGTATTCAATTTAATTATATTATATAATAATTTAAAAAGTATGATTTCGGACAATGTCTAAGCTTTCGCACGTCGATAACCTCTCTCTTGACTTTATAGACAAACGCTATCTCTTATGACGCACAAGAACAGGGACTCGCAATATACGAGCTCTATTTACTTTGTGTATTTAAGAAAGCACTCTTCAGTTATAGATTAACTGTCGCTTTGAAATGTCGGTCTTAAAATTCTCGATTCTTTGTCTCATGTGCTTTATTGCGACTGCTGCAAAACCAAAATGTGAGATTCAAAAAAGAAAGTTGACGAGCTTAAAATGCGACGAATTGAGCAGCTTCACGGAGATAAGCAGTGTCCTTCATTTACCCACAAGGAACCTTCAGCAGCTAACTATCCAAAGCAGGGATACAAAGCTAACCATTGGAGCAGCCAACAGTTCTGTGAACATGCCGCATTTGTTCCTTCTCGATCTGTCGCACTCGAAGGGTCTGGAACTTCTCAGTGAAGGCTTCTCCAAATACCCCAATCTCACTGATATCGACATCACTGGCTGTGGCTTAGAACAACTGCTAGACTCGCACTTTGCCATCGATTCCATGGTGCACTTGCTGAAGGCAGGTCAAAACAAGCTTAGTTCTCTGTCGAAGGATTTATTTAACAGACTTCCCCGTTTGCAAAAGGCTTATTTCTACAAAAATGGTTTGAGACATTTAGATTTGCCACACATGCCAAATCTTAGGTACTTGGAGCTTCAAAGAAATAAGTTAACTGATTTCAACCTTAACAATTGTCCACGCTTGGAGCATCTCGACCTCAGCGGCAATGAACTCACTGAGGTAAGTTGCACCAGAAAATCATGTGTTGCTTACAATATTAAAGCTCTACTCTATTTGCTTTGCAATAAAGTTTCAGATTACACCACCTGCAGAAGGTTTTAACTCATCGGCTAAGAAGCAATTTCCATTGCAATTATTGGATCTCTCATTCAACAAGATAAGTGTGCTTCGCGAAAACCATTTCGAATTGCTGGGTGAACTTGAAATACTGGATTTATCTCACAATAAATTCACCACCCTGAAGAGTGTTCACTTATCAGGTCTGACTTCCTTACGCCATCTGTATTTGGCGTCAAACTACAAAATGAAGATACAAGAACACACATTTGAAGCACTCGAGCGTCTGGAGGAGCTTGACTTGTCCCACACTGGTCTCGAAAATCTGGATCCGCATCTCTTCGGCTACAAGCAGGTGGACAAACAAGGACTTTATGAGTACTTGCCAATGGCTCACATGCGACAGCTTAAATTAGACGGAAATAAACTTCAGCATCTGGACCCTAGAGCCTTTGAGAAATTGCCTTTTTTGGATACACTCTTGCTCGCCGATAATGCATTGCGTGTTCTTCCTGTGGGCCTTTTTGCTCCAATACAAAATCTGACGGTGCTTCATGTGGGTCACAATCAATTGACGAAGATAAGCATAGATCTTCTGGAGACTATAAGCAACATCACGGTTCTACATATTGACTATAATCAGCTGACTATTCTACCCGACTTGAATGGGACGCTACCCCATTTGAAGAGTATGGCCATCGAGGGAAATCCCTGGCAATGCGACCTCTTTGCCCAAACGGAGCGTTGGCTGATCTCAAGAAAAATAGCGTATATAAAGCTTGACTACGACTCTTTTAGCAGCGATGAGGAGCTGCCCCTCTGCATTTAAGAATTGTATGCGGAATAGGTTCGATGATTGACATAAACATAAGAGTAATGATGTAATGATCAAATATTCGCTCTGTAATTGTTTTCATTCAAGTCCTATTAAATGTTGTTGAATTATTAAATGTTATTGAATTTTTTGATGCCGCTTGTTCAACCAAAATTTGCTACAGCCGGAAAGTAGGCAACAATTTTTTTGTATATCGTAGTTATGTTCATTTGCTTTATCCACGGTTACCACTTTTGGTACAAATGTAACAAAACTGGTACATTTTTGTTGCGTTGGTACATTGCATCACTTTTTTTCATATTGGTACATTTTCAATATGTCTAGTCTAGTTTTTAAATTTTTCATCAAATTTTATGTTCACATATATTTTCACATATTTTTTTAACAAATGGCTCTGTTCCACCATACATAAATAATGTATCACTTAGAAATTGAACGTGTCAATTGAGAAAATATGTATGCGCCAATGTAAGGTCCATCACTACGTAAACAGTTATATATTGTGAATCACAATTTGTGATTCAGCCAAATTTCTAAGCGATGGAGAACTTGGCATAGTACCTCTAATGAAAACCTTTGAAAATTTATACAATGGTGATCCTGATGAAATAATATCCCAATGGAACCAACTCTGACATTCTTTAAATCAGGGAAAAAAAAAGATATTCGTAAATTTTTGACAGACACTGAAAATAAAATAAACGGTGTTGACGAACCGCTGTTCAGGAGCTTAATAGAATTCATAAACAACTTGATTTCGATGCCACACAGCTCTGATGCTGCAGAGCGAAAAATTTTTGAAATTTCGTTAATGAAAACTAAATTACCAAATAAATTAGAATTTAAGTCACTGGCGCAGCCGGACTTCGAACAAGGGATTTTCCATGCCCACTACGCTTACCATTTTAATTTTTTTTTTGTTTTTTTTTTTTTTTTTTCTCCAATTTTAATTTCCTTGAAATTTTGTGGAAATTTTTGTAGTGAATGGTTAAAAATAATAATACATATTCAAAAGAGAGAAAACTGCATAAAAAATATAAAAGTGACACACAAAAGTAACATGTGCAAGTAAAACAAACAAAAAATCAAATTCCAATTGCCACACAAGCGACCGTATATGTGACCATCAATCGCTGAAAAGGCACCGGGATCGTTTTCATTTATCAACTTACATTAACGCAAATTTACTATTAATTTGTGAAATACACAAAAACAATCATAAACGAATGAATAAACTAAAACTGCACAAATATTACAAAAAAAATCACACACAGTGATACTGTTCACTTCGGCAAATGCCATGTAAACATGTACATATGTATGTGTTTGCGTTACCTTCGCTTGTGAAATTCTTGATAATAATTAATATCTATTACACAGGAAATAATAATTCAACGCTATGGATTCATCTATTCCTATAAGCACAAGCCTGAATCTACATCAATTACTAGGCCTTGTACATCAATTACCCACCTATGAAGGCCCACCTGACAATCTTGAAAGATTTGTAAGTAGAGTAGAACAGCTACTATTGTTAGCCGGATCAGTGAACGAAGCAACATGCGGACAGTACTTGCTTGGAACTATCCGTGACAAGATTAAAGTCAGAGCAGACGAAGCACTGAGTGTCTGCGATGTACTCCTCAGTTGGGATGACATTAAATCAAATCTCAAGCGACTATACTCCAGCAAGAAGTCAGAAGAAATGCTTGTTAGAGAGCTACATACTCTTCCGGATGGACTCAGTATGGGAAGATTATATTTCACAGCCACGAGAATAAGAAGTGAATTGATGTCACTGGCCAGAGAAGCAGACCTTAGTGGACACTTCCTCGCGTCCAAACGTGACCAATATGACATTTCCGCCTAAATACATTCCCAGTTGGAATAAAGGACCCACTTAGATCGGCCATTAGAAACCAAAGGCCAGAGACGATCGAGAAAGCGTACGAGTACGGACAGCTTGAACTAAACTTTTCTAGAAGTCTGAGTAAACATCCTAGAAACCATAACACCGACAAACTAATACATTATGTTAAGAACACACAACACAAAAATTGTAAAATTCAAAATATCGTCGGAGTTCGTGGCATACACCAACAACACGTCACCGAGCCATCCTTCTCCGATCCGGCCATTCCCCCCTATGGTTGACTGTATGGCCTTCTCTTCGGACTGAGGGGGGGAGGAGTTAACATGCCGCTCTCTCCGGCCACATGGAATAATGCCGATCCGGAAACTCCAAGCCTACTCTATGCAACCCCAAGCCTACTCTATGCAACTCTGACAATAATACACTCATACCTAGATTGTGACATACACACACATGTTCAGGCCTTTTGTAATAAATTGCCACTGACGAAATAGTCAGTCTTATTCAGTTCTCCAAACAGCACAGTGCTTTTATTTGTGAGTATTTCTAACATATTACAGAATTTTCTCGTTCGTAGAATAATAAGCAATAATAATAATAATAATAATGAAACGAGACAGCTTTCAGAAATAGCACCGCTAACGAAATCATCATTGAACTCATGCCAATTGTGGGAGTCGGAATACTTGCAAGTAACCACATAATGACCAGCAATCATTGAGCCTGTATGATTGCAGATCGCATAGAGCGAATAATGCACATTCGAATTTGGATTTGTGCCATATGAGGCCATGTTGAGCCCACGGACCCCTGTGGGGAACTCAACCATATTCGAAAGCTTAATCCAGCGAATCTCGGAGAAGCGTTTCAAATGTATGACTGTATTTCGGAAATCGCTGGATGGTTAAACTCTTGGTGCATTTTCGTCGTGTCTTGCATTTGGAGCACGTGGGCACCTCGTCGCCATCCAATACCTCTTCGCGTACGATTAAATCCAAGCAGGCGGCCAGTTTGCAGAGCGATGACGATGTCAACGGTACGCTCAAGTCCCAGAATGGTTCAAAGGTAACGCTTGTGCACTTCAATGTGCTTTTTAGTTGACCCACGAATAGGTCGCGTATCCGAGAATTCTCGTCATTGTCCAGGGGCAATGAGAAGGCGGATCTTATTTGGGAGTGGTTTTCGCGCAACGAGAATTCTCGGATACGCGACCTATTATTTTTTTGCGTTGGTACATTGGATCTCTTTTTTTCATTTTGGTACATTTTGAATATTTCTAGTCTAGTTTTTAAATTTTTCATAAAATTTTATGTTCACATATATTTTCACATATTTTTTTAACAAATGGCTCTGTTCCACCATACATAAATAATGTATCACTTAGAAATTGAACGTGTCAATTGAGAAAATATGTATGCGCCAATGTAAGGTCCATCACTACGTAAACAGTTATATATTGTGAATCACAATTTGTGATTCAACCAAATTTTTAAGCGATAGAGAACTTCTTGGCATAGTACCTCTAATGAAAACCTTTTGAAAATTTATACAATGGTGATCCTGATGAAATAATATCCCAATGGAACCAACTCCGACTTTCTTTAAATCAGGGAAAAAAAAGATATTCGTAAATTTTTGACAGACACTGAAAATAAAATAAACGGTGTTGACGAACCGCTGTTCAGGAGCTTAATAGAATTCATAAACAACTTGATTTCGCAGGTCACAATAAGCTTAGTTATCCGTCGAAGGCAAAAGGCCTATTTCTACAAAAATGGTTTGAGTCATCTGGAATTGCCGCACTTGCCAAATCTTAGATACTTGGACCTTCGAGAAAATAAGTTAACTGATTTCAACCTTAACAATTGTCCACGCTTGGAGCATCTCGACCTCGGTAATCAACTCACTCAGGTAAGTTGCATCAGGAAATTTATCATGTGTTGTTTACAATAATAAAGCTCTACTCTATTTGCTTTGCAATAAAGTTTCAGATTACACCACCTGCGGAAGGTTTTAACTCATCGACTAAGAAGCAATTTCCATTGCGATTATTGGATCTCGCATACAACAAGATAAGTGTGCTTCGCGAAAACCATTTCGAATTCCTGGGTGAACTTAAAATACTGGATTTATCTGGCAATAAATTCACCACTCTGAAGAGTGCTCACTTCTCAGGTCTGACTTCCTTACGCCATTTGAGTTTGGAATCAAACTACAACATGGAGCTAAAAGGACACATTTTTGAAGCCCTCGAGCAACTGGAGACGCTTGACATGTCCTTCATTGGCCCCCCATTCCCACCTATATGGTTGACTGTATGGCCTTCTCTTCGGACTGAGGGGGGGTCACTGTACAATGACGAGAGAGAGCGCTAGAGCGCTATGCGATCTGCAATCATATAGGCTCAACGATTGCTGGTCATTATGTTGCAAGTATTCAGACTCCCACAATTAGCATGAGTTCAATGATTTCGTTAGCGGTGCTATTTCTGAAAGCTGTCTCGCGGAAGGCTCCAGTCCAGTGGACAGGAGTCTCATCTGCGAGAAAATTCTGTAATATGTTGCACGAGTTGGCATTGCGCCAGCTAGTGTCCCACTGAAGTCTGGAGCGCACCTCAATTTCCCTGCCTAGAGTTCGCAGGGATATCGGAACATTGCACATGTTACCGACATCGAGCCCCACTCCCTCTTTGGCGAGAGAGTCTGCGATCTCGTTGCCATCGATGCCCTGGTGGCTTGGGATCCAATAGATACGCACAACCGCAGATGCGTTCAGCGACTCTATTGCTCTTCTGCTGTCCAGGACAACTTTGGACTTGACCACATCAGAGTATATTGATCTTATTGCAGCCTGGCTGTCAACAAAGATGTTAATAAAGTTATGATTACACTGTAAACCCCGAGCCAATTCGGCAGCCTTGCCAATGGCGAAAACTTCCGCCTGGAAGATGCTGCAATGGTCTGGGAGTTTATAGGAATGTTTGGAGACCGGGTCCGGGCAGTATACGGCCGCTCCGACACCATCATCCATCTTCGACCCGTCGGTGAAGAGGTTGAGGGCTTCGGGAATGCATAACCCTTCCCGCCAGCAGTCCGGTTCCAAGAATATTGTTTTAATATGGTCAGTACTGGTAAGGGGGATAGTATAGTCCAGGTCTCTACTAGTCTCCCTACCAATGGCGCTGTGACCATAGCCTAGCAGACCCAGATTGCCTGTTGCGGCAATCCTTAGGGACGATTTTGCGGCTATGGATTGCGCGTATAGGTTCAACGGTTCGACGCCAGCTATTACCTCGAGGGCTTTAGTTGGCGTCGACCTAATAGCGCCTGTGATGAACAGTAGCGCTTGACGCTGTGTCCTTTCCATGATGGATAGGTACGTCCTTTTTTCCGTGGCCTGCCACCACACTATAACACCATAGGTGAGGATAGGGCGAACAACTGAGATGTATATCCACCGCATTAGATTGGGTGAGAGGCCCCAAGTGCAACTAAGCATCTTTTTCGCCACGTATAAGGCTCCGGTGGCCTTCTTCACCCTTTCTAGCACGTTAAGCTTCCATGACAGTTTGCTGTCCAGAACCACACCTAGGTATTTTACTGCTAGTATCATATTAAAAGTTGTTTAGGAAATAATCTTATGTCTTACACAATGGCTGTTGCAGTCATATCTCATTTGTTATGATTGACAATCTGGTATATTTTATACCCTAAGATATATTTTCAGCATTATAGCACATCGATATTCCATATATATTCTTTGGTATATTTTAGCAATTATTCGGTATATTGATTTAATATATATTTTCGGAATAAAACCGCACTTTTATTAAAAGTGGGTAGCGGGTATCGAGAATGTAGATTTTTTCGAAGAGTTTTAATATGTGCTTTCATTAGGAGAATTTATGATTGAAAATCTGGTATATTTTAAACATAATCGCTTATTGATATACCAAATATAGCCTTCAGTATAGTTCAGGTCAGCGGGAATTCGATAACTGAGATTGGCAAGGACACTTTCCAGCCATTGATGCATCTGCGCACACTAAATCTCTCGATGAATGCGTTAAGTGCTCTTCATGTCCAAGTCTTTGGCTCATCAGCTGTGCAGCAATTTGCGCTGCAACAATTGGATCTCTCACAGAATAACATACGTCTGCTCTTCGACAATCAATTTCGATTGTTGGGCGGTCTCCAGATGCTGGATTTATCCGGCAATAGCATCGTCAGTCTAAACAGTCTTCACTTTGCAGGGTTGCAATCCTTGCGCAAATTGTATTTGCAGTCGAACGATGTAATCGAAATAAAAGAAAACACCTTCGCAGCTCTCGAGGATCTAGATACGCTCGGCTTGTCGCACAACAGCATCGAATACCTGGGCAAGCATGTCTTTGGCAACAAGACGCTGCCACGTTTGCGCAAGCTAAACTTAAACGCCAACAATCTGAAGCATCTGCACATCATGGCCTTCTCTTCGCTGACCTTCTTGGAGTATCTCTCGCTGGGCAACAATGAATTGCGTCACCTAGACGAGCGCATCTTTACTCCCTTCCGTCAACTGCAGAAGCTGCATTTGGGACACAACCAATTCACAGAGTTAAGCAGCGATATTCTGGAGAGTCTAAACAACATCACAGATCTTCTCATTGATAACAATCAGTTGACTTTTCTGCCCGAGTTGAATGGAATGCCCCATTTGCAACGTGTGGACATCGAGGAAAATCCCTGGCAATGTGCCTGCTTTGCTGAACTTGAGCATTGGCTGCACTCCAGACAGGTGAAGTATCTGCGTGATAACACCGGGTTCTATAACGGGGAGAAGCCACTTTGCTTGGTCACAGCAGTTGAGAATTGTGTGCGAAATGTGTTCGACGATCGACATCAAGACGCTATGGATGAGTTTGAACATCATCTGAATGGCAAACAGTCCGAGGAGCAAAGTGACGAAGCAGAATGATAATGATTAATTGTTATGATTAATTCATATTCTATTACTATTGAAGAATTTGTGTATAGCTTATTTAAATAGTCTATATAAGTAAATACACGAAAAAAAAAGTTGAAAAATCATGAATAATGATTTTAAGAACATTTCATGTAAAACTTATTTTCTTGTTGATAAGAAGAAAACCTTATAATAAGATAAAAACTTACTTACTTATTAACTTATTTATCATTTTAAGTTTTTTAATAAGCCCTTTCAGTTATTCAGTTGCGTATTGATCACTTTACTTAAAAATGCATTTGCATTTGAACCCAAGACCTCATTTGAGAACTAAGCTATGAACGAAAACACTCAAATCTAGATATAAACTTTACAGGAACTTCGGTGGATTACAGAATTTATTAACCTAAATCTAGAAATGTTGGTCTTATTTTGAAAATTTGGCATTTTTTCGACTTATGTTCATAGTTTTAAGATTTTGTTCTTCAACATAAGTGATCTTATTTTAAGAACATATTTCGTAAGACGAATGTTCTTGATTTTAGATCGTGCAATAAAGATGGATTTTTGTGTACATAAAATCATAAAGCTATTTAATTTTTCGGTATATATAAAAAGTTGATTTAAACAAAATATGATTTTTAATTGAATTACGCATCAGGAAATGTATCAATTTTGACAATGACTAAACTTTGTCATGTTGATAACCTGGCGCCACATTCTCTAGACTATATAGAACATGGACGTCACTCTAGCGAAAGCTCTCTTGACGCACGAAAACCAGGCTCGATACAAACGAAATTCATTTATTTAGCGTACTAATTCAAACGCTGCTCAGTTGTTGCTGAACTGTCACGTCGAAATGTCATCGCTCTTCAATTCGTTAATTCTTTGCCTCATCTGCTGTGTTGTCATTGCTGCCACACAAAACTGTGAGCTAACAGGAAAATGGAAAAGCTATTTCAAATGCCAGGAAGTGAGCAGTCTACAGGAAATAGCTAAAATTGAATCTTTATCCTCAATACCACTACTAACTATCATCATCAATAACACGGACACAGAGCTAATCATTGGAGCAGCCAACTTTACTCTTCCCACTTTGGTGGGTATCGATCTGCATGTGCCACGCTTAGAGCTCCGCAATGGCGCCTTCGGTAATCTCCCTGGTCTGTGGTGGATCAATATGAATGACTGTGGCTTGGAACAACTGGAGAAGTCATATTTTCCCATTCATCCGGAGATCCACGCGATGGAAGTCAGCCACAATAAGCTCAAATTTATCTCAACAGATTTTTCGAGAATCTGATCCATTTGGTTATGGTTCATTTGGATCATAATTCTCTGACTTATCTGGAGTTGCCGCTCATGAAAAGTCTGAGAGAACTTTACCTTGGACATAATAAATTGGCTGATTTCACCTTTAGTGATTGTCGACGCTTGGAACTACTCTACCTCAACGACAATCAACTAACACAGGTAAGTTGCATCATAATATTTGTGAATGAATATTGAAGCTCTACTGAAGTTGTTTTTGCGTATTATCAGCGTGAGAGATGTCAGTTTCCTTAATACTAGAAACTTTTATTTATTCATATAACTTAACAGTAAAGTAAAAACGTATCTGAAATAAATAGCACAAGCAATAGGACATATAAAGACCTCAAGCATACCCTCCTAGCTTTATGGCTAAATTGCAACAAGTTTTTAACAGTGAAATCACAACAATTCTTTTGAAAATCAGATCACATCATATCGCCATAATTTCTTTACAAACCACTCACTTTAAAACTTTTCTAATCCTGTCATTTTCTCGCTTAGCTGGATTCCACTTCTTTCCAACAATTACCCGAATTATTGGAGCTGCAGCTAAGTGGAAATTTGATAACTGAGATTGGCGCGGATACCTTCCAGTCACTGATAAAACTGCGCACTCTAAATCTCTCGAGGAATGCATTGACTTCACTTCCGACAGATGTCTTTGGCTCATCAACTGAGCAGCAATTCACATTGCAACAATTGGATCTCTCCCAGAACAACATTAATGTGCTGTTCGAAAATCAATTCGAATTGTTGGGTGGACTCCAGATGCTGAATTTATCTGGCAATAAAATTACCGTTTTGAAGAGTGCTCACTTCGCAGGTCTGATTTCGTTACGCCATTTGTATTTGGGGTCAAACGACAACATGAAGCTAAGGGGACACACCTTTGAAACACTCAAACAACTGGAAGAGCTCGACTTGTCCCATATTGGTCTCGATATTCTGGGTCCACATCTCTTCGGCTACAAACTGGAGGAGACAAAAAGTATCTATTATTACTTGCGAATGGCTCACTTGGGTAAGCTTAATCTAACCGGCAATAAACTTCAACATCTGCACCCTAGAGCCTTTGCTAAGTTATCCTCTTTGAAAGAGCTCTATCTGAGCAACAATGCATTGCGGTTTCTATCCGCAAGCGTGTTTGATCCAATACAAAATCTGAGGAAGCTGGACGTGAGTTACAATCAATTGGCAGAGATAAGCAACGAAGTTCTGAACAGGCTGAACAACATCACCGATCTGCATATTGACAACAATCAGCTAACTTTTCTACCCAATCTTAATGGAACGCTGTCTCATTTGCAAAGTGTTGCCATCAAAGGCAATCCCCTGCAATGTGTTTGCTTGATGGAATTAAAGGATTGGTTGACTTCCAGCCAGGTAAATTATGAAGACGGCAGCAATGTGAAGTGCGTGGAGACAACCTTTGATTACTGTGTGCAAAATGTGAAGGATGATCGACGTAACGATGCTGAGAATGAGCTTAAGTTTTGGCGAACAACCGGATGAGGTGTTGCAATGGTGAAACTATGTAATTTAATCGTAAAATTTACAAATTTATTTTCAAGTTCGTTAATAATGATACTTTTTATAATAAGCAAATTCGTTTTAATAAACATACATTAATGAATGTTAACTCAACATTTCATTATCTTTAACACTTTGTTTTAATTAAAGACATTAACCAAAAAAGAATAGAAGAAAACTTTAGCATTCTCATTTAGTCACAAGAAAACTGAAAACGAGGCTTCAGCATTGCATCGGCAACTTGATTCTCTGTCCGGATTTGTTGTTAAACTTTAATCGATCTCGCTGCAATATATTCTGCGATGAATTGATGGCTGCAGCTGAATTTTCCACTTGTCGAATTAGTTTTTCACTTAGTTTTATAATATACTATAACATTAAAAACAAGTAACAAATCGAGCACACTCCATTGTGAGATACCCGATACACACATTCAATAAAAACAATGCGGTATTAATCTTAAAATGTACCAATTTAATATACTGTAAAAATACTGAAATATATATCAACGGCTTTATTTGGTATATCGATATAGTACTACATTCAGAATATGCCAGATTGCCAAGCAAAGCAACTATCGTAATACCCCACAGCATCATTTCTCGAAAATTAAATCTCTTACACTTATAGTCCCGAGATTAACGAACGGTCAGACGGACAGACAGATAGATATAGTACCGACAGACATGGCTACATCTCTTCGTATATTAATGCTGATCATAAATACATACACTTAATGGATTCGGAGATGACAACTTCTGTCAGTTACAGACATTTCCTCTAGGCACAAAGTGATAATCATCTTCTACTCTATAAGTAGCATTTGTAAACATAAGTTTCGGTTTATGCCATTATCACAATCAATAGCAAAAACTTGGCCTCTGACACACGGATGCTGAGTTTCCTTTGATCCAGTACTCTTACGAGTGCTAATAGACCACCACATGCTTCCTAGATAACAATTACAGTTTTTCATTAAAAGTTCTTTTTTCCCGTTCCACACAAAAAAATCTAAAGCATACTTCCGGGATGACTAATGTACGAAATAAACCGTATGCAGTAAATGGAGACAAGCTTATCTACGGCTTACGAAATTTATCCTATGATTATTATTATTTTCATTTCAATTACGCATTTCGGACGATGACTAAATTTTGCGGTGTTGATAACCTAGGGGCCACATTCTCTAGAACATGGACGTCACTCTAGTGAAAGCTCTTTGGACGCACGAAAGCCAGGCTCGATACAAAAAGATAAAAAGATAAAGATAAAGATAAAACTAGTGACATCAATAAAGTTAGTTTTAATAAACAAATATCAATAAATAAAAATTTAAGATGTATATTTTCTTTAATTTATTCCATTATTAATAAAAAAGGGTTTACAATGATCACAAGAATCTTACGTATTGGAACTCTATGTCGACCTAGTTATAATCAGCAATCGGCTGGTAATCAGCTAGCTACACAAAAAATCGAGCTACCGATACTTAGAAGATAGGCCTTTTGCTGAAAGTAGGCCTTCAACTCAGCGAGATTCTTGTAGATCGTAAAAGTCGATAAGGTATACCCACGATATATCTTGGAATCAGACTTGGCTCAAAATTAATATTTGGGATGCATTTCAATCCCTTCTAGTACATAGGAAGTCATTCTTTTATATAAATAATGTTATCTTCTGTATGGCATAAAGTCTGTGCTAATGCTCTGCAAATCAAAGGAACATAGTCTAAGGCGTTTACTGAATACTACCTCAGCTAATGAAATAATTAGCAATTAACACTCAGTATCGGTGAAGATTTAATAGCAGCAAAAAGTAAAATAATCTATGAGCAACGACACGCGAGTAAAATGACAATCAATTTCGCATTTCAAAAGTCAAGCTCTTGACATTTTGAAATCACTGGATCATGGCCGGCAAGTCTGAATGCTAAGGCCATACAGTGACGTATATTTCTAAGAATCCCAAACGTTCACAGCTCAGGGATGCTTCCGCTCGTTTCAATGGGGATGCCGATAAAGACAATGTCGAGCACATTGTGATTCACTGTACAAGATTCGACCAAAAATTTACCTTACTGACGTAAGCAATAGGACACATTACGCCAGAAAGCTACAATCGAGTGTACTCGACTGTGAGATACCCGCTACCCATTTTAAATAAAATGAAAACAGTGCGGTATTATTCTTGTCTGCCCTTATTAAACACTGAATCTCTATAAATTTTTTTCGACACCATTTTTATGTTTGCACGCAGATCAAGTTTGTTTCAAACTTTTGCCACGCCCACTTCCACCCCCGCAAATTAACAAAAATCGAAAAACAAAGCTAGAGCTAGAGCGAATTTTGGTGTATATATTACAATATTTTTTGTTTTGATTAGATAAAAATTGTTGAAGTCATTAAAGAAATACTTTTGTATGGGAAAAAGCGCTTACTTGGGGTCTTAGTTGCTTTGGCTAACAATCTGGTATATTTTACGCTCTATAGTATACACTGAGTGAAGTAATATAATAAATATTTATATATATATGTAAATATACCAAATAAACAAATTAGTATAATATTGGTATATTTGTGGTATATGATTTTAGTATAATTTGAAAAAAAATACTGCAATATTTTGCTATTATTCAAAATGGGTAGTGGGTATCTCACAGTTGAGCACACTCGACTGTAGCTTGCTTACTTGTTATTCTTAATATTATATTTAATTAAATTACGCATCGGGGAAAGTATGATTTCGGACAATGTCTAAGCTTTGGCATGTTGATAACCTCTCTCGTGACTTTATAGACAAACGCTATCTCTCATGACGCACAGAAACTGGGACACGGATTATACGAACTTTATTTGCTTTACGTATTCAAACAAGCTCTCTTCAGTTATAGATGAACTATCGCAAAGAAATGTCGGTCTTAAATTTGTCAATTCTCTGGCTCATCTGCTGTGTTGCCACTGCTGCAACGCAAACTTGTGAGATAGAAAATATAGATCCCTATATTCACTTAAAATGTCATGAATTAAGCAGTCTCGAGGACATAGTTGATTTCCCCACAACAAATCTTCGCATGTTGGAAATCATAAACACGCAAACAAAGCTAACCATTGGAGCAGCGAACAGTTCACTGAACATGCCGCAATTAACGATCCTCGATCTGTCTGTGTCACGCCTTGAACTTCTCAGTGAAGGCTTCTCCAATCTCCCCAAACTGTTTGAGATCAACATCTCTGGTTGTGGGGTGGGGCAACTGTTGGCCTCGCACTTTCCCAATGACAATAAGCTTAGTGTTCTCACAAAGGATTTCTTTGGCAAAGTTCCCAAATTGCTATTTGCTTTTTTCGCAAACAATTCTCTGAGTCATGTAGAGTTGCCATACATGGAATATCTAACTATCTTAGACCTTAGTCATAATAACTTGACAACCTTCAACATCACCTTTGGAAATTTTCCATCCTTGGGAGGCCTCTACCTCAACAACAATAATCTCACTCAGGTAATTTACAGCAAGAAATTTGTCATGTGTCGTTTAAAATATTCAAGATCTTCTGTTTTTGTTCTGTAATGAAGTTCCAGATTACACTCCCTGCAGAAATTGTGAACTCAACAGTAGAGAAGGTATTTTCACTGAAAGCATTGGATCTCTCAAACAACAGCATAAGTGAGCTTATCGAAAACCAATTCGAATTGCTGGGTAAACTTGAAACACTGGAGTTACCTGGCAATAAAATTTCCGTTTTGAAGAGTGCTCACTTCGCAGGTCTGACTTCGTTGCGTTTTTTGCATTTGGCGTCAAACGGTAAATTGGAACTAAGAGAACATACCTTTGAAGCACTCAAGCAACTCGAGACACTCGACTTATCATACAATGGTCTCGAAACTCTAAGTCCGCATCTTTTCGGCTATAAACAGAAGGTCACGCAAGGACTTTATGACTACTTGCCAATGGCTCACATGCGATGGCTTAATCTAAATGGCAATAAACTCCAGCAGCTGGACTCTAGAACCTTTGAGAAATTGCCATTTTTGGAAGAGCTGTGTCTGAGCAACAATGCATTGCGTGTGCTTCCCGAAGGCCTGTTTGTTCCTATACAAAATCTGAAGGTGCTGGACATGCGTCACAATCAATTGACAGAGATTATCAGCGATATTCTGAAGAGTCTGAACAACGCCAAGGATCTACTTATTAACTATAATCAGCTGACAACTCTGACCGACTTGAATGGGACGCTGCCTCAATTGCAACGTATGGGCATTGACGGGAATCCGTGGCAAAGTGCCTCTTTTGTCCCATTGGAGCAATGGCTGATCGCAAGAAAGATACAGTATCTGACAGATGACTACGACTTTTAGAGCAACGATTAGAAACAACGCCTCTGATTTTGATGAGTTTAAATAGTTTCAATCAGTCGGTGGAGCAATTTGTCGCAACAGACTGATGATGCTGATAATGATGCAATTAATAATGGAACTAAGCTATTCACTCTAAATTTTTCTCTTTCAAGACTTTCTTTCAATAATTTATTCGATAACAAAAATGTACACTTGCCAGTTAAATAAAGTTCCTAAGTAATAATTTCTTTAAACCTTCTAATCATTACTTTGGGTTTACTAGTGTTTTCCCTTACCACGAACTTGGTCTCCGACATACAAAAAATTCTTATTATACTTACATAATAAAGGTCTCCTTTTATATGTAGTACTTTAGCAATATACCAAATATAACATTTGGTATATATTGGTATACTAATTTGGTATATTTTCAAATTAATACCACAATGTTTTGCTCTCTTAAAAAATGGGTAGTAAGTATCTCACAGTCGAGTATACTCGACTGTAGCTTTCTAACTTGTTATTCTTAATATTATATTTAATTCAATTACGCATCGGGGAAAGTATGATTTCGGACAATGTCTAAGCTTTGGCACGTCGATAACCTCTCTCTTGACTTTATAGACAAACGCTATCTCTTATGACGCACAAGAACAGGGACTCGCATTAAACGAACTTTATTTACTTTGTGTATTTAAGAAAGCACTCTTCAGTTATAGATTAACTGTCGCTCTGAAATGTCGGTCTTAAAATTCTCGATTCTTTGTCTCATGTGCTTTATTGCGACTGCTGCAAAACCAAAATGTGAGATACAAAAAAGCAAGTTCACGAGCTTAAAATGCGAGGAATTGAGTAGCTTCACGGAGATAAGTAGTGTCCTTCATTTACCCACAAGGAACCTTCAGCAGCTAACTATTGAAAGCTGGGAAACAAAGCTAACCATTGGAGCAGCCAACAGTTCTGTGAACATGCCGCATTTGTTCCTTCTCGATCTGTCGCACTCGAAGGGTCTGGAACTTCTCAGTGAAGGCTTCTCCAAATACCCCAATCTGACTGATATCGACATCACTGGGTGTGGCTTAGAACAACTGCTAGACTCGCACTTTGCCATCGATTCCATGGTGCACTTGATGAAGGCAGGTCAAAACAAGCTTAGTTCTCTGTCGAAGGATTTGTTTAGGAAACTTCCCCGTTTGCAAAAGGCCTATTTCTACAAAAATGGTTTGAGACATTTGGAATTGCCGCACATGCCAAATCTTAGGTACTTGGAGCTTCAAAGAAATAAGTTAACTGATTTCAACCTTAACAATTGTCCACGCTTGGAGCATCTCGACCTCAACGGCAATGAACTCACTGAGGTAAGTTGCATCAGGAAATCATGTGTTGCTTACAATATTAAAGCTCTACTCTATTTGCTTTGCAATAAAGTTTCAGATTACACCACCTGCAGAAGGTTTTAACTCATCGACTAAGAAGCAATTTCCATTGCGATTATTGGATCTCTCATTCAACAAGATAAGTGTGCTTCGCGAAAACCATTTCGAATTGCTGGGTGAACTTGAAATACTGGATTTATCTCACAATAAATTCATCACCCTGAAGAGTGCTCACTTATCAGGTCTGACTTCCTTACGCCATTTGTATTTGGCGTCAAACTTCAAAATGAAGATACAAGAACACACATTTGAAGCACTCGAGCGTCTGGAGACGCTTGACTTGTCCCACACTGGTCTCGAAAATCTGGATCCGCATCTCTTCGGCTACAAGCAGGTGGACAAACAAGGACTTTATGAGTACTTGCCAATGGCTCACATGCGACAGCTTAAACTAGACGGAAATAAACTTCAGCATCTGGACCCTAGAGCCTTTGAGAAATTGCCATTTTTGGAAGAACTGTGTCTGAGCAACAATGCATTGCGTGTGCTTCCCGCGGTTCTGTTTGCTCCAATACAAAATCTGACGGTGCTTAATGTGGGTCACAATCAATTGACGAAGATAAGCATAGATCTTCTGGAGACTATAAGCAACATCACGGTTCTACATATTGACTATAATCAGCTGACTATTCTACCCGACTTGAATGGGACGCTACCCCATTTGAAGAGTATAGCCATCGAGGGAAATCCCTGGCAATGCGACCTCTTTGCCCAAACGGAGCGTTGGCTGATCTCAAGAAAAATAGCGTATATAAAGCTTGACTACGACTCTTTTAGCAGCGATGAGGAGCTGCCCCTCTGCATTTAAGAATTGTATGCGGAATAGGTTCGATGATTGACATAAACATAAGAGTAATGATGTAATGATCAAATATTCGCTCTGTAATTGTTTTCATTCAAGTCCTATTAAATGTTGTTGAATTATTAAATGTTGTTGAATTTTTTGATGCCGCTTGTTCAACCAAAATTTGCTACAGCCGGAAAGTAGGCAACAATTTTTTTGTATATCGTAGTTATGTTCATTTGCTTTATCCACGGTTACCACTTTTGGTACAAATGTAACAAAACTGGTACATTTTTGTTGCGTTGGTACATTGCATCACTTTTTTTCATATTGGTACATTTTCAATATGTCTAGTCTAGTTTTTAAATTTTTCATCAAATTTTATGTTCACATATATTTTCACATATTTTTTTAACAAATGGCTCTGTTCCACCATACATAAATAATGTATCACTTAGAAATTGAACGTGTCAATTGAGAAAATATGTATGCGCCAATGTAAGGTCCATCACTACGTAAACAGTTATATATTGTGAATCACAATTTGTGATTCAGCCAAATTTCTAAGCGATGGAGAACTTGGCATAGTACCTCTAATGAAAACCTTTGAAAATTTATACAATGGTGATCCTGATGAAATAATATCCCAATGGAACCAACTCTGACATTCTTTAAATCAGGGAAAAAAAAAGATATTCGTAAATTTTTGACAGACACTGAAAATAAAATAAACGGTGTTGACGAACCGCTGTTCAGGAGCTTAATAGAATTCATAAACAACTTGATTTCGATGCCACACAGCTCTGATGCTGCAGAGCGAAAAATTTTTGAAATTTCGTTAATGAAAACTAAATTACCAAATAAATTAGAATTTAAGTCACTGGCGCAGCCGGACTTCGAACAAGGGATTTTCCATGCCCACTACGCTTACCATTTTAATTTTTTTTTTGTTTTTTTTTTTTTTTTTTCTCTAATTTTAATTTCCTTGAAATTTTGTGGAAATTTTTGTAGTGAATGGTTAAAAATAATAATACATATTCAAAAGAGAGAAAACTGCATAAAAAATATAAAAGTGACACACAAAAGTAACATGTGCAAGTAAAACAAACAAAAAATAAAATTCCAATTGCCACACAAGCGACCGTATATGTGACCATCAATCGCTGAAAAGGCACCGGGATCGTTTTCATTTATCAACTTACATTAACGCAAGTTTACTATTAATTTGTGAAATACACAAAAACAATCATAAACGAATGAATAAACTAAAACTGCACAAATATTACAAAAAAAATCACACACAGTGATACTGTTCACTTCGGCAAATGCCATGTAAACATGTACATATGTATGTGTTTGCGTTACCTTCGCTTGTGAAATTCTTGATAATAATTAATATCTATTACACAGGAAATAATAATTCAACGCTATGGATTCATCTATTCCTATAAGCACAAGCCTGAATCTACATCAATTACTAGGCCTTGTACATCAATTACCCACCTATGAAGGCCCACCTGACAATCTTGAAAGATTTGTAAGTAGAGTAGAACAGCTACTATTGTTAGCCGGATCAGTGAACGAAGCAACATGCGGACAGTACTTGCTTGGAACTATCCGTGACAAGATTAAAGTCAGAGCAGACGAAGCACTGAGTGTCTGCGATGTACTCCTCAGTTGGGATGACATTAAATCAAATCTCAAGCGACTATACTCCAGCAAGAAGTCAGAAGAAATGCTTGTTAGAGAGCTACATACTCTTCCGGATGGACTCAGTATGGGAAGATTATATTTCACAGCCACGAGAATAAGAAGTGAATTGATGTCACTGGCCAGAGAAGCAGACCTTAGTGGACACTTCCTCGCGTCCAAACGTGACCAATATGACATTTCCGCCTAAATACATTCCCAGTTGGAATAAAGGACCCACTTAGATCGGCCATTAGAAACCAAAGGCCAGAGACGATCGAGAAAGCGTACGAGTACGGACAGTTTGAACTAAACTTTTCTAGAAGTCTGAGTAAACATCCTGGAAACCATAACACCGACAAACTAATACATTATGTTAAGAACACACAACACAAAAATTGTAAAATTCAAAATATCGTCGGAGTTCGTGGCATACACCAACAACACGTCACCGAGCCATCCTTCTCCGATCCGGCCATTCCCCCCTATGGTTGACTGTATGGCCTTCTCTTCGGACTGAGGGGGGGAGGAGTTAACATGCCGCTCTCTCCGGCCACATGGAATAATGCCGATCCGGAAACCCCAAGCCTACTCTATGCAACTCTGACAATAATACACTCATACCTAGATTGTGACATACACACACATGTTCAGGCCTTTTGTAATAAATTGCCACTGACGAAATAGTCAGTCTTATTCAGTTCTCCAAACAGCACAGTGCTTTTATTTGTGAGTATTTCTAACATATTACAGAATTTTCTCGTTCGTAGAATAATAAGCAATAATAATAATAATAATAATGAAACGAGACAGCTTTCAGAAATAGCACCGCTAACGAAATCATCATTGAACTCATGCCAATTGTGGGAGTCGGAATACTTGCAAGTAACCACATAATGACCAGCAATCATTGAGCCTGTATGATTGCAGATCGTATAGAGCGAATAATGCACATTCGAATTTGGATTTGTGCCATATGAGGCCATGTTGAGCCCACGGACCCCTGTGGGGAACTCAACCATATTCGAAAGCTTAATCCAGCGAATCTCGGAGAAGCGTTTCAAATGTATGACTGTATTTCGGAAATCGCTGGATGATTAAACTCTTGGTGCATTTTCGTCGTGTCTTGCATTTGGAGCACGTGGGCACCTCGTCGCCATCCAATACCTCTTCGCGTACGATTAAATCCAAGCAGGCGGCCAGTTTGCAGTGCGATGACGATGTCAACGGTACGCTCAAGTCCCAGAATGGTTCAAAGGTAACGCTTGTGCACTTCAATGTGCTTTTTAGTTGACCCACGAATAGGTCGCGTATCCGAGAATTCTCGTCATTGTCCAGGGGCAATGAGAAGGCGGATCTTATTTGGGAGTGGTTTTCGCGCAACGAGAATTCTCGGATACGCGACCTATTATTTTTTTGCGTTGGTACATTGGATCTCTTTTTTTCATTTTGGTACATTTTGAATATTTCTAGTCTAGTTTTTAAATTTTTCATAAAATTTTATGTTCACATATATTTTCACATATTTTTTTAACAAATGGCTCTGTTCCACCATACATAAATAATGTATCACTTAGAAATTGAACGTGTCAATTGAGAAAATATGTATGCGCCAATGTAAGGTCCATCACTACGTAAACAGTTATATATTGTGAATCACAATTTGTGATTCAACCAAATTTTTAAGCGATAGAGAACTTCTTGGCATAGTACCTCTAATGAAAACCTTTTGAAAATTTATACAATGGTGATCCTGATGAAATAATATCCCAATGGAACCAACTCCGACTTTCTTTAAATCAGGGAAAAAAAAGATATTCGTAAATTTTTGACAGACACTGAAAATAAAATAAACGGTGTTGACGAACCGCTGTTCAGGAGCTTAATAGAATTCATAAACAACTTGATTTCGCAGGTCACAATAAGCTTAGTTATCCGTCGAAGGATTTGTTTAACAGACTTCCCCGTTTGCAAAAGGCCTAACATATTTCTACAAAAATGGTTTGAGTCATCTGGAATTGCCGCACTTGCCAAATCTTAGATACTTGGAGCTTCGAGAAAATAAGTTAACCTTAACCTTAACAATTGTCCACGTTTGGAGCATCTCGACCTCAACGGTAATCAACTCACTCAGGTAAGTTGCATCAGGAAATTTATCATGTGTCGTTTACAATAATAAAGCTCTACTCTATTTGCTTTGCAATAAAGTTTCAGATTACACCACCTGCGGAAGGTTTTAACTCATCGACTAAGAAGCAATTTCCATTGCGATTATTGGATCTCGCATTCAACAAGATAAGTGTACTTCGCGAAAACCATTTCGAATTTCGAACTTGAAATACTGGATTTATCTGGCAATAAATTCACCACTCTGAAGAGTGCTCACTTCTCAGGTCTGACTTCTTTACGCCATTTGAGTTTGGATTCAAACTACAACATGGAGCTAAAAGAACACATTTTTGAAGCCTTCGAGCAACTGGAGACGCTTGACATGTCCTTCATTGGCCCCCCATTCCCACCTATATGGTTGACTGTATGGCCTTCTCTTCGGACTGAGGGGGGGGTCACTGGACAATGACGAGAGAGAGCGCTAGAGCGCTATGCGATCTGCAATCATATAGGCTCAACGATTGCTGGTCATTATGTTGCAAGTATTCAGACTCCCACAATTAGCATGAGTTCAATGATTTCGTTAGCGGTGCTATTTCTGAAAGCTGTCTCGCGGAAGGCTCCAGTCCGGTGGACTGGAGTCTCATCTGCGAGAAAATTCTGTAATATGTAAAGCACTATGCTGTTTCGAGAACTGAATAAGACTGACTATTTCGTCAGTGGCAATTTATTACAAAAATTGATCGATTGTAAAGAGCTTCACTATGTTTGGTCTACAAGAAACTGTTCATTTTTATACCCGCTACCCATAGGGTAGAAGGGTATTATAACTTTGTGCCGGCAGGAAATGTATGTAACAGGTAGAAGGAGGCATCTCCGACCCTATAAAGTATATATATTCTTGATCAGCGTCAACAGCCGAGACGATATAGCCATGTCCGTCTGTCCGTCTGTCCGTCTGTCCGTCTGTCCGTCTGTCCGTCCGTCCGTCCGTCCGTATGAACACCTAGATCTCAGAGACTATAAGAGATAGAGCTATAATTTTTTTCGACAGCATTTGTTATGCTTGCACGCAGATCAAGTTTGTTTCAAATTTTTGCCACGCCCACTTCCGCCCCCGCAAATCAAAAAAATCGAATAACCAGCGTAATTTTTAAGCTAGAGTTACGGAACATACTATAATTACTATAGTAGTTATGATCTCTGAAAATTTGGTTGCGATCAGATAAAAATTGTGGAAGTTATTAAGGAAATACTTTTGTATGGGCAAAAACGCCTACTTACTAGGGGTCTGAGTTGCTTTGGGTGACAATCTGGTACATTGTGTCGTCTATGGTATATTTTGAATGGTGTACTATATCGATATACCAAATATACCATTTGGTATATTTTTAGTATAATTGCAGTATATTCGGTATATTTTGAAAATGATACCGCAATATTTTGCCTTTATTAAAACTGGGTAGCGGGTATCTCACAGTCGAGCACACTCGACTGTAGCTTTCTTACTTGTTAAAAATGAGATAGATAGCTTAAAATTTGATTTATTATTATTCATGTGAAAGTTCTGTTTTCTTTATGTTTGAAAAGTATAATTGATTAAACAAAAATTCTGTTTTTGTTTTCTTT
Organism: Drosophila kohkoa; assembly: GCA_019972355.1. Taxonomy (NCBI): domain Eukaryota; kingdom Metazoa; phylum Arthropoda; class Insecta; order Diptera; family Drosophilidae; genus Drosophila; species Drosophila kohkoa. The sequence continues at coordinate 97,796 of BJEL01000040.1, forward strand.
TATATAGTAAATAAAACTAAAAAAATTAAATATGAAATAATAAAAAATAAATAATAATAATAATAATTTAAAAAAAAGCTAACAAAATATAGTATTAACAAAATAGCGAAAAATATTTGTGGTACATTTTTGCTAAAATTGGTGCATTTTTCAAAATTTTGGTACACAACATTTTTTTGGAATGGAATGTCCATATGTATAATTGTATTGTATTTCGCGTGTCATCAACAGTACACATGTTTATGTTTTTATTTTTGCCACGCCCACTTCCGCCCCCGCAAAGCTAATTTTGGTATATACAATAATGACTATAGTCTTCGTGGTTCCTGAAAATTTGGTTGCGATGAGATAAAAATTGTCGAAGTTATTAAAGAAATACTTTGGTATGGGCAAAAACTCCTACTTACTTGGAGTCTTAGTTGCTTTGGTTGAGAATCTGGTATATTTTGCGCTCTATAGTATACACAGAGTGAATTAACATATCAATATACCAAATATACAATTATGTGTAGTGTATATTCCTAATATTGTATTCAATTTAATTATATTATATAATAATTTGAAAAGTATGATTTCGGACAATGTCTAAGCTTTGGCACGTCGATAACCTCTCTCGTGACTTTATAGACAAACGCTATCTCTTATGACGCACAAGAACAGGGACTCGCATTAAACGAACTTTATTTACTTTGTGTATTTAAGAAAGCACTCTTCAGTTATAGATTAACTGTCGCTCTGAAATGTCGGTCTTAAAGTTCTCGATTCTTTGTCTCATGTGCTTTATTGCGACTGCTGCAAAACCAAAATGTGAGATACAAAAAAGCAAGTTCACGAGCTTAAAATGCGAGGAATTGAGTAGCTTCACGGAGATAAGCAGTGTCCTTCATTTACCCACAAGGAACCTTCAGCAGCTAACTATTGAAAGCTGGGAAACAAAGCTAACCATTGGAGCAGCCAACAGTTCTGTGAACATGCCGCATTTGTTCCTTCTCGATCTGTCGCACTCGAAGGGTCTGGAACTTCTCAGTGAAGGCTTCTCCAAATACCCCAATCTGACTGATATCGACATCACTGGGTGTGGCTTAGAACAACTGCTAGACTCGCACTTTGCCATCGATTCCATGGTGCACTTGATGAAGGCAGGTCAAAACAAGCTTAGTTCTCTGTCGAAGGATTTGTTTAGGAAACTTCCCCGTTTGCAAAAGGCCTATTTCTACAAAAATGGTTTGAGACATTTGGAATTGCCGCACATGCCAAATCTTAGGTACTTGGAGCTTCAAAGAAATAAGTTAACTGATTTCAACCTTAACAATTGTCCACGCTTGGAGCATCTCGACCTCAACGGCAATGAACTCACTGAGGTAAGTTGCATCAGGAAATCATGTGTTGCTTACAATATTAAAGCTCTACTCTATTTGCTTTGCAATAAAGTTTCAGATTACACCACCTGCAGAAGGTTTTAACTCATCGACTAAGAAGCAATTTCCATTGCGATTATTGGATCTCTCATTCAACAAGATAAGTGTGCTTCTCGAAAACCATTTCGAATTGCTGGGTGAACTTGAAATACTGGATTTATCTCACAATAAATTCACCACCCTGAAGAGTGCTCACTTATCAGGTCTGACTTCCTTACGCCATTTGTATTTGGCGTCAAACTACAAAATGGAGATACAAGAACACACATTTGAAGCACTCGAGCGTCTGGAGGAGCTTGACTTGTCCCACATTGGTCTCGAAAATCTGGATCCGCATCTCTTCGGCTACAAGCAGGTGGACAAGCAAGGACTTTATGAGTACTTGCCAATGGCTCACATGCGACAGCTTAAACTAGACGGAAATAAACTTCAGCATCTGGACCCTAGAGCCTTTGAGAAATTGCCTTTTTTGGATACACTCTTGCTCGCCGATAATGCATTGCGTGTTCTTCCTGTGGGCCTTTTTGCTCCAATACAAAATCTGACGGTGCTTCATGTGGGTCACAATCAATTGACGAAGATAAGCATAGATCTTCTGGAGACTATAAGCAACATCACGGTTCTACATATTGACTATAATCAGCTGACTATTCTCCCCGACTTGAATGGGACGCTACCCCATTTGAAGAGTATGGCCATCGAGGGAAATCCCTGGCAATGCGACCTCTTTGCCCAAACGGAGCGTTGGCTGATCTCAAGAAAAATAGCGTATATAAAGCTTGACTACGACTCTTTTAGCAGCGATGAGGAGCTGCCCCTCTGCATTTGAGAATTGTATGCGAAATGGGTTCGTCGATCGACATGAACATCTACATACTTATATGGACCAAAATGTCCAAGCATACTGATGATGCTGATAATGATTAGAGTAATGTTGTAATAATCAAATATTCGCTCTGTAATTGTTTTCATTCAAGACCTATTAAAAGTTGTTGTATTTTTTGACAGCGCATTATCGCACTTATATGAGTTTAAATCAATTGGCAGAGATAAGCAGCGATATTCTGACTCTAAATAATATCACGGATTTGCATATTAACTGCAAACTACATGTGTGCCACTGGGACGAAGAATTAAAATACATATTTCACCTTTAGAATGCCGCTTGTTCAACCAAAATTTACTACAACCGGAAAGTAGGCAACGATTTTTATACCCGCTATCCATAGAGAAGAAGGGTATTATAACTTTGTGTGAAATCTATGTAACATGTAGAAGGAGACATCGCCGACCCTATAAAGTATATATTCTTGATCAGCGTCAACAGCCGAGACGACCTAGCATGTCCGTCTGTCCGTATGAAACTCTGGATCTTAGGGACTATGAGAGATAGAGCTATAATTTTTTTCGACAGCATTTGTTTGTTTTCAAGTTTGTTTCAAATTTTTGCCACGCCCACTTCCGCCACCGCAAATCAACAAAAATTGAATAACAAGCGTAATTTTAGAGCTGCAAATTTTGGTATATACAATAACAACTATAGTAATTGTGATTCCTGAAAATTTGGTTGCGATCAGATAAAAATTGAAGTTATTAAAGAACTACTTTTGTATGGGCATAAACGCCTACTTACTAGGGGTCTTAATTGCTTTGGTCGACAATCTGGTATATTGTGCCGTCTATGGTATATTTTGAACGCGGTACTATATCGATATACCAAAATACCATTTGGTATATTTTTAGTATTTTTGTAGTATTTTCGGTATATTTAAAAAATACCGCACTATTTTGATTTTATTCGAAATGGGAAGCGGATATCTCACAGTTGATAATAATAATAATACCCTTCAATAGGTAGGAGGTAAAAAAAGCAGAGGCTTTCGTCGGAGAAATGCTCGGTTTTAAGAAAAATAGCTGGACGATAGGTTAAGAGATATACCACCCATAAACAATTAATATTATTCTGATTTATAATTTAATTTTAATTACGTATTGATAACCTGTAGTGCAACTTTCTCGACAATTTAGACTATTGACGACACTCTAGCAAAATCTTTTATAACCCAAGATATATGCGAACTTCATTGTTCCTTTATTACTTCTTTTTCCATTTGTTCTTAATAAATTTACAATTATTGTACTAAAGTAATTGTATTTATGTATGTGTAATAATTTAAAATGTAAGAATGTGTAATCGTAATTAGTTATGTATCTCATGAATCATCTGAATACTGAAGACACTCTTCCCTAGTTTAATCAATTGTTCTACCCAAAAGCTATACCTTATAGCGGTGGGTTGCTGTACTGTGTTCTGTTTAATTTTGTACTGTAGATCCAACCAGCCGGAATTATAATTAATGAAAGAGAAAGCAAATTAATAGAATAATTCGCATCGGAACAAGTTATTGTTTTTACCTAGCCTCTCTCTTGACTATATAGAGTATCTCTTCTGACGCACAAAAACCGGTAATCACAATTTGCGAACTCTATTTACTTTGCGTATTCAACCAAGCACTCTTCAGTTATAGATGAACTGTCGCAAAGAAATGTCGGTCTTAAATTTATCGATTCTCTGGCTCATCTGCTGCGTTGCCACTGCTGCAACACAAACTTGTGAGATAAATGATTATGGGATGTTCGGGATCTACAGCTTAACATGCCAGGAATTAAGCAGTCTCGAGGCCATAGTCGATTTCCCCACAACAAATCTTATCGAGTTAAAAATCAGAAACAAGCAAACAAAGCTAACCATTGGAGGAGCGAACAGTTCACTGCAATTAGAGTTCCTCGATCTGTCGCATGTGCCACGCCTTGAACTTCTCAGTGAAGGCTTCTCCAATCTTCCCCATCTGTGGAAACTCAACATCTCTCATAATGGAGTGGAACAACTCCTGGCCTCACACTTTCCCACCGATTGCATGATCGATATGATGGACGCCAGCGACAATAAGCTTAGTGTTCTCACAAAGGATTTGTTTAGCAAACTTCCCAAATTGCTTTTTGCTTTTTTCGCAAACAATTCTTTGAATCATGTTGAGGTGCCATACATGAGATATCTAAATATCTTAGACCTTAGTCATAATAACTTGGCAACAAGTTTGACAATTCTCCAATCTTGGGAGGCCTCTACCTCAAGAACAATAAGCTCACTCAGGTATGTTCATATGCAGCACGAAATTTGTCATGTGTCTTCTAAAATATTCAAAATCTCTTGTTTCTATTCTGTAATGAAGCTTCAGATCACACAACCTTCATCAGGAAAGAAGATAGTATTGTATTTATTGGATCTCTCAAGCAACAGCATAAGTGAGCTTATCGAAAACCAATTCGAATTGCTGGGTGAACTTGAAACACTGAAGTTATCTGGCAATAAAATTTCCGTTTTGAAGAGTGCTCACTTCGCAGGTTTGACTTCGTTGCGTTATTTGCATTTGCAGTCAAACGGTAAATTGGAGCTCACAGAACACACCTTTGAAGCACTCAAGCAACTCAAGACGCTTGACTTGTCATACAATGGTCTCGAAAGTTTGGATCCTAATCTCTTCGGATACAAACAGATGGACACGCAAGGACTTTATGAGTACTTGCCAATGGCTCACATGCGACGGCTTAATCTAAATGGCAATAAACTCCAGCAGCTGGACTCTATAACCTTTGAGAAATTGCCATTTTTGGAAGAGCTGTGTCTGAGCAACAATGCATTGCGTGTGCTTCCCGAAGGCCTGTTTGTTCCTATACAAAATCTGAAGGTGCTGGACATGCGTCACAATCAATTGACAGATATTAGCAGCGATATTCTAAAGAGTCTAAACAACGCCAAGGATCTACTTATTAACTATAATCAGCTGACAACTCTGCCCGACTTGAATGGGACGCTGCCTCAATTGCAACGTATGGGCATTGACGGGAATCCGTGGGAACGTGCCTCTTTTGCCCAATCGGAGCAATGGCTGATCGCAAGAAAGATACAGTATCTGACAGATGACTACGACTTTTAGAGCAACGATTAGAAACAACGCCTCTGATTTTGATGAGTTTAAATAGTTTCAATCAGTCGGTGGAGCAATTTGTCGCAACAGACTGATGATGCTGATAATGATGAAATTAATAATGGAACTAAGCTATTCACTCTAAATTTTTCTCTTTCAAGACTTTCTTTCAATAATTTATTCGATAACAAAAATGTACACTTGCCAGTTAAATAAATCTCCTAAGTAATAATTCCCTTAAAAATTCTAAACTTTACTTTGGGTTGAGTCAGCTTTTCCATCATCACCCGCTTCCCATAGAGGAACTCCAGGAAATAGATGTAGCAGACAGAGGGAGACATCTCCGAGTATATATATTTTGATCAGCGTCAACAACAATAGAGCCGTGTCCGTCTGTCTGTCAGTCTGTCCGAATGTACAAATAGATCTAAGAGACTATTAGAGATAGAAATATAATTTTTTTCCATAGCGCAGATCAGGCTTGTTTTGAAAGTTTTGCCTCGCCCACAAATTGACAAAACTCGAATTTTAAAGCAAGAGTCTCGATATATAGAATAAGAATTAAAGGCTTTGTGATTCCTGAAAATTTGTTTGCGATCAGATAAAAATTGTCGCAAAGCAACTAAGAGTCCAAGTAAATAGACGTTTTTGCCCATACAAAAGTTTACCGAATTTTCAGGAATCACAACTACTAAAATACCAAAATTCGCAGCCCTAGCTTCAAAATTACGCTTGTTACTCGATTTTTATACCCGACAGACGGACATGGCTAGATCGTCTCGGCTGTTGACGCTGATCAAGAATATATATACTTTATAGGGTCGGAGATGCCTCCTTCTACCTGTTACATACATTTCCTGTCGGCACAAAGTTATAATACCCTTCTACCCTATGGGTAGCGGATATAATTATCTGGTTACGATATATACCACACATAAATTAATTAATATTATTCAATATAATTACGCATCGGTCAAATTGCTAACCTGTGGCTCAACTTTCTCGACAATGTACACGATGGACGTCACTCTGGCACAATCTTTTATGACGCACAATACATGCGCACTTAATTTGGCTTGCGGATTTATAAAAACGTAGTTCAGTTATAGATGAAATGTCACGCTAAAATGTTGTTTCCATCCAAAACAATTTATATTTGTATTTAGGAAATTAGTTGAACTTTTTATTGGGTTTTTTATCACCATTTTCTGAAATCCGAATAAACTAAAATGCATTGTTCCTTTATAGAATGCCGCTTGTTAATCCAATATTTCCTTAGACCGGAAAGTAGGCAACAATTTTTTGGAATATCATACCTTTTATTATTTTTATTTATATTAATTTATATACACAATTATTGTATTTAGGCTATATTATCTATGCATAGCATAATTAGTTATATATTTCATGAATCATATAAATTACATATGTATGTATATGTATAGTGTGTTGCCTAGTTTAGTAGATTGTTTATTTGATTGTTCTACCCGAAAGCTATACTTTATAGCGATGGGTTGCTGTACTGTGTTCTGTTTAATTATGGCTTCTGTAGAACCAACCAGTCGGAATTATAATTAATTAAAGAGAAAGCAGATTAATAGATTAATTCGCATCGAAACAAGTTTTTGTTTTTACAATGCCTATGTTTTATTATGTTGATAACCTCTCTTGACTATATAGACTATCTCTTCCGACGCACAAAAACCGGTAATCGCAATATGCGAACTTTATTTACTTTGCTTATTCAATGAAGCTCTCTTCAGTTATAGATGAACTATCGCAAAGAAATGTCGGTTTTAAATTTGTCAATTCTCTGGCTCATCTACTGTGTTGCCACTGCTGCAACACAAACTTGTGAGATAGAAAATATAGATCCCTATATTAACTTAAAATGTCAGGAATTGAGCAGTCTCGAGCGGATAATCGATTTCCCCACAACAAATCTTCGCAAGTTGGAAATCATAAACACGCAAACAAAGCTAACCATTGGAGCAGCGAACAGTTCACTGAACATGCCGCAATTGTCGACCCTCGATCTGTCGCATGTGTCACGCCTTGAACTTCTCAGTGAAGGTTTCTCCAATCTTCCCAAACTGTTTGAGATCAACATCTCTGGTTGTGGAGTAGAACAACTGTTGGCCTCGCACTTTCCCACCGAATGCTGGGTTTGGGAATTCTACGCCAGTGACAATAAGCTTAGTGTTCTCACAAAAGATTTCCTCAGCAAACTTCCCAATTTGTTTTATGCTTTTTTCGCAAACAATTCTCTGAGTCATGTAGAGTTGCCATACATGGAATATCTAACTGTCTTAGACCTTAGTCATAATAACTTGGCAACCTTCAACATCACCTTTGGCAATTGTCCGAGGATGATAAACCTCTACCTCAACAACAATAAGCTCACTCAGGTAATTTACAGCAAGAAATTTGTCATGTGTCGTTTAAAATATTCAAGATCTTCTGTTTGTATTCTGTAATAAAGTTTCACATCACACAACCTGTAAAAGTTGTTGCCTCATCAGCAGAGAAGGTACTTAAGCTGGAACAATTGGATCTCTCAAACAACAGTATAAGTGAGCTTATCGAAAACCAATTCGAATTGCTGCGTAACCTTTTAGATCTGAATTTATCTGGCAATAAAATTTCCGTTTTGAAGAGTGCTCACTTCGCAGGTTTGACTTCGTTGCGTTATTTGCATTTGCAGTCAAACGGTAAATTGGAGCTAACAGAACACACCTTTGAAGCACTCAAGCAACTCAAGACGCTTGACTTGTCATACAATGGTCTCGAAAGTTTGGATCCTAATCTCTTCGGATACAAACAAGTGAACAAGCAAGGACTTTATGAGTACTTGCCAATGGCTCACATGCGACGGCTTAATCTAAATGGCAATAAACTCCAGCAGCTGGACTCTATAACCTTTGAGAAATTGCCATTTTTGGAAGAGCTGTGTCTGAGCAACAATGCATTGCGTGTGCTTCCCGAAGGCCTGTTTGTTCCTATACAAAATCTGAAGGTGCTGGACATCCGTCACAATCAATTGACAGATATTAGCAGCGATATTCTGAAGAGTCTAAACAACGCCAAGGATCTACTTATTAACTATAATCAGCTGACAACTCTGCCCGACTTGAATGGGACGCTGCCTCAATTGCAACGTATGGGCATTGATGGGAATCCGTGGGAACGTGCCTCTTTTGCCCAATCGGAGCAATGGCTGATCGCAAGAAAGATACAGTATCTGACAGATGACTACGAGTTTTATAGCAGCGATTAGAAACTAGCCCTCTGACTTTGAGAATTTTATGCGGAACGAGCATGACGATCGACATGAAGGTTTTATAGATGAGTTTAAATAGCATCAAGCAGGCGGTGGAGCAATGTGTCGCAACAGACTGATGATGCTGATAATGATGAAATTAATAATGGAACTAAGCTATTCACTCTAAATTTTTCTCTTTCAAGACTTTCTTTCAATAATTTATTCGATAACAAAAATGTACACTTGCCAGTTAAATAAAGTTCCTAAGTAATAATTTATTTAAACCTTCTATTCATTACTTTGGGTTTACTAGGTTTTTCCATTAGCACGAACTTGGTCTCCGACATGCAGAAAATTCTTATTATACTTACATATTAAGGGTCTTCTTTTAAATGTAGTACCTTAGCAATATACCAAATATTACGTTTGGCAAATATAAACCAAGTAAAGAATTTTTTGGTATATTAATTTGGTATATTTTCAAATCAATACCAAAAATGTTTTGCTTTTATTAAAAATGGGTAGTGGGTATCTCACAGCTGAGCACACTCGACTGTAACTTTCTAACTTGTTATTCTTAATATTATATTTAATTCAATTACGCATCGGGGAAAGTATGATTTCGGGCAATGTCTAAGCTTTGGAATGTTGATAACCTCTCTCGTGACTTTATAGACAAACGCTATCTCTCATGACGCACAGAAACTGGGACACGGATTATACGAACTTTATTTGCTTTACGTATTCAAACAAGCACTCTTCAGTTATAGATGAACTATCGCAAAGAAATGTCGGTCTTAAATTTGTCAATTCTCTGGCTCATCTGCTGTGTTACTACTGCTGCAACACAAACTTGTGAGATAGAAAATGTAGATTCCTATATTCACCTAAAATGTCATGAATTAAGCAGTCTCGAGGACATAGTTGATTTCCCCACAACAAATCTTCGCATGTTGGAAATCATAAACACGCAAACAAAGCTAACCATTGGCGCAGCGAACAGTTCAATGAACATGCCGCAATTGTCGACCCTCGATCTGTCGCATGTGTCACGCCTTGAACTTCTCAGTGAAGGTTTCTCCAATCTTCCCAAACTGTATGAGATCAACATCTCTGGTTGTGGAGTAGAACAACTGTTGGCCTCGCACTTTCCCGCCGAATGCTGTGTAGGAGAGCTTTACGCCAGTGACAATAAGCTTAGTGTTCTCACAAAGGATTTCTTTAGCAAACTTCCCAAACTGCTATTTGCTTTTTTCGCAAACAATTCTCTGAGTCATGTAGAGTTGCCATACATGGAATATCTAACTTTCTTAGACCTTAGTCATAATAACTTGACAACCTTCAACATCACCTTTGGCAATTGTCCATCCTTGGGAGGCCTCTTCCTCAACAACAATAATCTCACTCAGGTAATTTACTGCAGAAATTTGTCATGTGTCGTTTAAAATATGCAAGATCTTCTGTTTTTATTCTGTAATGAAGTTCCAGATTACACTCCCTGCAGAAATTGTGAACTCATCAGTAGAGAAGGTATTTTCACTGAAAGCATTGGATCTCTCAAACAACAGCATAAGTGAGCTTATCGAAAACCAATTCGAATTGTTGGGTGGACTCCAGTTGCTGAATTTATTTGGCAATAAAATTGCCGTTTTGAAGAGTGCTCACTTTGCAGGTCTGACTTCGTTGCGTTATTTGCGTTTGCAGTCAAACGGTAAATTGGAACTAAGAGAACATACCTTTGAAGCACTCAAGCAACTCGAGACACTCGACTTATCATACAATGGTCTCGAAATTCTAAGTCCGCATCTTTTCGGCTATAAACAGAAGGACACGCAAGGACTTTATGACTACTTGCCAATGGCTCACATGCGATGGCTTAATCTAAATGGCAATAAACTCCAGCAGCTGGACTCTAGAACGTTTGAGAAATTGCCATTTTTGGAAGAGCTGTGTCTGAGTAACAATGCATTGCGTGTGCTTCCCGAAGGCCTGTTTGTTCCTATACAAAATCTGAAGGTGCTGGACATGCGTCACAATCAATTAACAGAGATTAGCAGCGATATTCTGAAGAGTCTAAACAACGCCAAGGATCTACTTATTAACTATAATCAGCTGACAACTCTGCCCGACTTGAATGGGACGCTGCCTCAATTGCAACGTATGGGCATTGATGGGAATCCGTGGGAACGTGCCTCTTTTGCCCAATCGGAGCAATGGCTGATCGCAAGAAAGATACAGTATCTGACAGATGACTACGAGTTTTATAGCAGCGATTAGAAACTAGCCCTCTGACTTTGAGAATTTTATGCGGAACGAGCATGACGATCGACATGAAGGTTTTATAGATGAGTTTAAATAGCATCAAGCAGGCGGTGGAGCAATGTGTCGCAACAGACTGATGATGCTGATAATGATGAAATTAATAATGGAACTAAGCTATTCACTCTAAATTTTTCTCTTTCAAGACTTTCTTTCAATAATTTATTCGATAACAAAAATGTACACTTGCCAGTTAAATAAAGTTCCTAAGTAATAATTTATTTAAACCTTCTATTCATTACTTTGGGTTTACTAGGTTTTTCCATTAGCACGAACTTGGTCTCCGACATACAAAAAATTCTTATTATACTTACATAATAAGGGTCTCCTTTTATATGTAGTACTTTAGTAATATACCAAATATAACATTTGGTATATGTTGGTATACTAATTTGGTATATTTTCAAATCAATACCAAAAATGTTTTGCTTTTATTAAAAATGGGTAGTGGGTATCTCACAGCTGAGCACACTCGACTGTAACTTTCTAACTTGTTATTCTTAATATTATATTTAATTCAATTACGCATCGGGGAAAGTATGATTTCGGACAATGTCTAAGCTTTGGCATGTTGATAGCCTCTCTCTTGACTTTATAGACAAACGCTATCTCTTATGACGCACAAGAACAGGGACTCGCATTAAACGAACTTTACTTACTTTGTATATTTAAGAAAGCCCTCTTCAGTTATATTTTAACTGTCGCTCTGAAATGTCGCTTTTAAATTTTTCGATTCTTTGTCTAATGTGCTTTGTTGTCACTGATGCAAAACCTTCATGTTGGATACCAAAAGGCCAGTTCATGAGCTTAAAATGCGAGGAATTGAGTAGCTTCACGGAGATAAGCAGTGTTCTTCATTTACCCACAAGGAACCTTCAGCAGCTAACTATTCAAAGCTGGGGAACAAAGCTAACCATTGGAGCAGCCAACAGTTCTGTGAACATGCCGAGATTGTGGTTCCTCAATCTGTCCGCCGTGTCACGTCTTGAACTTCTCAGTGAAGGCTTCTCCAAATACCCCAATCTGACTGATATCGACATCACTGGCTGTGGCTTAGAACAACTGCTAGACTCGCACTTTGCCATCGATTCCATGGTGCACTTGCTGAGGGCAGGTCACAATAAGCTTAGTTCTTTGTCGAAGGATTTGTTTAACAGACTTCCCCGTTTGCAAAAGGCCTATTTCAACTATAATGGTTTGAGTCATTTGGAATTGCCGCATATGCCAAATCTTAGAGTACTGGAGCTTCAAGGAAATAAATTAACTGATTTCAACCTTAACAATTGTCCATGCTTGGAATTCCTCTACATCAATGACAATCAACTCACTCAGGTAAGTTGCATCAGTAAATTTATCATGTGTCGTTTACAATATTAAAGCTCTACTCTTTCTGCTTTCCAAAAAATTTTCAGATTACACTACCTTCAGGTTTTAAGAAGCAATCTCCACTGCGATTATTGGAACTTACAAACAACAACATAAGTGTGCTTTTCGAAAACCAATTCGAATCGCTGGGGAAACTTGAAATACTGGAGTTATCTGGCAATAAAATCACCATGTTAAGCAGTGCTCACTTTACGTTACAATATTTGAATGTGGCGTCAAACGGGAAAATGGAGCTAAGAGGACACATATTTGAAGCCCTCGAGCGTCTTGAAGATCTCGACTTGTCAAACAATAATCTCGAAAATCTGAGTCCGCATCTCTTCGGATACAAACAGGTGGAAAAGCAAGGTCGCTATGATTACTTGCCAATGGCTCATATGCGTGGGCTTTCTCTATCGGGCAACAAGCTCCAGCATCTGCACCCAAGAACCTTTGAAAAATTGCCTTTTTTGGAATACCTCTCGATTGACAAAAATGCATTTCGTGTGCTTTCCGCGGGCCTGTTTGCTCCAATCCGAAATCTGAGGATGCTTGATGTGAGTCACAATCAATTGACGAAGACAAGCATAGATTTTCTGCAGACTATAAGCAACATCACGACTCTACAAATTGACTATAATCAGCTGTATTCTCTACCCGACTTGAATGGGACGCTGCCCAATTTGGAGGGTATGGCCATCGAGGGAAATCCCTGGCAATGCGACCTCTTTGCCCAAACGGAGCGTTGGCTGATCTCAAGAAAAACAGCGTATATAAGGGATAAAGATATCGGCCTTCTTAGCAGCGAAGAGGAGCCGCCCATCTGCATTTGAGAATTATGTGTGTATGAATTTGCAATGTTTTTAAATATTTAATTCTGTAATATCATAATTAAGAGTGCATATATTTTAAATGCTGCCATTACTTACAAATTTATATTGTATACATAAATGACTTACATATATATTTTTTTACAGTTAACTACTAAAATTACTGCATTTAAGACAAAAAATTAACGAAATGCAAATAAAATTAGAATAAACACAAAACATGCAGAAAATATTATTATTTATTTATTACATATTTTAACTGTTTGAAGTATACGAAATTAGTTAATTTTAATCATATTCGCCAATCACATTGGAATCTTTTTAAATCATACAATAATAAATCTTTTAAATAGTTAAAAAAGACTTATATTGTTTTTTTTTTTTTTCTTTAAGCAACGAAAAAAACTACTGATTTCTATCAATGTATATTTTTCTACAAGCCAACGACAAAATGAATAATATTATTCAATCTAGCGAAAACTCTTGTAACGCCCGAAAACCGGATTTGAACTTTATTTAATTTGCGTACTTATCCAACCGATTCTCAGTTATAGATGAGCTTTCGATCTGAAATGTTGTTCTTAAATTCGTTAATTCTCTGCCTCATCTGTTGTGTTGTTATTTCTGCAACGCAAAATTGTGAGTTAGAAAATGAAATATGGAACAGCTTAGTTTGCAGGGAAGTAAGCAGTCTCGAGGACCTAAGCACAATACTCGTAAGTACAAAAGACATTCGCAAGCTGACAATTTGGAACACGCAAACAAAGCTGAGCATTGAAGCAGCCAACAGTTCATTGAACCTATCGAATTTATTGGTTCTCGATCTGTCGCATGTGGCACGCCTTGAACTTATCGATGGAGGCTTCTCCAATTTCCCCCAACTAATGGAGATCAACATAAGTGGCTGTGGCTTGGATCAGCTGCTGGACTCGCACTTTGCCAACGATTCTGTGCTCAATGCGATCGACGCACGTTATAATAAATTCACTGCTCTGACAAAGGATTTGTTTAACAAATTCCCCCATTTGGTTTTTGCTTATTTCGATCATAATGCTGTGACTCATTTGGAGTTGCCGCACATGCAAGTTCTGAGAGAGCTTTATCTTGGACATAATAAATTAACCGATTCAACTTTAGTGATTGTTCACGCTTGGAGAAACTTTACCTCAACGGCAATCAACTAACACAGGTAAGTTTCAGCATGATATTTGTGAATGAATATTGAAGCTCTACTGAAGTTGTTTTAGCGTATTATCAGTGCCTTTATATACATATTACATGCCCTCTACAAATTTGAGCAACTAGCAAATATTCTGTACTTTCAAAAAAAAAACTTTTAACATATATTGAAGATTTATTTATCATAAGATTTGAAAAATAATTCGTAGATGTAATAGTAATAGAATGTAAACTATGATGTTAACAATCTGAGAAATATATCAGCTGAATTTACTACCAGAGAATTTGAAAGTAGATTCGTAAAAGGTTCAGAAATAGATGCCTTAAAGTTTCCTTAATATTTTAGAGATTTGTTTCGAAACGTATTTATTCATATTATTTAACAGTAAAGTAATAAAGTATCTGAAATGAAGCCTCTAAGCTGTATGGCTAAATTGCTGAGTAGTTAAACAAGTTTCAACAGTGAAATCACAACAATTCTTTTGAAAATCAGATCACATCATATCCCCATAATTTCTTAACAAACTACTCACTTTAAAACTTTTCTAATCCTGTCATTTTTTCGCTTAGCTGGATTCCACTTCTTTCCAACAATTACCCGAATTATTGGAGCTGCAGCTGAGTGGAAATTTGATTACTGAGATTGGCGCGGATACTTTCCAGCCACTGATAAAACTGCGCACTCTAAATCTCTCGAGGAATGCATTGACTTCACTTCCGGCAGATGTTTTTGGCTCATCAACTGAGCAGCAATTCGCACTGCAACAATTGTATCTCTCTCACAACAACATTAATGTGCTCTTTGAAAACCAATTCGAATTTTTGGGTGGACTGCAGATGCTGAATTTATCTGGAAATCAAATTGCCGTTTTGAAGAGTGCTCACTTTGCAGGTCTTACTTCGTTACGCCATTTGCATTTGCAGTCAAACGATAAAATGGAGCTAAGAGGACACGCCTTTGCAACACTCAAGCAACTGGAGACGCTCGACTTATCCCACATTGGTCTCGATATTCTCGGTCCACATCTCTTCGGCTACAAACAGGTGGACACGGAAGATGCCTCTGGCTACATGCCAATGGCACACATGCGTATACTTAATCTTTAATCTAAACGGTAAATCCAGCATCTGCACACTAGAAGTTTTGCGAGGTTACCCTTTTGGGAAGAGCTCTCGCTGGCCAACAATGCACTGCATTTACTTCCCATAAGTCTGTTTGCTTCAATGCAACGACTGCAGAAGCCTAATTTGAGTCACAATCAATTGGCAGAGATAAGCAGCGATATTCTGAAGACTCTGAACAACATCACCGATCTGCATATTGACTACAACCAGCTTACATTTCTACCTAATCTGAATGGGACGCTGCCCCATTTGCAGAGTATGACCATAGAAGGCAATCCCTGGCAATGTGCTTGCCTGATGGAATTTAAAGATTGGTTGAAGTCAAGCCAGGTGACATTGTGTGTGGAGACAGCTTTGGATTACTGTGAGCACAACGTGACGAATGATCGACGTAACGATGCTATGGAAGAGCTGAAGTTTTGGCAAGCAATCGGATGAGTTATCCTTATGACAAAAGTATGCAATTAAATTGTTTTCTTCCAAGACAGATTATACGTTTTGTTTGTATTTAGTTAAACATTTTATGTGGTTGTTTATCCCAATGTGTGTGTTGTTGCTGTTGTTGCTGCGTCTCGCAATTTTGTTTAATTTACAAATTAACAACTAAAACTCGAGTCGTATTTTAAGCGCTCTTGACACGCAAAGCCAAAGCGCTCAAATCGCCAATGCACTTGTTGAGCGTCTCCTTCTCCTGCTGGGGCGAGATGCTGGACAGCACGTTGGCCACAATCCAGTTGACCATGTGCTTCTGGCCGAGACGGCGCTCAACGTGGCGGCATTCCACCTGATAGTCCAAGCGACGCTTCACCTCCGTGTAGACATTCATGGCACGCTCACGGAAGGCAGCCTCCAATTGCAGGGCAATGTTCTCTTTCTTGGCATCCATCAAGAGCAGAGCACCATCGGCGCGCCATTGCTCCTTCTTCTCGGCCTCGATGGCATCAGTCAGGACCTTGAGTTCAGCCTCACGTCCCTGCTTCCATTCGCCTTCAATTTTCTACAGAATACAAAATTGAGTATAAACAATTCAGCAAGTTGGAATGAATTAAATATAAGGACTCACATCGATTTCACCATCAGCCCATTTGGCGACAGCTGGACCAAGTTTCTTCACAGCAATGATGGCCATGATACCCAGCGACAGACCGGAATAGTATTCATGCTCCATCACATAGATCTCCTTGGAGCACAGATAGGTGAGCAGACCCACGCCGAATGTGTAGGGACCGGTGACACCAGTCTTGTTGTAGAAGAACTGGAACCATTCCTCTGGAATGAAACCCAAGCGCACCTTGCCGGGATGTTCAGGGCGCTGACGGCGCTCAACGGCGCCGCTGGCTGGATTGGCAGCGGCAGCTGCGGTGCGGGTAGCAACCACGCTCAAGGGGCGTTGGGCTGCAAATACAATTAAATGTTCAATTAATATAAACACTACAACATTGCAAAAATTTCTGCACTTCACATTCTTCTTTGGCTCGGTGTGATTACATAAACCACGATGGCTAAATTTGCGGTGCCGTAACAATTTTCACGGTCACAATCCGATGTCTCTGCAGTGCGCGTATTTGTCGAAAATCGTGCATTTTATTAAAATATGCAGTTTATCACTAATTTGGGTTTTACCTGAAAGCAGTGCGGCTCTTGAGAACATTTTGTAATTATGTTTCGACGAATTTTTTATATGCTACTAAATCGACGTATGGCTCCCCTCGCCAGTGTGGCAGTCAACAAAAGAAAAAAGTATACTACTTTACTTAAAAAAATATACTAAATGCTTCCCCGTTTGAAAAAGATTGTTGTGCATGCTATTTTTACTTACTTGAGATTAAGTTTGTAGTTATATTTTTCTAAAAGACATTAGCTGTAATTTTAAATAGTTTTTGAATCCTAGAAAAGCGAATTAATGAGATTGGCATTTGAATATATATGCGCGGTCACATTGCTCCACGACCATCGAATCAATCGATACTTCAACGAGTACTCAAAGTGTATACATCAAACTGTACAGTTTGAGATAACAGATTTGAATACTAAACTTACCACCATTGCATTTTTTAAATTTTTCACTTGCTCCTATTATTTAATGGTTCCAATTAGATACCAGATAATTAAAAATTAACAATTCCTTTCTTATTTGTAACTTTACAAGTTTTTATTTATAAAATATGACAATTCGCTAAGTAAATTGTGTCTAAAATAATATGAATCGGCTGTGAAACATTTAGCTTTTTGCATTTTGCAATTGAATACTTGTAACAAAATACTATGTATATTTAAAGACAGCGAACATATTCAGAAATAATATATGTAGGATTTGTGTGATTTGTTTGCTTCGTTTCGTTTGTTTTATGCATAAAGTATTCCGTTTCGTTTGATCAGTTCTCAAAGCTATCTCGTGCAGTTTTCATAAATTAAAATAATAAAAAACATATTGTATAGAGTAAACTGTAAAGCGTGAGCATCTTTGTTTTGTGGGTTTTTCTTTTCTTTTGCTAAACTAACTAAAAATGACTGTCTTGTGCGTAGAATAGAAATAGATAAGGACCTAGAGGGAACATTAATTTACATCGTCGTACAAAATACAAAAATATAGTAATATAAAATAAAGGTGAACGTATAAAAAAATCACTTGCGCGCTATAGTTACTTGTACAGCATATGAAATCAAAAATATGATACGACTATTTACAGCAGTGAACATATTTCGAAACGTAATAATACACGTAGTAGTAGTATACATATAAAGACTAACTATTTTACAAAAACGTTCAACATTGTTCGATCTTTGTTGTTGCTTCTTCAGTATCAGTTTGTTGTTTTTTGTTTTCTCTTTTTCAGTTACAAAACGAAATGATTTGGTTCGTCGCCTAACATTTAGAATGTGAATGTGCTCAACGATGAATGATATTGACAAGTTGTTTACAGATGGAATGAACGAACGAACACACTTAAATCTTAAATCGTTGCGCAATCTTCTGTTGAGGAAGATGGTGATGGTGGTGGAGGTGGTGATTGCAGTCCGTTGGCTCATTCAATGACATTGAAGCGTGTTAACAGCTTGTGGTAGAACCAACGCACCACGTGCTGGACACGAGACGCCATCCACACGCAAAGGCTGCCAGTGTGACGCAGTTTGGAAGCGTAGTGCTTGAAGTGATCTGTGTGGTAAAACAGGTTAAGGCAACCAAAAGTACAAAGAACATATAAATAGAAATAGACAGGCGGCAAAACAATAAAGACACATTGTAAAAGGATATAATAGAGTCCAAGGTGGATGACCGCCATTTATATAGGTCACATACGTGAAACCGTCCTTGCCCTTGCCGCGAATATTGTAATAATAAGGCAGAAACGAATGTAGCGTAAATCTAAAAGCGAAACAACAAACGGAGGGGTGGGTTAATTAGCGCAGGACACGCAAATAAATAACTATAGAATGGTCGAAAGTCGTTGGAGTTGTGTTACCTTCGCTTCTCATAGAAAAATATGGCAGGTTGATTTGTGGTCAGCGTGTGCAGGAAGATTGCCTTAACCGCATGTCTTTCGATTGTTGTTAAATGATTCATCAGTGCGTCCAATAGAAGCGAACCAATGCCATTGCGACGATGCGAACGATGGACACCCAACGATAAGATGTAGCCCACATCGGCTGTGCGTCCCATCGAGTCGGGCAATATGCCTTTGTCCTGCATGGGAAAACCGCTCAGCCTGGTGTAAAAGTCATCATCACTATCACTGATATTGTTGGCTATTACCTCCTTATTGACATATCGATACGGTTTGATTTCGGCAACAATTAAACCAATTATGGCCAGATTATAAACAGCGGCTAGCGCAAAGAAGCGCGTGCTTGAGGTAATATCCTCGTACCATGACAGTGGATAATCGATGGGAAACCATTCTTGACACAGTGTGCGCACCTGTTTGCAAAGTGCAAATTCATCATTATCTATAGCTATATCTATATCTATATAGAATATATTAATACTTACCTCGGTCAAGTCGTCGGGCACCAGGAATCTTAACTGCACATCGTTAATCGAGCAGAGCGGCACATGTTCGCAGTCGCAGTCGACACGGGTGAGAATATCATTGTTGGGCGGAGCGTTGTGTTTATTGTAGCTAACAACACGGACGTAATCACCGAAAGAAACAGCATAGCATACAATGTGTGTAATGGTTAATTGAAAACTATATTATGATTCAACAATTTGACTTGCATAATGTTGCGACTACGCGTCGCCGACGTTAATAGATAAACAAAAAAGGTCTTCGCGTTAATGCGCGACCCAGCAACAAGCAACCGCAACAACTCTATGTTGATGATACTACTTAAACAACTGTGCTGTCCCCCCAGTGGTTTTTTTTTGCTTTTTTTTTGTACTCACAGCGTAAATTGAGCCATGCTATCGACGAAGCTGCTGCTCTGCTGTCGTTGTTTCCAATTAGGGCAATTATTATGTCCATGGGTTGTGGCTGTGCACCACAGGTTAAAGCGCGCTATTTGCTCAAAAGTTGTCCTCTTCTTTTTGGAGCCTAATTGATTTTAATTAAAAATCACAATTTAATACACTTATTGGTAATTTTTTACTTCTTTTGCAACTGCTTCTGCTGCTGCCCTTGTTGTTGTACTACATTTAGTGCCCAGCTGTTGTGCCGCATTCGAAACGCATTTCTTGCTTAATTTTAAAAGTATTTTATAACTTTATTCGATTTGCGTACATTGTTTATTACAAACGACAAACGCGAAAGCCACTGTGATGAGCAGCACAAATTGCAAGTGGCCAAACAGCTGCTGCTTTGACATTCACCCATAAAGCACGCAAGCGTTGCCGTACTGCAGCGTTACCAGCTGGTCGAAAAAGAGCGCGCGCAGTTTTAAAATTGCAAAATACTTTTAGAAACGTCTAGCCTGACTAACAGCCTGCGAAGTGCTCGCCACTTGCACTGCTGCCGGTTTGCTGGGATCGTCCATAACGCGCACCACCATCGAACTCTTGGGTCCCGTGCACCAGGTAATGCCATGCTCATCGATCACAAACGTTTCCAGTGTGACTTGAAATTGGCCGCCACTTGAGATGGGCAGCAGAAAGCTGCCCGAGAGGAAATCACGTTGTGGCTTAACGATTTGGTTCAGTGTGACGGTATCGTTGTTGGGCAGCTTCACCAGCTCGTTAACCGGTCGCGGCGACATCAGTTGCGACGTCAAACTCAACTGCACCGAGTCGACTCGTCGGAAATGTTTCTGCTGTTTGCTAAAGTGCTGCAACACGCCCTCCACCTTGATGACCAGATTGCTGCCCGACTGCACCAGCACCGGCTCCGTGGCGCTGCGTGGCTGCGGACTCACCGACAATTTGATCTGTGTCGACTGCAGTATCTGGAAGAAGTAACGCGGCAGACAAAGCGGCGTCTTGGTGATGATCTCAATCAGCGCAATAATCACGTCCAAATGCCGATTGCTAATGGTTTTGGCATTCGGCAGCTCCTGCGGTAGATTCTTTTGCATCTGTTCCATGCGCTGACAGCTGGCGGCAAAGTAGCGAGTCTCCGGATGAGTGCCAGTGGTCAGAAACACGGGCGGCTCTGGAGGTGTGGCATAGCAAATGGATTCGATAATGTGCGCAAAGAGTGCGCATTGAAATTCGGCGACTTCCAAGAACTCCAGCGTCACATTGTCCGCATCAAACGACGATTTGTAGAGGCGTGCATAAGTCTCCTCGCAGGCCTTCAGAGACTTGACCAGCTTGCGCAGCTGATTGGTGACGTGACCGAACTTTTGCAGATAGTCGCGTGAGTTCTGCGCCAAGCTGCCCGCAATCGCAGGTGGTGGCACAATCACCTGGGCATTCTTTACGGTCACAGCCAAGTGCAGTGTCTGCAGAAACTGTGCGCGTATCTTGAGATACTCCAGCTGAAAGCTGCACGGATGCTGAGGTGACGAGCACGCACGCATGCTGGCCAACGCCTGTTGATAGAGATTGCTCGCCGACTCCAGACGCTTCATCAGTGGCAGCAGCGGCTCAGGCGCCTCTCGTGGTGCATAGTTATCCCGCATATACGCATACTCCAGGCCATAGTTGAGTATGCATTCGGCCTGCGAGATCTGTGCCAGCGCCACCAGAAAGTAATGCATGTGATCGCTGATCACAATCTGTGAGACCTTTGTGTAGATGTGAGCTGCGACATAATGATGCCCATAGCGACTCGCCGTGCGTGCAATGCGATAAAGCGTCCAGCAATTGACGCGTTCAATGCACAGCTCAAAGCACTGCACCACTTGTTGTGGCAGGTAGCAGCCCATGGTGGTCTGGCAGATCAAGGCGCTGAGTATCTCGACGGTGCGCAGCTGTTGATCGTCGGTTTCGCTTTCCGTGACCTTCTTCAACTTGTAGAGTATGAGCGGCAGTTGAGCGAGCAAAGGATTCACCTGCAAAAGGAATACTTTTAGTGACTGAAGTATAGTAGGAGTAAGTACTCACCTTAAGTGGAGCTGGTTGATCTGTCTCCATGGCTGTGTCGTCATCCATGCCTTCCGCTGTGGAGAACGCATACTTGCGCAGCTGGAAATGCTCGCAGAGTCCGACGAGTGCTTCGCATATCAACTGTGCATTCGCAGGAGGATAGACAACATTATCTCCCAGCGTATTCGATACCAACTCAATAAACTCGGCACCAAACTCGGCATTTGCCTGAGTGATGCGTATGCCATAGGTGAGCACACGTCGCAGATCCCTGGTGCATTCTGCCCGTCTTGCTGTACAGAGCAGCACGCCCTCCATGTGCAGATTGACGATCTGCAGTATGTCATCCACCTGTGTCAACTGTTTTTGGGCACCAAAAGCAACCAAGGCGGAGAGCACAGCCATGGCCTGAGTGGCTGTTGTGTAGTCATCCAATTTGCTGATGCACTGCACGCAGAGGCGCAGCAAAGCTTCGCGATGCTCGAGCAGCAGCTGCTGGCAGGTTAAAGGACATTCACTCAACTTCAGCAGGATGGAGAGAAAGAGAAACTGCTCGGCGCCATTGCGACACAGTTTGAACTTGCTGATGAGTGCTCCAATCGCGGGTTTGGGCCACGCATTCACACTCTGTTTGCCCGCCAGCTCGTTGAAGGAGCGCAGCACTTGGATGCGCACTGGAGTGCGCAGATCCTCCATGAATTCCAACAGCACATTCAGCTGGCCAGGCACTCCGACCAATGTGCGCGACGACAACTGTGTGAGCGTATTGATGATGGCCACCACAAAGCTTTGCGCTGGATACTTGGGCAGGAGTTCCAGGCACAATTTGCTGACCAAGGCGGCTGTGTTGGCATCGTGATGCATGTGCCGGAGCACGGGAATGAGCAGAAGTTTCATGGGCACCGGCACTTGCAGGGATTCAATCATGTCGGAGATCTTAGCACACATGCTGATGGCAAAGGAACTGGACTGGGCGGCAAAGCAGCTGCTGGCATAGATGGCCGCCTCCACTTCGACGGTGTCGTGGCTATCGAGTGCACGACGTATCGCATGATGCACTTGCGGTTTCTCTGGGATAACGCGCGAGACGGCGCCTAACGTGCGCAGGAGCAGAGCGCGTGCCACGGGATCATTCGAATGCATCACCATAAAGATGCGACGCACAAAGTTGTCAATGTTTAGGATCTTGTCCAAGTGATTTTCGCTCTGTTGGCAAACACGCAACACCCAGAATCGCAACAGGTTCGAGCCGCTCACAAAGAACTCGGCCAGCTTGATGAACGACGAGTTGATCAGTATGGGGAAGGGATACTTTTCAAAAAGACGTGGAAAGCGCACAATTGCCTCGCATTGGATGCCTTGTTTGGCGCTCCGCAGTCCCTTGTCCAGTTCCATAAGCACGGCATTGGAGTCGTGCTCGTTGTCGTTGAGGAATGATTCGTTGAACATGCTGACGCGCGTGCCCGTTAAATGAGCCATTTTATGCACTTAGTTTACACAATTACTTATTTTATAAAATGAAAACAAAATATAATATGTGTTGTAAACAAAATTGTCAAAAACTAATGCACACCGGCGTCTCATTCAGCTGTGAACGTAAATGCGCACAGCTGACTATCAACAGCGTCTAACGAGACGTTATTACCTAAAAGAACCACCCTGTACATCAGCTGTTTTAAAAATGTCGCGAAATATAATTTTCAAATATATCTTCTTTGTTTCAATTACAAAGAAAAACAGATGTCAATTTTCATAATTTGTTAAAAATATAAATAGTTAACAGAGTAAATACTTTACTTTGAATTAATACACTGAACGTTGTTTGTGTTTATTGAATTGCCATTCAGCCATAAGCGTAATCGCACAGTAAACAGCTGAGTGTGAGGCGCCAAATGTGAACTGCAGCTTAACAGCATTCAAGTGAATGTTATTTGTTAGAGTTCTTGTGAAATTCCGTCGTCTTTGTTTTGTCCTTTTAAAAATGTTTGTTTTGACCAAAATTGGTGATGGTAAGTTTATAAATATTTATAAATTCGCATAGAGTTCGCTAACACCTCACTTGTATGTAGATAAGCAAAAGTTTATGCTACCACCGAACAAAATGGTTTATACCGTTGGTCGCCTGTCTACCGATTTGATATTGTCCGAGGATCTGAGTATTAGTCGCACTCATGTACGCCTGTGCCTGCCCAGTGCTGACAACAAAAAACCACTCTCTGTAATCGATTTGGGCTCCAAGTACGGCACCTACATCAATAACGACATTCCACTCAATAAAAAGATGCCGGCAAAGACCCTAACTCCACTTCAAGTGGGAGACAACATTCGTTTCGGTGCATTGAAAAATATTTGGCAACTGTCGCAACTGCAGTTGACCACGACGCCCTCATCACTCTCACGCAGCGAACTGGAGGAACTGCAGCAGCTGCTGCAACCGTTAAGCGCTTTCTTGTTGCCCAGTTGGACCAAGCATTGCACTCATCTGACTATGGACAATGTGTCAGTGACTGTCAAATTGTTGCATGCACTGCTCGACAATAAACCCATCGTGAGTATGGCCTTTTGGAGAGCTTTAGCCAAGTTTGTGCGTCGTGTCCACGTCTCTGAGGATTGGCCACAGCCCGAGGACTTTCCTCCAGCGCAGTCGGAGGATATGCCGAGCATAAAATGGAATCCACAGCGTACTCAACTCTTTGCCCGAAAAACTGTCGTCTTTTGCAATCGCAAACATTTTGACATGTACGCTCCAGTTGTGCTCAAAGCGGGCGGCACTTGCAAGGATCTCAATTCGGGAGTGCGTCGGCAGTTTCTAACGAAGGACGACGTCATTGTCATACAATATATTCCTTCTACCCAATCACAAGCAACTGAAACCATTCACAGTGTTCAAGGTAAAATGGATTTATATGAAATTTTTCCATTTCTATAGAGTATTTATTTTATTTTAGAAATTTTGAATCAAGCTGGACGTCGTCTGATACCCGATTATGAAATTGGTTTGGCCATTTTGCACTGTTCGACACATAAATTTTGTAATCCTGCCCATACAATCGTGGAAAACACGCTGGCCACAACCGAATCGATGGATTCATCGATCTTGGTCTTGAATACGGGGCGCACTGAAACTCAAGGAAACGCAAATAAACAAACAGATTTTGTTGTAGCGGAATCCGAGATTTATGCACCCAGCGAAAATTCAGATAAAACGGAGACACAAGCAGAGAAGTTGAAACAAACGGAATCTGAGAAATTCAAGTTAACAAAGAAAAACAAAATGGTTTACTTAGATTCCTCGGATGAAGAGAATGTTGAGGTTGAGGTAGAAGTTGAGCCAACTAAAAATTCAGCTATGCCGAAGCGCAAACGAGCTATCATTGTAGACTCATCGGACGAGGAACAGCAGGCAGCAAGTCAATCAAAGAAAATAACCAAAACGTTGCCTGGGGACAAGTCTAAGCAACATCTCAATCAGAATGCTGCTGAAAAAGTGGATTTAACTGTTGCAAGCAGACGTTCTACACGTTCTAATCAAGTTCAGGAGAAAGAAGTGGAAGAAGAGCAACCCACAACTTCAAGACGTTCCACACGTTCCAATCAAGTGCAGGAGCCGGAAGTGGAAGAAGAGCAGCCCACAACTTCAAGACGTTCCACGCGTTCACATCACGTAGTGGAAGAGGAAGTGGAAAAGCAAAAGCCTGCTTCATCACGTCGTTCCACACGTGGTAATGAACCGCAGCCACACGAAGTGGAGCAACCGAAAGCCACAACTTCAAGACGCTCACCTCGAGGCAAACAGAGTCCAGAGAAAAATAAATTAACTGTGCCACTAATTGACGAAGACAGCGATGAGGAAGAGTCGCCCTTCCAATTTAAAACATCAAATAAAGCAAGTCAGCAACAGACAGATAAAGTTAAATTAACTGTGCCGCAAATTGATGAGGATAGCGATGAGGAATCGAATCCATTTCAGTTCACAGAGAAGGCAACGGAGCCTGTCAAAACGAAGGTTCCAACAGCCAAAATTAGTGTGCGTAATTTTCTTGAGAAATCGCAGAATCATCCTGCGGCCAGCCAAAGTGTGGCTCCAGCTCCAGCTGCATCGCAGCCTCGCAAGCGTTTGCGTCTCGAAGTGCTTAACGAAAGCGACAGCGATGATAATGACAATCCGTTCAAATTTGCCAGCAGCAGCAAGAAGAAAAAGGAATCATTTGGTGCCAGCAACAATTCAGATAATGAAGGAGTCTTTAATTTCAAATCGAATGCACGCAACAAGGAGCAGAACAACAATGCCAGCGAGAATCCCGAAGATTCAATAAACACTGAGCCTTTCTCAATCGAAACAAAACCGAAATCCAAGTACATCATGCCCAAGCCCAAGGAAAGCAACCGCAAGATCAACGTTAGTGGCTGGTTAACGTGTAGCGGGCTACACGAGGATATCAAGCCAAAGACCGATGTGGAAATGGAAGCTGAAGCATCTCAAGTGAAGGTGAAAGACGAGGACATTGATGAGAAGGTTGCGCACTTGAAATGGATAGCCAGCATGAAGGACAGCATTCAGATTCGCATGTGCAATCTGAGCATTACTGTGCGTTCCCATGATGAGACCCAAAGTTCATTGGACACCACAGATGCCAAATACAGCGGTCGCAAGAATTTTAAGAAGTTCAAAAAGGTGCGAAGAATACAACTATTAATATTTCCAAGCTAATCTCTTGTGTTCTATTGCTTTCAGACTGCCAATCTGCATCCACAGCAACGTGTCGTGGAGCTAAGGCGCATGCAGCTGGCCGAGGGCATGGTCAAAGTCTTGTAAAATTGTTATAGTTTATTACCAATAAATTTACGAAATATGTTCAAAGCTTTAGCAGGCTCTTTGGTCTTCAGTTTGCTCTCGAAGATCGTCTTCGCCGACAGCCATTCATGATGTTGTATGGCTTTTGTAATGCAGCTATCGGGAGTCTGTTTTCTCGCTTTGGATTCGCGTACAATGAACTGCTTAACGTCCTCGACGGTGGTCAGGGAGTCCACCTGAAAGCTAGATTCCTTGATGTCCGTCTTTGGCTGCTTACGCGACACCACAGTGCCGACATCAGATTTGGCCTTTTGTTTCGCCTTGTCCACTTTGGTGACCACTTTTGATGCTTGTGCCAAGCTAGAAGTTGTCTCTTCTCTTGGACTTGCTGTCTTATTTAATTTGATGACTTGTAGCTGCGTTGGCAACTTCCATTCGTCGTTGAGGAACTTGTGTTTCTCCACCACTGGAAAGTGTGAACGTTGTGGCAGCAGCTTATTGTACAGCTGAGCACAATTGTTGGTCTGCAGCTTGCTCAGATTATTAATTTTTGCCATTGCTGCAAGCAGCACTGTTATGAACTCCATGAAATTGTTGTTGCGCAGCAATTGGCCAAAGTATTTGGCCGCTGATAGACAACACTCGCGTATGCGCTCATGCAAGTGGTAGAAGCTCAGCAGACGCACCAAGATATATTCAAAGCTGCTTCTTGTTGGCATCTCTCCGGACAATTGATCATCGCATACATCGGGTAAAGCACCACGGAAATGTTCTAGATCCCGGGCTAGATCAAGGCGTAGTAGACGGCAGAGTGCTGTATTCAATTTACAAACTGCGCGAAAGCCAGGCATGTTGTGAAACGAGTTCTGGCGCCGAGCTATCAGACGTCCTATCAAGGCGGCAGTTTGATTGAACTCCTGAGCACTCGTCGTGCTCACCTGTTGCAGGTAGCGATTGATGAGCACAAAAACATGCTTAGCTGCAAGATTTACGTATTAAGTTTTAAATTACAACTAATGCATTAGCTTCAGCTCACCAAATCCTGTGTCTTCCACCTGTATAGTGACCAATGGTGGTTTTTTTAATTCAAAATCATTCCAAAAACATAAACTCGCCATGCTTCACCAAAACATAAACAAAAACTTATCGATAACTGATTTAATCGATAATACAGTCAAGCGTTGCCGGAAAAGTAGCGAGTGCGCGCCAATCTGTCAATATTTAAAATAATAACTTCGGCCATAATAATTTCCGCTCCCATTGAGTTATTAGAATTTTTAGTTTTATATGTATTTATAGGTATATTTCCTTCGATGAATTTTAGAGACTAGTTTTAGTACTTAAGATAAGCTATATCATTAGACGAAAATTAGGTTTTATGTTTACGGTACAATATAATTTTATTGACATTTCCATGACTCGCACACTATTATCTATTAATGTACCCAAAAATCGAGAGTTGCCAGAAACATTAAAAAGTGCGCGCAATCATAATTTTAAACAAGTAAGAAAGCTACAGTCGAGTGTACTCGACTGTGAGATACCCGCTACCCAATTTGATTAAAAGCAATATAGTTTGCGGTATTATTCTCAAAATATACCGAATATACTAAAAATACTAAAAATATACCAAATGGTATGTTTGGTATATCGATATAGTACACCATTCAAAATATACCTTAGACGGCACAATGTGCTAGATTGTCGGCCAAAGCAACTCAGACCCCTAGTAAGTAGGCATTTTTGCCCATACAAAAGTATTTCTTTAATAACTTCCACAATTTTTATCTGATCGCAAACAAATTTTCAGGAATCATAACTACTATAGTTACTATTATATATACCAAAACTCGCAGCTTTAGCTTTAAAATTACGCTTGTTATTCGATTTTTTTGATTTGCGGGGGCGGAAGTGGGCGTGGCAAAAATTTGAAACAAACTTGATCTGCGTGCAAACATAACAAATGCTGTCGAAAAAAAATTATAGCTCTATCTCTTATAGTCTCTGAGATCTAGGTGTTCATACGGACGGACGGACAGACGGACAGACACACAGACACACAGACGGACAGACGGACATGGCTAGATCGTCTCGGCTGTTGACGCTGATCAAGAATATATATACTTTATAGGGTCGGAGATGCCTCCTTCTACCTGTTACATACATTTCCTGTCGGCAGAAAGTTATAATACCCTTCTACCCTATGGGTAGCGGGTATAATTACTACTTATGGTACATAATTTCCGTACCCATTATCTTATTAATAGCAATTCTAGTTTGCTATGTAGTTATAGAATCAATTTAGATCAATATATGAGTATAGTTTTGGTACTTCTGATTAGCTACAGACTAATTTAAGGTTTAATGTTTACTGAACAATATAATTTTAGTGTACCTTCCATGACTGAGCATTACTATCTAACAAAGTACCCAAAAAGGCTGCATTTCACAATATTAATTATGGCTTATCAGTTTATTAAAAACTAATTAAAACTGCTAGTAGTGGACTTTCTCGATAGCGATAGGGAAATAAAATTAATTTATGTATTTCGTTGTTATACGCTTGAGTTTATTTTTAAAACACTTAAGGCAACAATTCTTTTATTGGCCATAGATGTTAATGTCCCAGGCATAGAAGATGGTGTTATAGCCACGCACGTAAAATTGAATGGTGCGTTGACCAATACCACCGGCGGATACGTAAGCCTCTCCCGAAGTGGATGATTGCTTGGTTTCAATGGACACGTGGGTGACAACTTTGCCGGTGCCTGATTTGGGATAAGTCACAATAATTTGAGGGTTTGAAGCCTGTTCGAACCAGATATAGTCACTGTAACCGTTGTACACATTTGTGTCACCTTCAAGAAAAGGTATTTTTGGTTAATCTATTTGCAAAATTTGATACTTTTTTAATTACTTACCGCTCTTGCGGGCTCCTAGAGTCCATGTAAGCTTATACACATCGTAATCAGCTCTTCCCTGAATAGAAACTTCACGGTTCAACTTAATAGCGTCTGGATTTTCGGCCAAAAACTTTGCCATCTGCTCCTCATTGAGAATGTTCACTATTGTCTCAGCGGCCTCTTCCTGTTCCTGGAGGGCAGCTCCGTGGATAAGAGCCACGCAGCCTAATAACAGTAACGACTTCAGAAACATCTTTAGACGACTTTAAATCAAAGTCGCGTACCGCTCTATTTTATATTCGTTTTGCTTATCAAATCAAGAGCTTTTTGGCGCTCTGACGCTGTGATGATGGGCAGCACTTTGCCAAATTAGCAGTCTGGCAACTCGTTAATTTGTACATTGCCTTGTCTCCAGCACAGTGTGACCAGTAATGGATGCAAATACTTGAATCGATTTTGTTGCGTCGCTTGAAAACAACTTTTTCGTTATTTTACGGTCGTCAGCTGTTAGACTCAGTTTTTGTTTATTTTTTTTACCGTTATTTATATTTCTTAACAATATAATATGTTCCGTGTGGTATTTAAGATTTTAGGCAAGCACGTTTAAAAGTACCGCCCTTTCCCATGCACATGTTTACAATTATAGTATATTTTGCGACGACAAATAGTATATTTTGAAATTGAGCTTGCGGTCACGCCTTCCACCTGCTAGCAGCTTTTTATTTTAGTTTTCACAATTGCATTAATTGTTGCGTGCTGTTGCGTGTACATGCGCTGCTAATTGATTGTTTATTTTAATAATTCTAAACAGCGTCGGGGGGACACTGAGTGCTGTGTTAGCTGATTAGATAGACACAATAAAGGTTTGCTACAACAATACACACAAAATATGACAGTCATCAACACAATCCGAAATTCAGCGAGGCTAACGCTACGTAATATCTGGCTGCGAAACAACAACATCAGCAGAGGCAGCAGCGCAACAACAAATTTCACGCGCACTTTCTCGCTGGGCCTCGCACTACGCCAACAGCAAGATGTGTAAGTAAAGCTACTAATAACTAAATAACCCCGTTCAAGGGAAACCAGTAGTAAACTATTCGTTGTTGTTTGATTATAGCGTGAACGTTACGTTTGTGCGCGCAAGCGGCGAGAAAATCAAAACTTCCGGCAAAGTGGGCGATTCGCTGCTGGACGTTGTGGTCAACAACAATGTGGATCTGGACGGCTTTGGCGCCTGCGAGGGCACCTTGACCTGCTCCACGTGCCATCTGATCTTCAAGACCAGCGACTACGAGAAGCTGCCCGACAAGCCCGGCGACGAGGAGCTCGACATGCTGGATCTTGCCTACGATCTGACTGACACATCTCGTCTGGGCTGCCAGATCAATCTGACCAAGGATATGGATGGTCTGGAGGTGCATGTTCCGGCGACAATTAACGATGCACGAGCAGCGTAGAGCAATAACTCTCATATGCCTCAATCAAATCCCAAAAAAACTAAAACGTTTGTTACAAATTTTGTTATATACTATATCGTGTGCTGAGTGCTAACTCTGTTTAGTATAATTAATTGAAACTAAATCTTATGTATTGCATGTCCATTTCGTTGGACACTAACAAGCTCAGGCTGCTACTTCTATATTGTAGATTCTTGCATAAATGAATTTTATTTGTGTTCCAATTGTTAAATGCTAATTGGAGAAACTGCGTACAACAAACGAAATGAGATCGATGTAAATATGTGTTCGTACATAAATAAATACCATACACTTTTTATATTCATAGAATATGCAATTGACTGTGTTTATTCAATTCAAGAGCAACGTTGTCAAGCCCCCACAAAATGACAAGCAAATCCCATGCGAATATCGTAAATGTTTTGTTTATCACTTCTGCGAATATCGTAAAAGTAACACGATATTGCTTTGTTTCTTTTAGAACAATAGTACAATAATCTACACTCTTTAATTGATTCCATTATTCAATTCAAGAATAAAATGGTAAAACCCCTGAAATATTATCAGCACGTATAACTCGTAAAAGTTTCGCTTATCAGCTTGGCGAATATCGTAATAAAGTTCTAAGTAAAAAAATGCGATTAAACAATTATTAGACCATTGTTCGAACATAAACAACATGCATTTTATATGTATATTTATTGAATGTGCAATTGATAACATTATAGCATGGTGAAGTCCCCACAAAATTATCAGCAAACCCAAACAAATCCCATGTGAATATCAAGAGCGATTTGCTTATCAATTCAACGAATGTCTAATTGTTATCATTGCAAACATCGTAAAAGTTTCGCTTATCAAATTAATGAATATCGTAAACGATTAGTAAGAAACTATAACGTAGTTGTTATAACATCGATTTTTGTTTTATAGATAAATACATAACAGAAACTATATTTATTATTTTAGGAAATACCATGTTAATATCGTAAAAGTTTTGCCTGGCAATTCGAAACGATAAGACGCATTTTTTATATACTGAATATACATTTTATTTCTTTATTCTATTATCTTAACCTTCAATAAATATTCAGTGTAAATAGTAAAAGTTTCATTTATCAATTCTGTTAATATCGTAAAAATACCCAACGTAAGAAATACGATAATTCAGGCAACCCAATGCAAGAAATACGATAAGTTGTTTATTTTTGTAATAAAAGTAAACTTTTTATTATTTCGCAGCTATCAGATAAAGTAATAAATAAATAATTTAATATATACATCTGCTATATTAACTTATTGTAAACGATTTTCAGCTTTTCCATTAATGCCGCTGTGCCTTTTATGATAACATGTTTTTGTTTTCTTTTGTTGTTTCTACGCGTACTTTCGATAGCATATATTAATGTATATAACTGAAACTTAACAAATCTGACAATGAGAGAAATGACGTCACAGTTTCGTTGAATTCGTTTCATTTTCTTTCTTTTTTTGCTTTTTTGCTTGACCGATTAAACCTAAATAATTGTGATAAGATAAGGCGACCTTGGAATTGATTGATGATGAAAGTTTATAGAAGAGTGAGAATAAATAACCAAAAGAATAAATAAATAGAGGGAGAAAAAAGCGATAGAGATAGAGATGATGATGCACATAAAACTGATTTGGTTTTCTGATGGTGCAATAATGATACCTAGTGGATGATTGTGGTGAGGGGAGGTGAGGAATTAGTTGACATAGGCCATGCCCGCACCCTTGCGATCAAAGTGACGGACGCGCACAAAGAGGAAGGCGGCGACTAGAGAGGCCACGGCCAAGACGAGCAGCAGCATCACGAGGCCACCCACGAAACTGGGCACCGACATGCAAATGGTTTCCGCATCTGCTGAACGCGCCGATTGTATGACAACGGTCTCATTGCTGGCATTGCTGTTCAGGGCGAAGTTCACGTCACCCGGTGCAACCACCTGAATGATGCGACTCGTGTTCACATCGGTCATCTCCTGGGCATTCCTCTTGTAGATACGTGGCTTAACCACAATCTCCATGGTGTCGCGACGCCTGCGCACGCCACGCAAATCATCCAAACCCTCAACGGAGCGAGGACGTCCACCCAGCGAAACCAGATTGCCGCCAGCACTCAGATCATCCTTGCGCTTCACAGTGCTGTACTGTCCGGGCTGACCAGGCAGTGGTGGTGGTGGCATGCCCAGCTCATTGCTGTTGCCTTGCTGCTGCTGTTGCGATTGCTGCTGTGCCTGCTGCTGCTGCTGCTGTTGAGGCGCCTGTGAGCTGGCGGGTCCGCTGCCCGCTGCTGACTCGGCTGTGGTCACCGCTGAGGTTTGTGCCTGAGGCGAGGGCACCACATCGGGTTGATTCTCGGAGTAAGCACCGCTGGCATCCGCTGCTGGGTGACGTGGATCGGGATAAGCTGCAGGTGGCAAACCACCCAAGGCAAAGTCGTTGCGTTCGTAGGCCTCTGGTGGTCCATACTCCTCGGACAGTCCGTTGCCGCCCAGTTGAGGAAGTCCGTATTCACCGCCTGGCAAGCCAGGTCCGCACTTGGGTTCGGGGCAATTGTAGCGGCACACTTGGATCACACACTGGAAGTGCACGTTCATCGAGTCGGGGAACTTGAAGGCCTGGAAGTACGCGAAGCTCACAACGGAAGCGGACGGGCCAAAGTTCTTGATCTTCTGGAATTTGCTCATGATCTTGGGACGCACAACGCAACCGTTTTGATCGACCAGCTGAATGGGAGCACGTTTGCCATCGTGAGCGACGCAGTTGCGCACCAACATATCGAACTTGTTCTCATCATCCTTGATAGCCAACACCATCGTCATCGTCTGTCCGATCTTCACAATGCCCGACACCTCGGAGGCCCAAGGTCCCTTGCCCACCTGAATTTGCATCCAGCACTGTAGATTGTCGCCCAAGAAGTTGGCGGTGACAGCGTGCAACATGTCCACCTGGAAGGGTCTGAAGGTCACAGCCTTCTCATAGAAATCGTACCAGGTGCAGCGGAGTTTGCGTGCCTGATCCCACACCTCCTGCACATAGGGATCGTATTGGATGATGATCGTGTTCTCCACATAGCTGCCCGAGGGCGTTGGCGCTCCATAGCCAGCAGCATTGTGATTGGCCGAGCTGCTCATGCCGCAGCTGTTCAGGAAGATCTCAAAGGTGGCGCTCAGATGTCCGGTGCCCGGTTGCATGTGCACACAATGCGATTCACTGTAGAAGCCCTTCGAGAAGATCATGCCGTAGAAGGGGCGATCGAACTCAATGTTCACCCGCATGTGCGTCTTCTCGCACTGCACCTGCAGATGCTTGATCTGTGGACTGTCGTTGGTGCTCGCCAGTGGCCAGGCCTCCTCGGACAGATCGTTGGTTGCCCCGGTGCTCAGTGGTCCCTGTGGTGCTCCGTAGATGGGCGAGGGCGCCGGTGGTCCGTAGCCAGCTCTGTGTTCCAGCGGCAACGCTGCCGATTCAATGTGTGACGCATCGCCATGCACCGCCAGATGCTGTAAGAAGATGAAAATGTTTTTAGGTTTAACCAACACTTGAATAAAGACTCTCTATTCTACTATAACGTTAAACTAGGAAATTGTGAAGCGACTATGTTAAATTATTAGGTAAACTAACGAATAGGTGACAAATGTATGTTATATCTTGTCTTTCATGTGATTCCCTTATATTGGTATCTAATATCTGATTAGGTTTGGCCTCAGTTGCTTTGGCTGGTAATATGGTATATTTACTACTCTATGGTATATTTAGAATATAATACTATATCAATATACCAAGTATTGGCATTTAATATTTGCTTAAGTCTGACCTTAATTGCGTTGACTGACAATCTTGTATATTTTAGTAGTCGATGGTATGTTTTCAATGTAGAACTATATCAATACACCAAATATACCATTCAGTATATTTAGTTGTTTTGTCTGACAATCTGGTATATTTGGCCATCTATAGTATATTTTGAATGTAGTAAACATTCCAAATATAGTCATTGGCATATGTATAGTATTTTTGTAGTATATTAATTTGGTATATTCTAAAATTAATACCGCACTGTTTTGCTTTTATTCAAAATAGGTAGAGGGCTTCTCATAGTCGATCTTTCATTTTTATTAAGTTTACGTTATTACTCATCTATCTTATGTAAAATATATTGTATGAAATATCTACTAGATCTTCAGCAAGTTTTTAAAACTACAAAAGAAAAACTTTCAAAGAAAGATCTTCTATAATGGAAGGACTTATAATCCTTACAAAAATGTAGAAATATAACTTTCAAAGAAAGATGTTTTAATTATTCTACAGTATCTATAAACCTTATAAAATGTAGAAGCTATAAAACTCGTTATGAATATTTCTTCTTATACAATTTCATCATAAATCTATCATTTGACTTTCAATCATGTGCAATTTCTGCTCAGCTTTTCCAGCATAAATAATTTCAAAAATGTTGTTGCCACTGATATTACACAAAAAACAATTAAGTTGTCACTTGAGATAAAGCAGCTCTGACATCTCTAACAAATATTTATTGTGTTTGTTGATTTGAATAATTGCAGCAGATATGATTTCAAAATTAAAGTGTCACTTAAGAGATGAGTGCTTCAGCTGGTATCTGCAATTTGTTGGACTAGTTGGTTGTAAAAGCAATTTCGAAAACTCAACTGTTACTTCAGCGATTATTGCTCTATCAACATCTGCAAAATGTTGTTTTAACTTTGGGATTGCGGAAAAGTTGTGCCAACGAACGCTTCGTTGCCTGCTTATACCACTTAGTATATATGGTATATACTATAGTTTATTTTGTCATTTAATTGGAGTTATGCAATTGGAGTCAAAATATTTGGATGGGGTCTTTCAACAGAAGCGTGCCGGAGCGTTGAAAATTGCTAAGCTCAGCTTATTTATTTTGAAATTAAATCGCAGCCAGAGCGAAGCACAATAATAAAAAAGAGGCAAGGCAGGGCTTATTGCATAAGACACAACAAGCAACAAGAAACAAGCTAAGGGCCCCCCCGCCTCGATAATTCCCGCTGTCATCAAGCGGGCTCACTTTCTTTTTTCTTCCACTCCCGTTTCACATTTGGCTCATAATTTGATGGCTTTTTTCGGCTGTGCACGGGAAGCGGATGTAACGCTGCCTCTGAGCTCTGAGCTTGAATCTCGTCTCGAGAAGACAACGCGAAGGTAAAACCCAAAACGAAAATCGAAAGTTACAAAAGCCAAAGCACATGACATGCCGATGACGTTGTAGATTTTTTTTGTTGTCTTCTTCTGTGTTTTTCTTCTCTTTGAACCTTTTGTCGTCCAGCACAGAAGAAAAATGTCGTGAGTTGGTTTTGAAAGTGAAATGACCAAAACGAAATCCCCGAATCAAAAGAAGAGACACTGAAACCAATGTGTTAAAAAATGTGTGTTATATATTCTGAAGCAAAGTCAATTGGATTGATTTTGGTTTTGTGTATGTGGATTGCAGTTTTTCCACTTGGTGTCTGGTCTGGCATTTCACTCGGCGCTAAGAGAGAACTAGCGATAAATGAATAATATAGCAATCTCGATGTATTAATGCGCCATAAACAAGAAAGTCAAAACTGGTACAAATCAGAGCATAACTGCAATTTCGCTGCCCCAATACGAGAGCCGTAGACACGCAGTTGCAGCTGCAACAGCAACACCAACAGCAGCAGAAGCTGCAACCAGTTAGCTGGAGTTTTCCGTGACGCGATTGTATCTCTCGCTTAGCAGAGATACTCGTTGTGGTCGAGCTCTCAGTGTGATTGATGCCGCTTAAATGGCCGCATAAATCAGCAGCTTGCATTGATTTACATATTCGCATATGTGTGTGCATATGGAAAAGTAATACATTTTCATTTTAGCCATGCATTTCAAACGAAAGCGCGTCCAACAAAACAACAACTAATAAATATGCAATACAAATCTAACAAAAAGTTTACGTATTTCTACTTTTGATTGATAACCCTAATCACTGTTAAAGCTGCTACTTTTTTTTGATTGACGACTTTAAGCATGTTAAATAAACACTGTTGAGCAGTTAACAGTTTAACTGCTTAAGAGTTAACATGTTTTTGATTGACGATCTTAAACACTGTTAGCGAAGAAAAAGCAATCTCTGTTAAGTAGTTAACAGCAATCAACTAAGCAGTGAAAAGTTAACATATTCAAACTTTCGATTGACGACACTCACTGCTAAACCACTACTATTTTTGATTGATGATCTTAAATGCTGTTAATTAACTTAATGAAACACTGTTAAGTTTTTCTACTAATATTTTTGATTTACGAACTTAAATGCTGTTAATTAACTAAAAGAAACACTGTTAAATGAAACACTTTACTGTAAAACAGTTAAAAATAAAATCATTTACATTTTGAATGATGAACTGAACAGCTGTTAAGTAGCTACTACATTTGATTGCTTTAACACTGTTAATTGACTTAACATATGTATATAACCTTTCAATTAACGATCTCAAACACTATTAAGCAACACAAACAAAGCAAATACTGTTAAGCATTACCAGCGTACGCTTTTAATCGAATAAAAATAAAGCACTGTTAAGCAGTTAAAAGTTATCTTAATTACACTTTTGAAGAATAATCTTAAACACTTTCAGCAGTTAATAGCAAACACTGTTTAACGGCTTTGTTTAGTTAAAAGTTGTCACATTTATCCTCAAACATTGTTAAGCAACTAACAAGAAGTAAACACTGTTAAGCTGATATCATTAGAAATCAACTAAAAGCAAACACTGTTAAGCAGTTAAACATTAGCTCATTTCTCCTTTTCTCCTCGAACACTGTTAAGCAGGCAGTAAAAAGCAAGCACTGTTAAATATTTAGTAGCTAACTCTGTTAATAAAAATTCAGTGTTAAAATAAGTTCAAAGTTAGCATTGATTGACGACCTCGAACACTGTTAAGTAGCATAGAGCTACTGCTGTTAAGCAGTTAACAGTAAGAAACTAAAAGCAAGCAATGTTAAGCAGATCATGTTAATCTACACTGTTAAGCACTTGCTAATCCTGTTAACTCTCTCTCTTTCTATCGCTCTCTTGGCTTTAGCTGCTGCTAATTACATTGATTAGCAAAGTGCCGTTTAAAATGGTTGTTGTTGTTGCTGTTGCCAGAGCAACTGTTGCAAGTTGCAACTGATCTGTCTCACTTATTGCTGCACTTCTTTAGCATTTTTTTGTTGTTCTTTTTGCTTTTTGCCTAGTGCGTAGATCGATCTCAGTTGTACCGCTAGCATTACAGCTCATCGTGGATGAAGTTGTTTTGAGCTTGAGCGCCATCAATATGCCACACAATGGACACTCGCATTGATTTGCATTCGAATTGATATTGATAAAACGGTAGTGTGTCGCGTCGAAAGTGAACAGACAGATGGATCCGCTAGATCAGTTTGGTTTGCATAAGAAATGAACTCGACTCGAAGTGGGCCACAAAATGCGGCTTCGCTCTAACTGTGTTTCCTAATTGAAATGAAATCACACATATTGATTGGCTATCGAATAGATCAATCTGCATTTTGGAGGTTGTAAAAAATTCACAAACACTTTCTTCTTTGTATTGATCTATTGATCTATCTCTCTCTCTCTCTCTCTCTCTCTCTCTCTCTCTTTCTTACCTGTGTGTTGAAGACCAGGCACAATGCGAGGGCCAAGAGGCAACTGTGTCGTGTAAGATGTCCCATTTTAGCGCCGATGCTATATAAATCTGCTCGATTATATAGCCGCGTCTTTTGTGTGTTGCAAGTAAAAATAGTTTTTGGATTTGTGCTGTTCTTCTTCTTCTTCTTCACTTCGTTTGCCGCTTTCTTCTCAGGTTTGTTGATCTTTTTGGTCTGTCTCTTCCACTTCTATCTGTAAGCAGCAGAAAAGAAAGGGGAACAAGGGTAAACAATGCAACACAATTCACTTCAAAGTTTTGCATGAAAATATATGTATATTGAGTATTGAACATTTTTAGTATTAACATTGTCCATTTAACAGCTGTGACATAATGTTATCCCATAAGGTCACAGAGAAGAAGAGTTAATGCAATTTCTCTAAAATGCATAATTATATAATCAAATTGTTAACTATTTATTGGCTTGCTAATTGTATTTTATTATTGTCTTGTTGCCACTAAAATACACTCAAATTAATGACTGTCTTTAAAAGGTTTAATGCTCATAACTTGAGCAGACACTCGCACACACAAACACTTGATTTCTGTAGTTGTTGTTTTGTCAGAGACACCGAAACTGCATTTTATGTAAAGTAAATGAAAAGCCGCGCGCAGCAAACAGGAACCACTTTCTATTTTCACTATAACAGTACAACACAACGAACGAGGAGCTGCACTCAACAGCAGCAACCAAAAACAGCAACAACAACAGCTAAACGCCAACGCAAGTCGCAAGTTTTCTTCACAGTGGCTGGCCGCACTTTATGGGCCCCATTAAATTGTATTTGTATTTGTATATCTCGTTGCATATGTAGTGGTATTTTTACTATGTGTGTGTGTAGTATTCACAGTTGTGTTTGCCGTTGCTTGAGCAGCTTACTTTACAGCCTCGCTGTTAACATTAACATAGCGTTAACATGCGTTGAACATTTCACGTGGATCACTCGGATTTCTATTAAACTTTTAAGACCGTGCTGCGCCTGCGTCTTCGTCTGCTAACCGTTCAAGACTGAAACTGAACTGAACTGAACTGAGACGCAGCTTTCACACAGCTTCAGCTTCAGCTCAGTTGACTGCGCCGGCTGCCGCTTTTGGTGCACAGAGAGTGAGAGAGAAAAATGAGTAAGAGAAAGAAAGAAAGAAAAAAAAGTAAACGGCGTCTGCGTCGCATTTCACTTGACTGACTGTTGAGTTGTTTTTGTTGTTTGCTGTTTGTTGCTGTTGTTGTTTTTTCTCTTGTTTCTTTGATTTTTGTTGTAAACTTTTATATATTTTTGGCTGGCTGGGTGAATGTGGTACTAGCTATGTCAGTTTTACTTTTACAGATGGCAACATCAGCAGCAGCAGCAGCCAAAGCAACAGCCAAAGCATATTGCACCGACCAAAGCACAGCCCATGTAAATGGGTTTTTAACAAGCCTTGGCCATAAATCGACGCGTCGAGCGCGCAAACCGGCTTCGAAGTTGAGCCTCAACGTTGAGCAGCAGAAGCAGCAGCAGAGACAGCGACAGCATTGAGCAAGTGTACCATTAACCCACTGAAACAGTAACGAACGCTGCGACGTCGCAGTCGCCGTCGAAGTTGCTGTTGTTGCTGCTTTTCTTGTTGTTGCTGTGGTTGTGAATTGACCCTAACCACAAGCGACTCGTTACGCAATGTTCCCAAAAAGAACCTCAATGAATGGGGCTACTCATTGTCTGTGTCTGTGTGTGTGTGTGTGTCTGTGTGTGTTAGTGTATTGTGGGCTGCTCATTTAACGGTGCTTTGTGGCTTGTGCTTGTGCTTCACTTTCTTCCTACTACTAGAGTCAAGTAATTTTCACCCAACAACAAATTGTCTCCCATTTGCATACGAAAGACTTAAGGCACAAACTTGGCAATTAGCAACCAAGCGAAATTTTTCGTATACAATTTTTTTTTTGGGCTAATTGCTGCTCAGATGACTTATCTAAGCTGCACATTAAGCACAACGAACTGCACACACACTATCCTAGACCCAATGAACTAAACAAAATTTGGTCAAGTTTCGTTTTGGTTTGTTTTTTGCATAAGCTGCGACAGGTTCATTACACCCACTTTACCACCTCAATATTTGTGTACTCTTTGCTGCTGTGCTGTGATTGTGTTGTTATATGTAACTGCTGTGCTGTCTTGTTATTGTTGCTGGCAAGTGAAAGTTGCCAAGCGCGCGCTCACTCCCAGCGAGCTTTCGTCTTTCATCTCTGTCTCTGTCTCATATAAGGGCAAAGCTGAAGCTGCCGTTGCCTTTTGTTTTCTTTTTTTTATAATTAACACAATCAAATTACTGTTTACTGACATTTCTACATATCGTTATCGCTATCGCTATCCAAGCTAACAAAACAAAAGACTGCAGCTGCGAACTTGCAACTTTTGTTTTCAGTCAACATCAGCTTCCTGACTAATTAGCTTGAGAACAAGGGTGCAATGCAACTGTCACAGTCAACGCTTTTGTGTGTGCTACGATGCTGCGATGCAAACAAACAAGTGAAAATGCAATGAAAAGTTGCTGCTTATTGTTGTTGTTTGTTTGCTTTCTGCTGTCCATTGATTGAAATGACAATCGATGCGACTCCAACTGCGACTCCGACTTCAATTGCTGCTGCTTCAACAACTGTCTCCTCATTGGAAACTAGGTGAACCACTGTCAGCAGCACAGAGCATGGAGCACAGAGCCAAGCACTGCACTTTAGCACTCGATTTGTTCTAATTCTTGATAATTTACGTGGCCACTGATGATCGACAATTTGGCATCAGATGAGCCGGATATTGATTTGAACCACGCACCAAGCGCGCGTTTCTATTGCACCGAAAAGTTTCAGAGCTCGAAAACTTAAATTGCATATTTGCAGAGCACGTAAAGTTCCTTGGAATTGAGTTCGAGTTTGTTGTGTTTGTTGCAAATCTCTGTCGTCGCCTTGTCAATTAAAGCTAAAATATGCGTTAAGTTTATTTCGTTGGCAGCTGCATGCTTAGTTCCATTAATTTAATTGAACGCTTTCACAAATCCCCCCACCAACAAAATAAAAAAAAAACAAATACAAATGTCCGGCCGAATGTTGCTTGTACATTTTGCTTAATTGAGCACGCCAAAAGATAGACAAATTTTTGCGTATGACACAGATGCGAGAGTGTGAGAAATTGAAGCCCGAAACCCCAAAAAGGCCAAAGACAAACCTTAAACTGAGCAAACAATGGGCACGCATCAAGTTTTGTTAAACAAAACAGAACTCGATGTTGATGTTGATGTTGATGCCATTGGAATGTTTTTGTTTACAGCAGCAGCAGCAACAGCACTTCGATTGCTGTCGCAGTTGATTGGTGGGTAAAAGTTTCACTAACTTGTGGCTGCTGTGCTGTGATGTGGCTGTGCTTTTAATAACGCCTTGAAAATGTAACGGTGCTGCAGCCACAGCAACAGCAACAGCAGCAAGCTGTGAATGATCGATATTATTTGCCATTGTGGCATAGAAATTGAAGCCCCCGTGCGTAATTAACTGCAAAGACATGTCTCCACTCGGACAGCAAGACAACAACTCTTTATAGATATATATCTCTATCTATCTTACTCGCTGGATGCTGTGAAAGTGAAATTGTTAACGCCAAAGAAAAGCAAACAGCAAAACGCGCGAAATAAAAATAAATGTTAACCACAAAGTATTTGTTGTTGTTGTTAGCTGACAGTGAAGGGGCAATTTACGTTTCATTTCGTTTTTGTGTGGTATGTGCCTCAGTTCACTTCTCGGCTTCTCTTCTGTTTTCTTTATAGTTATTAAGTAACGTTTTTTTGCTTTTTTTTTTCGGCAGCTGACAGACAATTTGTGTTTTTTGAAGAGAGCTCTTTAAACGTGTTTTTTTTGTTGCTTCTTCCACAAAGGTATTTCTCATCTTAGCTGCGCCAGTTTCGATTTCGTTTTATGTGCCTCTAATTTGACTCTTAACCTGACCACGTTTTAAACCAGCCATAAGATTAGCAATTTATGCGCTTTAAGCAAAGTCATAAAAATCAACAACAACAACAAGAAATTGCATTGGAAATTTTTGGCAATTTTGCCAAAAATTATTTATGTAACTAAACTGGCTGGAAAGTTTGTTGTAATTGTTTTGCTTCTCACATTTTATGTGTGCTCAAAAATGTGGTAAATGCATTTGCTAGATTTGCTAGAAACAAAACAAAAGACTTTGGCAACAAACTTGCAAGGAACCCGCAGCGCGTTTTAGCTTATGTAAAATAGAGCAAAAACAATTAGTTTTCTATGCTCCAGTTTTTTAGCTAGCGTTTTTCAGCTGGGCGCCGGCAGACTTGACTCGAAGTCGCGACAGTTGGCGACAATTAAAAAAGTGATAAGGCGCCCGCAGGCCCACAATGTCTGCGCCACAAATGAAAGTAAATTGTTGCATGCAACGGCGCCTGGCGGACACAGCAACACCAACAACAGCAGCGGCATTCCATTCACTCATTTTTCGTGAAAATTTTCGCATATGCGTAGCTCAACAGCAACAACAACATCGACAACAGCAACAACAACGACGACAACGACATGATAACGCATT
This sequence comes from Drosophila kohkoa, assembly GCA_019972355.1. Lineage (NCBI taxonomy): Eukaryota > Metazoa > Arthropoda > Insecta > Diptera > Drosophilidae > Drosophila > Drosophila kohkoa. The sequence goes on from BJEL01000040.1 coordinate 141,193, forward strand.
TATCGCAGTTAGGGAAAGTGAAAATTGACGTTCGCCTGCAACGATCTATGAGTCTAGCTGATATGCCACCTGTGGGCATAAGTCTGAGTGTGTGTGACTGTGTATGTGTGTGTGTTAAATGGAGCATCAAGTTGGGCGGGCACCTAGGCGTATACTTAACTTAACTATGCTTTCAATAGGTGGCTATGTATAGGTATTAGTGCTCACTCAGGTATTTATTGTTCAACCTAACATACATTTATTTTAAAACTTCATAAAATTAAGCAGAGATCTGAAGTTTTTGTTCATTGCAACTATAACTTTTAGAGACATTTATATTATTATTAAAATGAATTCACTTTCAGTTGTAGGCTAAAAACAGCTCTCTTAAGTCTAGTAACGCAATCCATACCAAAACCTAATAAGCAGATAGAAAATTAATTTATTTTTTCTGTAGTTTAGAAATATAAAAAATATGTAATTGATTTAATATGTTATTTTTATTTTAAAGGCATAATATATATATTTGAAGTATCAGCCAAATTGTAATATTCTACTAAACAATAACATTATTAATTAATTGAATAAGTTGTAGATTGTTTATTTATTTTAGCTGCTTTTTATCTAAAACCATTTCATATATGGATATGTCAACTTATAACTTTGAATATTGAACTTATTGTGACATTGACAGATTCTATTTCTTTTCATTATAGTATATAGTATTGTATATAGTATCAAATATATACTATATAGTAATTTGTCTTGCGTTTCAACTTGTGAATTTATTGAGACATAGGTAGATACTATTTCTTTTCGGGTATATACCAATACTGTAAAATATACTACATATACAGTAAATTGTCTGCAATTTTTTGAGGTAAATAATTCTGAAGTTTTCTCAGTTTACTACTATTTGAATTTGTGTTTAGTATTCACCAAATGTTAAATGTGTTGTGGGAAAATAAAATATGTTTAATTTAAAATTCTATTGTAATTTGACATAATGAAAAGTTTATTAGGAATTTCACAAAGTATTTACTTGTAATTAACTCCAACCAAATATTTAATATGTGTGCCAAGCAGAGTTTTTAATGTAAGCCAAACTCAACTAATGCCCTTTTATTGCCTTTAAAGTACTCAATGGCAATGCTCAACATATTATTAAACATGTTACAAGCTAAATTGGCAGCTAATCACTTTCTTGGTCCATTAGATTTCTCCTCGTTCGGCGTCTGTCAGCTCTGACAATAGGAGACAAAAAGAGCGAAAAAAAGCAGCGGGGGAAAAAACTCGTTTCGAAGATGCCGCTCAAAATGCCAAAGCGGCTGACAAAAAAACAAAAAAAAAAGAAAAAAGTGCCGTTAGTCAGGATCAAAGCTACGATAAGCAACAAGAGTTAAACAACCGCTAATGTTGGCCAACAATTGCAATTGTTGTTGACGTTATTGTTGTTGTTGCAATTGTTGTTGTTGTTGAACACCCCAACAGAAACGAGACAATTAACATAATTTACAAGCAACCCCGCTCAGAGTTTTCCTTTGGCCAAAACTCCCCTCGTTTGCTGTTGTTGTTGAAGCCATTTACTTTCCATTTCTTTTAACGGTAAACGAAACGAATCGAGACGAAGCGAAATTCGCCAAAGCGTCCAATTGCAAGCGAGTCATGACATGGCCACAAATGCATTTGGATCTGGTCACTTGGAACTTGGAACTTGCACTTGGACATGACCATGCAGCATTGCAGAACCGGTTTCCCTCTCTTTCTCTCCTGTCTCTCTTTCCCACTCTCTCGATCTTTGTCAGCCCAATGAAAGTAAAAACTCAAGGGCTTGCACTTTCTGCCCATGTGCAGCGGATATGAAAGAAGAAAGACGAAGAAAGCGAAGAGAGAGAGAGATAGAGAGAGAAGTGAGTTGCAGAGACAACTTCAACTGGCTTTTCGGCAGATCCTCGATGTTGGCCTCGCAACGCATCGTTAGCCGTCTTCGACGTTGCAACGTTGCAACTCTGCAACGCTGCCAACTGGGGGCCGGTTGCATTTTGCTCTGAAATAATTAGTGACCCAATTTCTTGGCGACGCTGACGACGCCGACGCCGCCGTGTTCCGCTTGCCTGGCTTGCCACAAAAAAAAAAAAAAAAAAAAAAACATCGACGCATGCAATTTGCTTGGCTTGACTTGGGTTGCACACAGTTGCTCAGAGTTTCTGCCTCGCTCTGGTGTTGGCGTATTTTGTGGCATGCATGCAAAGAAAGTGGTTTTCATTTCTTTACAATTGCTGTCAGCGGCTGCCACAGTTGCCGCAGTTGCAAGTGGATGCACTCACACACTCACATTCATATTCGACTCTCGCTTTGCAATCAAAAGCAGCCCAATTGATTTGCATGATTTTCCACATTTATTTTCTTCAGTTAAATCCAAAAAATTCAACAGCAGCTGGCGGGTGCAAATGAGTTTTTGTGGTGTCAATTGAATTGATTAGAGAACGTATCAATGCACCTGATTGAAATCAATTCAACACAATTCGTGCAAGTTTTCTACACCATTTTTCCATTACAATAATTATGGTTTATTATTGCTTTGTAATTACGAATTGTATAATACACATATTATTCCCTTTACCTCTATCTCATTTCTCTGCTAGATTTGCTGCGTAATTGTTGCTTGCCAAAGGAATGCGAAGCAAGTAAGAAAGCTGCAGTGGAGTGTGCTCGACAGTGAGATACCCGATATACATTTTCCCATATTTTATAAATATACCAAAAATATACCGAAAGAATTCTACAAAATTCCCGCTACTCATTTACACATAAAACTATATCATACGAATATATTACAAATATACCGCAAAAATACTAAAATATACCAAGTACTGCATTTGGTATATTGATATAGTACTATATTCAAAATATACCATAGAGGTCACCCGCTATCCATTTTCTCATAAAAACACATTCTACAAATGTACCAAAAATATACCGCAAACATACTAAAATATACTAAACGACATTACATTTGGCATTTCGATATAGAGCTACATTCAGATTATACCATAGAAGTTAAGTATACCAAAATATATATCAAAAATACTAAAATATACCAAGGGCAACATTTGGTACATGGATTAAGTACTACATTCGAAATGTACCATAGAGGTAAAATATACCGAAATATATTGAAAACTACATTTGGTATATCGCTATAGCACTATATTGAAATAGCATAGAGGTCATCCGCTATCCATAATTCCATAAAACCATGTTCTACAAATATACTAAAAATATTGCGAAGATATATTGCGAAAAATATTGTACTACAAAATATAACACAAATCTCCAGCAGGCACAATGTGATAATACCTTTCTATCCTATGCTTAGCGGGTATAAAAAGCATTCTAAGCAGCGTCTCATGAACTGAAGATGTTTTTCTGCCAGTTGCTGCGACTGCAATGAAAGTTTTTCTCCATTTGATTGTGAAAAATGTGTTGCAGCAGGCGGCAAAGACAATTGCCGTTAATTTAAAATTGTCGCCAATGCAGCAGCAGCAACAGCAAGGCAGCAACAAGGCAAGCAGCAAACAGCCAGCGACAAGTAAACCAGTAATTATATCGTTGCTGCAACTGGCGCAGCTTCTTTCACCAGCCAGCGAGCGAATGTGTGTGTATGAGAGTGTGTGTGAGCAAATGTGTGTGTGTTTGTATGTCTGTGGAATCAATTAAAAGTATTGCCAAGCGCTATGTTTGGGCAGATGACAAGTGCCAGCAGCAATAGCAACTACTGAGCGGGCCAACGCTGCGTATGCGCAACCCACTTGGCTGGCTGGCAGCTCGATGCACGCGTGCAGCAGAAGCAGCTACGAAAGTAACTACGAATTGTCTAGCTGCAGCGAAATTGTTTTCATGTGCGCCACACAAAGTGGAGCAGTTTTTGAACAAAGCAATTCGCAAGATTAATCAAAAACACACACACACACATAACATAGCTGAGAGTGCGATGTGAGTATGGAAAACTACACTCTCGAAGTAGTTGCATCTTTATGCTGTTATGCTAGCTTTGTTTTGCTATTTGGCCAGCGCATAAACCACGCCAACAACCAACAACAACAACCAGCAACAACTGAGAAGCGGCACAAGTCAATTTCAGACTTTCATTCGCGCGAAACGCGATGAAATTTCACCAAACATTCGACGAGAACAACACACACACACACATACATACATTGCGACTGCGCCGGCTTCAACTGCAGCTTTGATGCCAGTTCCAGTTCCAGTTCCACTTGTAGTTCCAGTTCCACGTTTTTTTTTTTTTGGAACTAAGCGGCGGCGGGTGGCAGCCAAAATGATTTATGCAAATTAAACTAATGAACAAAAAGTCTCAAATGCCGCTGCTTCACGCCTCAGCGGCTGCTCAAGTATGTGTGTGTGTGTGTGTGTGTGTGTGTGTGTGTGTGTGTGTGTGTGTGTGTGTGTGTGTGTGGTAAGTACTGCTCTTTTGTTATTAATAATTTCCGCGTAGTGCACGCCAAAGCCAAAAAGCAGCAGCAACATCAAAACACTCGACGAAAGTTAAGCGTCTGCCGCTTTCCTGCTTTCTTCTGCTTCGCGTTCAATATAATAGGCAAATCTTTAAACAAACATATACTCCAACCATTATAATACCAGTAGTAGTTAGATGATATACCATACGAGTATGTATGCTTGTATACATCCATCATATGCCAGTTGAAGTCTGCCTCTATCAACCGAAAACACTTTGCTTTTCCTTAGCCAAAAATGTTGCAACGCTTTTGTGCGCAAATGGAGCTTCTTCAGTTCTTCTCTGCGCTTTACCTTTTCTATACTTTTTTTTTTTATTTCTATTTAGTCTTTTTTTTATGGCCAGTTTGCGGCATTTGCCACGCTAGTGAGTGGGGTGTGAATACTCTATAGAGTGGGTTTATAAATGAGTGACTAACTGTGTGTAACTCTTCTTTTAAATCGGTCGCTTACGGGTGTTCAATATATATATATTCACATTTTAAACATATTTTACATATTGATTTATGTATTATATTCATTTAAGGAATTTACGTAATATTTAAAATGAATGAATGAAACTATAATGAGAGGATGGAAGGGTAACTTTTTGTTTATATGACAAAAAACGTCTTATTTGCTTTGACTCACAAATCGGTATATATATAAAATGTATCATAGTACTATATCGATATATCAAACATAGTCTTTGGTATATATTAGTAATTCTCGGTATATTTTTGGTACATTTGTAGAATAAGTATTTATTGAAGATCGGTATCTTTTTGTATTATATTAACTTAAAGAATTTACCTAATGTTTTAAATGCATTTCAATCAAATGCAAAGCTTCTATTTACTGACAATTAATAAGTATTTATTTTTGTATTATATTAATTTAAAGAATTTACATATTTGCTAAGCTCTTCTATTCTTTTTACTAATAACTATTAATTGGTTTAGAAAATTTTCTTTGTGGTATGTATGTTGAAATATATTCTAGTCATTCTTCCTTCAAGTTGATTCAAGTTCAAACTATTTCAAAACTTCTTTTTATTTTGCTATAACTTTAAAATATCTAATAGTGAATTTGTGATTGACTTCGTGAATTTATTTCTTTTGGACGAATACAGAAAAAAGATAATTATGTCAAAATTTGCAGTAAATGCTTGAACATCAGAATAAAAAACAACTCAAGGAAAGTGTGTAATATTTTTAGTAATAATATTGGAGGCACGATGAATTTGTTCATTTACTTTAACTTGAGGATTATCATCAAATTTCCACACTTTATAAATTGTTCATTCATTCGGTTCTTCAAAATATTTCCACAATATTTTGTAACCTTATAAATTGTTCTTCACATTCTTTACTTTCTTTTGGTTGATCTTACCTGCTGTGATTGATAATCCCTAGCGTTTTGTAATCCCTTGATCGAACTGGTTTCAGTGAGATTGAGATTGAGATTGATAGACTGGGAGCGAATGGCACGACGGCAAATTGTAGAGCGTTGATCACGTAGCTTTGGCTGAAACTGAATGCTGTTCGATTTGGTTGCACAAAATGATTCCAAGAGCAAATGCAAAGTTGCTCGTGTGTTTTTGTGTTGCACACTATAATAAATATGTAGTATTCAAATTGAATTTGATGAAGCACACACGACGCGATGCGATGCTCGAGACGCGAATATGATTGCAAAAAAGTGTTCAGAGGACGAGTCGGTCTCCGTTTGAACGGATTCAGAGATTGAGATTCGAATGTAACTACGCCAAGAGCAGCAGCAGACACTGACTCGTCGCACTCAAAAGTTGAAATGAAAATGCGGCCCGGCCGTATTGCTAACCAAGATTTTATATCGCGTGAAAGTTTTGACCCCTTTCTTGTTGCTTGTTCGGTCGCTTCGCTCCGTTGCCAAGAGAGCAACGAAACCGAGAGAGACAGAGAGCGAATGAGAGAGAGTGAGTGAGTGAGTGAGTGTCTGCTGAGAGCATTCGTTGTTGAATGCAAAATATGCTATTTTCGGCTATTCTTTTTGGCGAACCGAACCCGAAACCCAAACCCGAACCCGTTGTGGCAACTTTTCAACTTTTCATTTCAGGCCGCTTTCTGCGGGCTTTCGGCTTTTGTTTTTTTTCTTCTCTCTCTGCTTTTTGGCAAGCGACTTCGACTCCGACTGCGACTGCGGCGTCGTGTCAAGGTAACTGATGACGTCGAGTAGCGATTGCCTAATTTCGATTGTTATTCACAAAGGGATCCGGCTGATTCACCAACAGCCAACAACCAACAGCCAACTCCTAACGGCTTTTGTCTTTCGGCTTGCCAATAGGCCACGCTTATTATTCTGGCCAATGCATTGGAAAATTAAATTATGGCCCGCACGTTATGCAATCGTTAATGATATAATAAGCACATCTTTAAATTGTTTACAATCCGCATAAACAGTTGTGTTGAAACTCGCCTAAATTATCACCTTAATCGTTTGACCTTTGTTGACATCTAGCGGAAATAAATTATTAGCCAAAAGACTTTTCATTTCATTGTCTTAAGAGCAATAAAAGAAATAAATATAAGGAAATTAGTTAAACAAAATCGATTTCATTTTGTTCAACAAAAAACAATCGTAAATTATTAGTTAATTGCTTATTTATTGCTTTTATTTTGAAGTGCATTGTTTAGGATTGACTTGTTAACAAGTTTGTCGCCTAAGTCTTTTGTTTACTAAATGCAAGTGAGAAGAAAGAAAGCGGCCAAAATGGTTATCAAATAAGATTTAAGTTGAAGTTTAATTTAATTTTAATTTTGGAGAAATATTAGACATTATTTAAAAGTGTTTGAAGTGCATTGTTTAGGGCTGACTTTTTAACAAGTTTGTCGCCTAAGTCTATTGTTTTCTATATGCAAGTGACAAGAAAGCAGCAAAAATAGTTATCGAATAAAATTGAAATTAAAGTATTCTTTACCGTTTAATTTTGGAGAATTATGGAAAATTTCATGCTTATTGAAGAGTATTTAAAGTGCGTTGAGATTTTTGCAAGTTTGTTGCCTAAGTATTTCTTTTCAAAACTTAAACCGAAAGAAATAAATAAAGTCTTAAAGATAATGCTTATTTTACAGTGTTTGAAATACATTATTCGGGGTTGACTTTTTAGTAAGTTTGTCGCCTAAGTCTTTTGTTTACTAAATGCAAGTGAGAAGAAAGAAAGCGGCAAAAATGGTTATCAAATTAAATTGAAATTAACGTAATCTTTACTGTTTAATTTTAGAGAATTATGGAAAATTTCATGCTTATTGAAACGTATTTAAAGTGCATTGAGATTTAAGCAAGTTTGTCGCCTAAATCTTTTGTTTAAAAACTTCAAGCGAGAAGAAATAAAGTCTTAAAGTATATTGTTTAATTTCGTGGAAATATAAAAAAGATAATGCTTATTTTACAGTGCTTGAAATGCATTATTTAGGGCTGACTTTTTAGCAAGTTTGTCGCCTAAGTCTTTTGTTTACCAAATGCAAGTGAGAAGAAAGAAAGTAGCAAAAACTATTTTCAAATAAATTTAAAATATTAGTAATCTTTACCGTTTTATTTTGGACAAATATGAAAAATGTAATGTCTATTTAAAAGTGTTTGAAGTGCAAGTTTGTCGCCTAAGTCTTTTGTTTACCAAATGCAAGTGAGAAGGAAGAAAGCAGCAAAGATGAAATTCAGATAAATTTAATCATTTTATTCAAATTGTAAATAAATTATAGTAATATATACCGTTTCATTTTGGAGAAATACGAAAAAGTTAAAGTTTATTTATAAGTGTTGTGTGGCCATAAACAATTATTTTCTTGAAGTAACTAAATAATTTATTTGATGCAAAGTTATAATAATGCATAATTATCACACGTTGTTAGGAAACTTTTGCTGAATTCCTTTCCCACTTTTACAATCTCTCCAAATATTGAGATATCCATTTAATTTGCCATGTCCTAAGCTGTCGACAAAATGGCAATGCGCGAGTTTGCGAGTTGCGAATTAAATCAATTAGATAAACAACTTTGTCCCAATTTTGCAGCAATAATTTGCAGATCAATTTGCCAGAGCTCGAACGCTTGATAAGTACCCAATCGACGCAATTTGGGGTGATGAAATGGCACAAATATTCAAGCAAAAGGCAGAGAAATGAAATGAAATGAAAATGCGCAGCTCGAATTTGCAAGCCAAATTTGAAATGCCCAAAAAAAAGTGAAATAAAAAATATGAGAAATGTGTTTTTTGTCAATTGGTTACAGCTCTGACAAGAAGACCCCAAGCCGAATCCAATGAACTTTCATTTGTGCGTGAGCTGGCGGATTTGCCCAACGCTCAAGCTGTGGCTGCCCAAGCGATGACAGCATTCGAAATGCCCCTTAAAAGAGTAAAAGAAGAGGGTGGAGGAGAAGGAGATAGGAGGAGGAAGAGGGGAAGAAAGAGGAGACCATGCAGAGGAGACCACACCCGACACAATCGAAAGAAATCGAAAGTTCCGTCTTCGCATGCTGAGTTTTGGTTTCAATTTCATTAAAGGCATTGGGCACATGTTATTATTATTGCTTTTGTTGTTGCAGCTGTCGCACGCCGGATCCGGTGTGATTCACACTCACTCACATACATACTCATTCACTCACACACACTCACTCGGTGTAACTTTTGATGACGCTTCTACCTGCCAACATCATTTGTGTGTTGTGCTAGTCTCGAAATTCAAAACGGAATCGAATTCAGTCTCTCGCTCGGATTCGGCTTCGGAATCGGAATCGTTGCTGGAATTGGGTCAGGGACGTGCTCGGCATGCTAATCAAATAATGTTTACATTTTTCTGTGCGTGTGTGTGACGCACAACAAAATTTGAATTGCGAGATGCGACACTCAAATGCGGGCGTTTTCTACACAGTTCTTGAAGGTTACCCAAATTATTTGTCAAGCAATGAGCTAAGGGTAAAGGGGGAAACTCTTTTGGAAAATTACTTTGTTTATAAAACGCTAAGTAAATTAAATTTGGGAATAAGCTGAGGAATTTCAAATGAAATGAATGTTATTTTAAACTTGAGCATTACATTAAGTTTTAAATTTGTCATGATTACGAAAAAGTTTTCAATGAATATTATTTTAGGATTCAACATTATGTATAGTGCTAAGAAATCGAATTAAATATTAAGTAAAGAGTAAATTTTAAGCATCAAAATAGAAATAAGGGTAACTAAATTTTATATCTATTAACAAATTTAAAGAAAAGAAAATATTTTTTAAATATAGCGAATAAAGTTGATAAATGTATAATATTTTCGACAACAACAAAATTAATTTAAATTTAAATAAAAAGCAATTTCATGTCTTAAAATAAATAGTAAACAGAAGAAAATATTTTTTAAAAATGTCGAACAAAATTTACGAACCCATTTTCATCCATATAAATAAATAAGATTATATTAATATATATGTATGTAAAAATAACTTAATTTTAAATCAAATAAGAAAGAGAAGAAAACTCGAAAAAAAATTTTGTCAATATAAACTAAGAAAATAAAATTGGATTAAAAATAGAGAAGCTCAATTTCATTTCCGAAAACAAATAAGACTGTAAGATACATGCTCACTTTGTGAATAAAGCCAACAAGTTGCGGTATTAATTTTAAAATATACCGAAATATACCGCAAAAATACTAAAAAATATATCAAAAGTTAAATTTGGTATATTGATAAAGTACTACAATGAAAATATACCAACGGATGAAAAATTGAATAAATTTAAGCGTCTGTCAATATAAACTAAGAAAATTAAATTAAATTTAAAATATATATTGAAATGAAAATGGGAATCATAAGAAAATATTCTAAAATAACAAAAGGTATAATATAATAATGATATACAATGAGCTGAAAAATTATTTTTGTTGTATTTGATAAATAAATATTATTGATTATTTATTTAAACTGTGCTATATTGAACACAAAGATCATCAGCTTAAATATAATATATTTAAATTTTGTATGAAATGATAATTTTACTACCTGATTACATAAACTCTAATGACATTTTCTAAAATGAAAATCAACATCAAACAAGCTTTAATGCCAGTCTTCGATCGAATAGCAGTTTACATTTAAAAGTCGACAGCTGTTATGAGATAATACGCTAACAAGCTGATTGCAATCAATAAAGCATCATCTGCATTTCGTGTCTGGATTCGTTTTGATAAACGATCGACAACAAAATGTTGAGAGTACACCGCGAAATTAACCCACTTTTCACACATAATTTTGACAGTAGACAGTAGCTGCGATTCGATGGAAAAATGGTGAAAAGCAGTCGAAAAAACTTTTATTCATTCAGTTTTCTTCGTTTTCGTTTCGTTTCATTTCATTTCATTTGTTTTGTTATTATTGTGAACAAAAAACCAGTTATATGACAAAGTTTTGCACAATTTTGTTTATGGCAGTTGCAGTTACGATTATAACTGTGCTTGGGGACTTCAAGCTTCGACGCTTATTGTTTATTAACAAAAAATAATGTGACTTATTGTCAACACAAAGAGCGAACGCAACGCCCCGCCCCGCCTACCGCCCCTCAACTCGACTCGACGCGACTCAAATGAACTCGACGAATGTCAATCATTATGCAAGTCCGATCCCGAGTTCGGTCAACGTGCTCAATGGAAGCAATGGGCGAGCTCTCAGTCTTCGGACTTCTTCAGTCTTCAGCTGAGTTCACTTTCCATTTCTTTTGTCAGTTTTTCCGTTACTGTCGTCGGCCCTTAATTACAATATGAGTTTGAGTCGCAGTATGAATATGCTTTATAGACAATGAACCTTGATCAGTGATCAACGCTGTCTATGATTACTTTATAAGTATAATTGTTGCACACAAAAGATGCAACGGTTTTTACTAGAGCACACTATGAGTGACAACGCGCACGATCTTTCAAGTTTCCCTTTGCGATTTATAAAGTTGCATAAAAACTGACAGAACTTGCATATCAATCAATGTATTTAACATTTATTTATTTATATTATTTTATTAAATTCGTTTGATATTTAAGATTGCATCTACTTATTAATGTTCAGAAATTATTTCTACGTGTTTATAATTTATTATACTTATATTAATTATTGCCGAAATATAGATTACACAAACATATTGCGTATACGCTCCTTATATACTAGGAACACCAATATTTATTAAGATATTGCCTACAAAATCTTCAATTAAGTTCAATATAAAATCAAAACATAAAGAAAAAGTAAATTCCATTTCTAAGTAGATATTTTAGTTAGTACTGCTTATATTATTTATTACTGAAAGTATGTGTATTGCGTTTAAGACTATTTAATACTTAGAACATAAATGCTTTGCCTACATTGTCTACAATATTCTTTAATTTAATTCAACCAGGAAAATGTTTATTTTCAACATATAAAAGATTAAGGCAAACTTCGTCTGCAAGTAGATAAGTAATTCAGTTCATTAATAAATAAGCATAACTATTGAGTATACGCCTATTGAATGCTCAGAACGTAAATATTTTTGAAGCAGTTGCATATAAAATTTGCTATTGAGTTCAACAAAAAATATTTCTTCAAATATATAAAAAAGATAAAGCATATTCCATATATAGGCAGATAATTCTGTTTATTATTTTTAGATTATTTATTATTGAAATACATATTACTTATACGTGTTGTTCAATTGAATTCAATAAAGAAAATGTTGCTCTATAACATACAAAAAGCTAAAGCAAATTCCACCAATAAATAGATAAGTAATTCACTTCGTTATATGTGCATATATTATTTATTACAGAATTTAATATTTATATTGCGAACACGAATAGAACATAAATCTTTATCAAGCTGTTTCTAACAAAGTCTTCAATTGAATCATAACAAAGAACATGCTTAATTCATAAATATAAATAGAATTTCATCATTTAGTTTTAGTTTACTACAACTATTTATTGCCAATGTTTATTAATGGAATTCAACAAAGAATATGTTTAATTCCAACATTGAGCAAGCTAAAGTCAATTCCATCTATGTAATTCTAATACAATAAATATAATCTTTAAGCCGTTGCCAATAAAATTCAAATTCAACTACAAATGTTTCTTTTGTTTTTCTGATTCATTCAACTTTTTAGATAAATAACTTATAAATACTAACATACAACTTATACATAAATACCATGTAGAAGCAGAGAATGCAAATTCCATTTCTATTGTAGTTAATTGATTCTGTTTATTCACAAGTTTCTCTTCGCTTCTCGTTTTGTTTTTTTGGTTTTGCAAAAGTGTTAAATGATTCGTAATTGATTTCTCAGTCTACACAAGATTTTTTGGCTGCTGTGCCCTTTTGTCTTGTGCATAAAAATGCGGCTTAATTATTGTTTTATGCATATGAAGGGGTGTGCGAGAGTCTCTAAGTGTGTGTGTGCAGATGTATGTTTGTGTGTGAGTAGTTGTTGCCTTGGCCTGAGTCATGAGCCATATATCACTTTCACTCGCCAAATCGCCCCATACAACGGCATCAGCAGCAACGACAACGACAACGGCAAACGGGGCAAAAATCTCAATCAGGCGCCAAAAGTGGCAGACAAACGAAACCAGACGGCAATAGGCGTGTCTTCGTTGTCCAAGGAACCCGGCAAAGAGAGACACAACTGCAGCATGCAAGCGTCAGTTGAGCAGTCGAGCTCGCAATTTGCATTTAATTGTGAAATATAGACTCAACACAGCTCCACTTAAACCAAACAACTCAAAAGAGTTGCACTTTAAAAATAAAACAAAACTTGTTGAAAGCCTTTTCTTCTCGAAAAAAAGCCTTTTTTATGTCTGCAGAGTTGCGTAAGCTTGCTCTTTGAACTGTTTGCCAAAAGTCTGCTAAAGAAAGGCCACTTTGTTTGGTTTTTTGATTGAAATCCAATTTCGAGAAAAGACGCAAACAAAATTTAGTTGTATTTATTTAAGTCATTTTGAAAGACATTTGAAATGATTGTGTATCTATCTAACTGAAGGTTTTTTAGACTCGAAAGCAGTCGGCGCGATTTTCACTTTCATTCGTTGACCAAATGCGAGATCCATGCGTATGCAAATTAGCTGAACAACAGCAGCAGCAACAGCAGCGAAGACAAGGCGCAGAAAAATACCGTAAGTGGCCATAAGCAAAATCTCTGCTACAGATATCTGAGAAAAGATGAAACAACTACCTGGAAATATCAACTACCTGCATACGCGAACCGACAACAGTTAACAGTTTTTTTTTTTTCTTCTTCAGCAGTTTCTTTGATACTATATTTTGTTGTTGTTGTCTGTTTGCCTTTTTGGCAAATGAAAGAGAAATTGTGCGCCCGGCCGACAAAAATCTTATATGCTAATTGGTGCGCAAGCCAAAGATGATGATTTGATGGGCTGCCTCTTCAGATCTTCACTCAACAGTTGAGGGAGTCAGTCGGTAAAAGCATATAAACATTTAATTAGCATAATAAAACACTTGGAAATTTAATTGAAAATATTAATGAACTCCGACTCTGATATTGATCTCAAAATAACCAAAACAAAAAGTGTGTTTGCAATTCGACCAAAAAGCAAGTTCCACTTGTTGTTGTTTGTAACATCTTTATTTATAGAAATTTATTAATCTGCTAAGCTTCACTTAATTTCAGTCCATATTTCTTATGCGTCTTCAAGAGCACTTCCCATTTCACTTTCTTTTCTGTTAAGCAGAGATATTACTCGAATTTAGTTAATCTGCTTCACCTACTTCGCACTCCAGTTTATTTGTAGCGTATTTGCCAAGTTCGCTAAATCAACTTTATTTATAGAAATTGATTAAATCTGCTGCCTATGGAGAATAACAACAATACTCAAAAACTGTCACTTTCTATTGGTTTTTTCTAGGGTCGCTTTTTGTGTAGGATTCGCAGTTTATGGTCCGCAAATGTTGCGCAACCAAAAACAGAAAAAAAAAACTATTGGTAGCTGCATTAATCAAAGCATAGAGATTATGTATTTGGACTCAGCGGACGCCTCAGAATGCGGCCTAAAGTGAAATGGAATTTGACACCTATTAAAATGATTTTGGTTTCGGTTTCTGATTCGGTCTTGAGCTTTTGCTTTCATCTTGGAAATATTGTTAATTAAATATCAGATATTAAACGGTGTTTACACACATTTTGTATGCGGCCAGCTTTAATTAGATTTTAATGCCGTTTATGCCCAAAATGGATAAATATTGGTTGAGGGGTCTCTGAGCCCTCGTTGAGCAGAGGGCTGTCATTAGAGCACGGCACTCGGGTAAGGGTCGGGGGTTACTTAATGACCCTAAGCCAGAAGAAAAAAACTTTTAGCTGAACAACTGTGAAAGAGAAATGAAAAGAGATGCGGAGAAAGCATCGTCAACTCTCAAATCAAACCAACTGCAACAATTCGCTAACTTGAACAACACAGCAAGCAGAACAGGTGAAATATTTACTAAACGTAGTCTTCTCTGATTATCTCTGTCTCTCTCTCTCTCTCTCTCTGCCTCTCTCTGTCTGCAGCATATATGCAAATGCGTTACGGGTGATTATTGTCGATTGTTTTGTGCTTGTATGTACATTTTGTTGTTGAGTGCCTAAATTAAGCTGATGCTGACAGACTTCAATTGACTGGAGGAGCTATCAATTCGAAATTGTTCATGGTATGCAGGTTTAATGAGGTTTACATTTGAAAACCTTAATGGAAATTTTCTACAATTGTTGCAATGTTTTACCAAATGTACTTGCCTATGCTTACAACGGTTACTAACCCTAATGTTAAATAGCCAACAATTAATTTGAAAGTGGGGGAGAAACATGAATGGCGTCATCCGTTCGTAGTTTGTTTTAAAAAATTTTAAATATTGATTTTGTAGCGAAATATAGTTGTTGGAAGTTATTTATTCACCAATTACTCATTATTCATTTGATTAAGTTAAAAACTTTCCTTTAAAATCTATAATATAGAATATCTCCCTTGACACATTCAAATTTCCGTTACAAAATGGAATTGAAAGCAAGAAAACAGTATTTTTATACAAAAAAGTATATTTACGCTGCTTATGGTGCTGAGTTGTGCTGCATTAGCTAGGACACAAACCAGCAATGCTGACTTTTTGTTTACCAACTCGTTGTGAATTGATAATTTTTCGGTGCTGCCAACTGAATGAAATTCCGTCAGCTGTTCGCCTTTCGCGCCAAATTGCGCAGCAAGATTTATGTTTGTGTGCGTGTTCAACTGCAGAATTGTTTTATTTTCAACCGAATTATTGTTGACCCGAAAAAAACATGAGCGAAGCAGTTGCAGAAAGTGCAACGGCTGCGGAAAGAGGCGAGCAAGAAAATGACTCGATGGAGAAACTGCAAATCGACGATGAAGACGAAAAAAACGTGTCGGTTGAAGATATTTTGGGTGGCAATACGTTGATTATGTCGGACAGCGAAGATGAGACGCCTGCAACTCTAGCAAACAAAAATCAGGGAGTGGATGACGAAGATATGGAGAAGGAGGAGGAGGAAAAAATGCAGGAGCATATAAAATCGAAATCCAAGAAGAAAAAGATATCTGCTATTATTGATTCCGACAGCGATGAAGAGCAAACGTCAAAGTCTGAACAAGATCAGGAGAGTACTCGAGTGTCCAAAACAAAATTATCGGCAATTATTGATTCCGACGACGAAGAGGAGCAGGCTACAAAGTCTGAACAAGATCAGGAAACTACTCGAGTATCCAAGAAGAAAATATCTGCAATTATTGATTCGGAGAGCGAAGAGGAGCTACAAGCTACAAAGTCTGTACAAGATGAGGAGAGCACCAGTGTGTCCAAGAAAAAGATATCTGCCGTTATTGACTCTGATAGCGAAGAGGAGCAAGCAGAGAAGTCAAAAGAAAAGGAGAAAGATCCTAAGCCCAAATCGAAGAAAAAGATTTCTGCGATTGTCGACACAGACAGTGAGGAAGAGCCTCAAGTTGATTCAGAGGGAGATGAGCATAGCAGTACATCAACCAAAAAGCAAAAGTCCAAAAAGAAACAGCGAATGGACAGTGATGAAGAGCAAGGCACTTCCTCCAGCGATGATGGAGAAAAACCAAGCAAACTGAAGGGTTTAGTGGACTCTGAATCCGAAGAGGAGACAGGCGAGCCAATGGAGCAACAAGCGGAAACTGAAGCACCCAAAACCAAGTCCAAATCCAAGCCAATGCGAGTGAGTAGGCAAACATGTTGACCTCACAAGATCCTCTTCAATTTCTAAATTTTTTGCAGGCATCTGCTAAGAAAGCGCTGGACGAGATGCAGGCCATTCAAAGTGAGCAGCAGCGACTGCATCGCGAAGCTCACATTAGTGTGCCTTACCATCAACCCAAGCCACGCACGCTGAAGGAGTTCCTCAGTCGACGTACCATCAACAAGCCGCTGGCTGTGGCCATGGCAGGTGGAAGTCCGATGCCCTCCAAGCAGAAGGAGCCACGCAGATCGCTGGCGCTGCGCATGAACACCGAAGAGCTGCAAGCTTATGCGTAAGTAAGGAAGCTAGGTAACTAAATAGACGAAACTAATTTCTAATTTGTAAACAGCAAGCTGATGGAGGAGCGCGCCAAGGAGGCAACCGAGTTCTTCAAATCAGAGTCAGAGCCTGAAGACGATGAGAAAGATGAAAGTGAACCCAAGGCACTGCAAGATAAGCCAGTTGAGGAAGAGAAAACAACAGCATTGGAGTCTGAAGTAGAAGCCTCTTCAGCTATTCCAGAGTCTGAGATTGAAGCCATCTCCGTTGATGTTCAGGCAGAAAATGCGCCGGAATCAGAGACCATTGCAGAGAACACTTCACCCACCAAAGTGCAGCTCGTTACTGAGGTGGTGGAACTGCCCAAACTGGACTTGAGCACCTTGAACATAACGCCGCCTTCAAAGCCGTCAACGCCACGCATAAGCGAAGCAATTCGAAGGCTGCGCGACGAAAAGAGCAGCGATGTAAGTCCGTCTTTGAAGGGAGATCCTAATATGGTCATCGATCTGGAAACTGGCGACATGTTTGCCAAGAAACCAACCGGAGTGGATGACTTGTTGCTGCGCCTGATGAAGACGCGTGAAGCCAAGAAACACAAGACCACTGAGACAGTCAAGTGAGTTGTTTTATATCAAAAGATATTCCCTTCAATTAAACTTATTCCCTTGCAGCATTTTGTCCACAACTCATGGCAAATTGGAGCTGTCGAAGGTGAGCATACATCTACACGAAGAGGAGCCGGTGAACAAGGAGCAAAAGCCTGGCGCAGCATATCAGAAAATGCAGGAGCATCTGAAGTCCTTAATCAACAAGAAACGCATGGAGGATATGCGCAAGAAGCAGGCCGAAGAAATGCAACAAGCAGAGGAAGACGATGAAATGGAAGTGGATGAAAATGAAGAATATGAGCCAGATGAGAAGCCCGCAAAGAGCCAAGTGATTATCAATGATGATGAGGAAATAATCGAAGAAGATGGAGATGTAAACGTAGAAGAGGATGAGGCAGTTGATGATGCAGAGCAGGAAGCAGAAGCCGAGCCAGAAGCAGAAGCAAATGAAGAGGAGGCATCGAGTAGCAGCGAAGACGAGGAAGAAAGCGAGACTGAAGAAACCCAGACCCAGGGCAAGCGAAAGAATCGAATTATACGCGCATTCCAGGATGACAATTCCGATGATGATTTACTGCAGACACCCAAGCTGAATAAGACAGTGCCCCTCACAGCAACTCAACTGCAATTGTCCGCTCAGAAGCTGTTCGATACGGAAGTTGAACGCACAGCTAGCGACGAGGAGAACGAGCTGCTTGGTCTGTGCTCGGGCAGATTTACTCAGTCTGAAATGTCATCAGCGGCGCCAACAGCTTCATCAGCGCTCATCAGTCAAATTCCCATCACACAAGCAGCCGAAAGCAGTCAAGCACCCGATGAACTAGAGGCTCTCTGCTCTGGCAACTTTGAAACCCAAAAACCTGCTTCGCCTGAACCCACAACCAATAAGATTGTGTCCAGTGAAGAGGAAGCTGCTGAGCAGCAGAAAGAGGAAAAACCTCGACAGAAAAAGCTGACCAAGAAAAGGCAAAAGAAGAAGGCGTTGGGTTTCTCAGACGACGAAGAGAGTGAGGAGGAATCCGCTGCAGAAGAGCAGCTGGAAAGCGAAGCAGAAGACGTTGAAGAAGTGCCTGAATCATTTGTGGACTACGACTCTGAAGAGAATGAAGTTGTAGTGCAAATGACGAAGAAAGATCGCAAACTCCGCGCATCCAACTTTTTGGAAAAGGAAGCCGAATTGTCGGAATCTGAATGGGGATCAGCCGATGAGGATGAGAAGAACTTGGACAACTATGATATTGAGTTGGGCGACGAAGATGAGTTCGACAAGGAGAAGCTGCGCAGCGAACTGGGACAAATTCATGCGTAAGTAGAGACAAATGTTTGCTTTGCCAATGCTAATTTGTGCTTGCTTCTAGTCGCAAAATGCTGGATCAGGATATAAGAGAGGTGCGCAAGATTCAAGACATGCTCTTCGAGGATGAAGAAGGCGCTGTGCGTCAGCGGCAGTTTCGTTGGAAGAATGCAGAGAACGGCATGGCTTTCAGCTTGGATGATACACGCAACGCTGAAGGCGAAGCAGATCCCAACGAGGGCAGTGGCGATGAGGAGAACGAGCATCTGTGGCGGAAGATTCGCTATGAGCGAGAGCAACTGCTGCTGGAAAAGGGACTCAAAGGGGTAAATGTAGCAACAATCCTGGCCACCAGCTTGTGCTCACTTTAAACTCTTTTGCAGGCGGCAACTAGCGTCGCTTCCCCGCTATCACCAGCTGTTGGTAACACGAATACAGCACGCAAGTTCAACATAATCACAGCCAAGAAAACAACAGTTGAGTTGAAGAAAAGTTCACCATTTTTGATCTCGAAGAGCGTGAATCAAAAGCAGCAAGCGGTGCGTGGTTCATTTCTGGTGCGTGACAAGGAAACGCTGACCAAGTTGGCTGGACTAACGAAAGGCGCTGCTGGCGATGTCGACGGCACAGCAGGAACTGTGTCCGTCAAGTCGACCAAGGCCAAGAACTTTGTTTTCGCAACGCTCACAGAGGAAGAACATGAGGTAATGGAGAATGTTGTACAATTTAATTTGTTTTGCAATTCATTGTATTTTTGACATTATAGAATCAAAAACGAAAAGCGGCCGATTTGTTGAACAGCAGCAGTGAAACGGGTGTCAATTTCATGAAGAAACCAAGGTTGGAGCCGCGACGTGAGAAATGTCTGATCGATCAGTTGCTTTAATTTTGCGCAATGTTATTTTAATTAATCTTAACACTAATTAGCTGTAATCAACTCTAAGATAAATCGTTTTAAATTATACATTATACATTTGAATTTCTTTTTATAAACAGTAATAAATTTTAAGGCAAATCGATTTGCATTTTGAATTTAAAAACCACGCGCCATGTATGCCTTTTGCAACACTGTAATTGAGGCTCATAATGAAGAACAACCCCAGCAGCCGTTTACCAACACTGTGTCGCTCTCACTTCAGCAGCAAAACAATAATTTGGAGAAGCATTAACGTTAGTTCTTTTTTCTTTAATGCAAAACTCTTGTAGTTTATTTATTAGTAAGTGAAAAATCAACAAATTCGCGATTAACGCGACGCCAAGAATAACTCACTGCAGGAGCCGACTGAGAGTTAATCTAATCTGGCGAGAATCGAGAATTTTTCGTTTAGCCGGCAGCTAATAGAATCGAATCAGTCTGAAGCTGGTCAGAGACGCCACTGGACGTGTCCATTTAAATAATTAATTAACACACAAACACAACATGGTGGCTCAATCGAAACTTAGCCAAGTGTTCAGCTATCAAAACTGGGTGCATGCCGTCTCTGGAGCAGCGGTGAGTTCACTTTTTTAAGGTTTAGAGTTCAAATTCCAAAAGATTAACCTTGCTAATTAAATATTTATGATTTCCATTCACACACAAACACAAACATGCACACACAGGGCGGCTGCATAGCGATGAGCACATTCTACCCCCTGGATACAGTTCGATCGCGTTTACAATGTAAGCAAAACATCATATTCACAAACCCATCAAAATTGCTCATAATAACCAATCAAACGATAAGCATGGCGAGTTGATAAACGCAGTTCAAATTCCAAACAGCTGCGTTTTTAATTTGATATAATTTGATAATCCATTCGTTGCACGCGCTTCTCAAGGAGTAGAAGGGTAACATGACGTAGTGGCAATGGGAAAACCAGAAAAAATCATCTCCAGACTTAATCCTAATCAAGGCAATGACTTAGCTCGTCTGTCTGGCAAAAAATATAAGATATATGGCTAGAATATACAGTTAAGATATAGAAACATAATATTAATAATCTAGGCATGTGTGTGGATATAATTTATAAATAGTTTCTGTTTACTTTTGCCAATATTTTCATTTCCGATAAGACTTGTTATTAGTGGTCGCAGTTCTAGTTTATAGTTAATAATACATACAGTAAAACCGGTTACAAAACATAAAAGATATAAAAATTAAAACAATTAGCTAAAGCAAAAATTAGAAATAGTTTTGTTGCTTAGACCATATAAATATAAAATATATATAAAAACTATATAGCAATTTATAAATGGATATTTGGTATTACATATTTTAACGTACGTCTATATAGTGAATATATACTTCGCTTCACAACTGGTCAATATGGGTATCGGGTATTTCACAGTCGAGCACACTCGGATGTAGTACTTGACTTACTTGTCAATAATAATCTATTTATTTGCTTTTCTTTGCAGTGGAAGAGAGCGGCGAAGTGCGCAGCACACGACAAGTTATAAAGGAGATTGTGCTGGGCGAAGGATTTCAATCACTGTATCGCGGACTTGGTCCAGTGCTCCAGAGCTTGTGCATCTCGAATTTCGTCTATTTCTACACATTCCATGCCCTCAAGCTGGTCGCTTCGAACGGTGCCAAGGGACAACAGAGCGCACTGAAGGATCTGCTGCTAGGCAGCATTGCGGGCATCATCAATGTGTTCACCACCACACCATTTTGGGTGGTCAACACGCGGCTACGCATGCGCAATGTCGCAGGCACTTCGGATGAGGTGAACAAGCACTACAAGAATCTGCTGCAGGGCCTCAAGTATGTGGCCAAAACCGAAGGCATTGCCGGTCTTTGGGCAGGAACAATTCCATCGCTGATGCTCGTCTCGAATCCGGCTTTGCAGTTCATGATGTATGAGCTACTGAAGAGGAACATAATGACATTCACAGGCGGTGAAATTGGCAGCTTGGGCTTCTTTGTCATTGGTGCCATTGCCAAAGCATTTGCCACCGTGTTAACTTATCCACTGCAGCTGGTGCAGACGAAGCAACGTCATCGCACCAACGATTCAACAAATACACCCTCGACTTCACAGCAGGCAGGCAAGAGCAAGATCCCCAGCATGCTGGAGCTGATGGTCAGCATATTGCAGCACCAAGGCATCGCTGGACTCTTCCGTGGCCTAGAGGCGAAGATCCTGCAGACTGTCTTGACTGCGGCGTTGATGTTTATGGCCTACGAGAAGATTGCGGGTACAGTGAAGCTGCTGCTAAAGCGCGGCGCTTGAGAGACGAGGCTCTAGTCAATAGCGAACTTTTAGTTGTAATGCAAAGATATGACATGGCAAAGAGAATGGGTAGGAAATCGTTTAGATTACAAACATTACACTCCAAAGCTAGCCAATTAAGCGCAACAATGTTGGAATAAGAAAACATAAATTAAACAAAATTTGTAGTAGATCTTTATTCATTGGCGTCGTCAACAGACTTCTTCTGTTTATCAGCTTCAGCTGCCTCCTCAGCAGTCTCCGTAGTTGCTGCTTCCTTGGGAGACTTCTGATCAATGGCCTCATCTGCCACCTGGGCAGATTCCTCAGCTGCTGCTTCCTTTGACTTCTCACCAACAGCTTCAGCTGCCTTTCCATCTCCATTACCATTCGTCTTCGGCTGTGTGGGGCACGTCAGCTCTGCCAAATTGTACTTCTTCCTGTCTAGGTAGTTCTCAATGACGCTGAGCAAGCACCAACCGCGCAGCACTTCCACAATAATGGACTTCTTGGCATGGTGTAGATCCACTTTGTTGCCCACATTTTTAGAGTTAACCAGCTCCGCTAACTCTTTTATAATGTGATCCCGTTTGATTTGTTGATTGTAGCGATGATTGAATATTATGCCATATGTGGTCGGCTCCTTCAGAAAATGTTTGTCGAACAACAATCCCGCTGCACTAATAATGTCTGGCATATTGGCGCGGCAAACAGCTTCAATGGGCACCAGACGCAAGATGAAACGTGACATTGCTTTGCCCGTCTTGGTGATGTCCTCCACTATGTGCTTGCCCAGTCCAACGGGATCGGCCAGTCTGGTTTTTATAAACAAACAGTTTGTGGTGCCCGTGTCCACGTTTTGGAAGCGCACTCTGCGCTCCGAGAATTCCTCTTTGCACTTGGCGACTGCCGCATCCAGATCATCACTGTCAGAGTCAAAATCCCCCTCCTTCGATATCTCTTCCGCCACAGTTCCATACAATTGATCCGCATAGACGTTGAGCAAATTGTAGCACTCGCGAACACATGCTTTCTCATTCATATTGCAGGTAACAAGAAACCCGCGCTGTCCCACCTGAAGCACGTGCTTCTTGGCCTTTTGGTAGTACTTCTTTTTGTTTTGCTTGAATTTATTGTTGACCATCTTGGCTTTTTTATTGTTTGGTTCCATTAAAAGGGAAAACGTCTGTCGAAGTCAAGTTGTTTATTTTTATTAAGCAGCCGGCGTGGTTGGAGAGGAGCAACAGCTATATCGATATCGATAATTTTGCATAACAAAAATCGATTTCTTATGGCAAACAATAACTATAGCACACAAATATTTCTTATAAATTAAATTGCTACTACTTTAGAGTGATTATAAAATAAGTTAAGTTAATTTGAGTTGGTGTTCTTTCATAAAAAACTGCTTTTGATATCAGATAATATCAACGTTTGAGTGTGACCGCAATCTCAATTTTTAAAAAAACGTTTCAGGTCACATTTCGATCAGCTGTTTGCGATTTAAATACACTCAACGCCGGTTTTGAATTGTTTTGGTTTGTAATGTTTACAGACGACGCGACTTTAGGGGAACTTGCAAAATTATTGCCACAATTTGCAGACATTGAACATGTTCTGCAGCCACCTGAAGTTGAGGCATGGTACATACTTAAAAGAGCTGCAAAACACTTTGAGCAACTGAAAGCGAACGAAGAAGATCGCGAGGAACTTGGATATCTAGTGGAGGCTTTGGTGGACAAGAGCTGGGAGCGCATACACAGTGGGCACTTTAGCCAAGTGCCGCTGACAACACGTCAAATCTATGCACTCGGGTGCTACTATAAGGTAATAGAAGCGAATCTTTTATAATTAAGGGCTTCACATTTGTTGAAATACTCTTAGTAGATTTTCTTGCTGCTCTTGGATAACTCAGGCGTGCAACAACGTGAACGATGCAGCGGCATACTGGATGAAGCACTGTTGCTGGGCTGCACGGATAACCTCTATGGGCAGTCCAATGAATTGCAAGCTGCACTGATGAAGTATTTAGACGATGTTGACAGAAACAAGAATAATCCCAAGCCATTGCCAATTTTAGAGGAAGTGCAGCGCGTTGTTTGCCATTGTGATATACCCCAACTGGATGCTCCAAGTCTAAGCGAATTTCGTGAGTGTTGCTATGACGCACTGCAGCCAACACTGCTCCTCAACACGTTGAATCATTGGCCCGCTTTAAGCAAATGGCTCGATTTGAATTATCTGCTGAAGGTGGCGGGCAATCGCACTGTGCCCATCGAGATTGGCTCAAATTATGCCAGCGATGAGTGGTCGCAACAGCTAGTAAAGATACGCGATTTCCTGTACAGGCAATTTGGCGATACCAATCATACCAAAGACGTGGAAGTCGAGTATCTTGCGCAACACGAGCTCTTTGCCCAAATTCCAGCATTGAAGTCCGATATTTGTGTGCCCGATTACTGCAGCGTTAACACAGAAAGTACGACTCCGGTGGACATCAAAGCATGGCTGGGACCTAAGGACACTGTCTCACCCATGCACACGGATCCCAAACACAATTTGTTATGCCAAGTATTTGGCTCTAAGCGGATTATTTTAGCATCTCCAGCGGACACAACGAATCTCTATGCACACGAGAGCGAATTCCTGGGAAACACTTCGCAAATCGATGCAGCTAATCTGGACTTCGAACGTTTTCCACTGCTGAGCAGCGTGCGATTTTATGAGCTGATTTTGCAGCCCGGCGACTGTTTGTATTTGTCACCCAAGTGGTGGCATTACGTGCGATCCAACACTCCCAGTTTCTCAGTGAGTTTCTGGTTTGAATAGGTCGTTGATGACGTCAGCGATAAGCATTTGAACATGATGTGGACTCTGAGCATGAATCATCTGCATGTATTTCATTTACCAATAAGTTAAACGAGTTGTTTGTTGCGTAGTCAGCAGCAAACCAAATGTAAAACATTTACAAACTACCAGGGACTGTAACGATTATATATTTTATTACAATAATTAAAAAATTAAGAGTTTTATGGTGATTTTGGATAAATACCTATTTAATTGCAGATTTTATAAATCAACTGGCAATTTAATAAAGATTTTACAGATTTTTGTTAGTCGTATAACTCATTCTTTTGTTGCCATCCCTATAAAATACAACTTGGTGCGTGGAGAGAACATTAACAATGAAAAATATATGTTATCTCTGAGAATTAGTTGCTTTAATGTATGTGTACTTATGTTCACTTTTTTTTTACTTATTTGTTGTTCAATTGATAAGTTATAATCGTTTGTAATCTACATAGATTTGCATTGCTGCCTTTTGCCCCCACCGCCAAGTTTCTTTTTCAAGTCTTATAATTTTTAAATAATTTTCCATTCCGCCGATCCTCGTTTAATCATCCTTTGTGCCCACAGCGCCAATTGTGATCTGCTTCTGTAGTTTGCTGTACTCCTCGGTGAGGCGATCGTATTCACGATTAATGCTCTCGGCCTGCGACTTGACGGCTTCCTTGTCCTTCTTCTCGCGATTCAACTCGGAGGTCAGCTCCTGGACGCGTTCGCGCAGCTTGTTGAGCTGTAAAACGGATGACAGCTTGAGCTTGGGAGCAAGTCGTATTTTGTGTCTTATCGTGTGTGTATTTGTGAATTGTTTTTGTTTGGGAATGTGAGTGTGTTCGAGTGTGTTAGGATACTCTGGCGGTGAGTCCTTGCACACGCTTCCGCAGGCGAGACAACTGTTTAAAGAGTTTTACGATAGATTGATTTATTCTCGAGATTTGTTTTTATCTAAGTTTTCTATGGCCCAACACTTGCCATGTGGGTGAGATATGTCAAACATCAATCAGGGATCTATAATAACGATTATATTTGTGTTTTTAAATCAAAAAATATGAGTTCGCAGTTTGTGCTTTAAGGTTTCTCATCATCAGCATTGATTACTCAATGAATTTCAGAATGAAAACAATACATATATTGAAAAGCATAATTATTCATCAATTTTGCATTTTTTGCTTTCAAAATAATAAATAATAAATATAAACATTACCAAGTAAATACTACGATAATGTTTAATTTGAAATAAGCTAACATTATTTAAAGTAAAATTTCGATTTTATGACTCATAAAGAATGAATGTTCTTTCTTTTTCTTAAAAACAATAACCATTAGGCACAAATTAAATACAATTTCATTAAGAAAAAACATTGATAGCGCAAATATAATCATTACCAAGGTAATGATTACGATCCCCGAACTGATAATATCATAACAATTGCCTTTTTGTACAGCTTGGTAGTAGCTAACGATCGATCTCTAAGTGTTAGGCTTGCTTGGTTTGTTTGTAAAGCTCTTTAAACATGCCTGCGCTGGAGAAGGAGGAGGACGTAGTGCAACCACAACTCGCTACGCAAAATATATGAATTTGAAATAACTCTCTCTCCACTTACCTCATTGAGTGTGTTGTCTTCGGTTGCCTCCTTGGCCTTGTCGGTCTTCTTGTCGTCCATCAAGGAACGTGCTGCGGCCGTGGCACTCTGGGCCTGCTTCATGGAAGCCTCGCTCTGGGCCAAGAGATTCGCCTGGGCGGAGATCAAGGCCACCAATCGGCGGATCACCAATACGAGGAAGATGGAGAAGCCGGAAATGTAAAAGTTTCGCTGAGCGCGGAACAAACGCATGCTGTGCTGCATCTCCACGTTCAAGTGGACTTCGCCTGTGCCCTCGTGGTTGGAATACTTGCGCATCTCACGTATGGCCTCCAATAGGAAGAGAACGAGCACAAACATGACGACAAAGAAATATATGTGCGCCTGCTGTGCCAACATGGCCAGAAATTTGGATTTGAAGAGTCGGTTCCATTTGTAGGGGCTGGCCACTGGCAGCACCAGCAGCAAAACCACTATAATTTCTGCGTACAGAAAGGTGGCGACCAAAGTCCACACAAGACTCATTTTTGCTAAACTTTTTTCTTCACAATAAAAACACACAAAACTTCAAGTTTCTCTTCTGTCGTTTTTTTCGTTTCGTATTTTTGCGTCTGGTGCGCTGTAAAGAATTTGGAATTATACTAAGAATTTACTATATACACGTCGAGTTTGTTGGGCTGTGCAGCTATTTATAAACTTATGTACCGTGATTTGGCTTACTTTAAATAGCAACACCAATTAAAATATACAGCTGCGCTGCTTGCAAATGATGAAATTTTTTATGCGTCGCTCACTACACTCCGGCCGGCCACGTCAACTTAGCCGTTTTGTGACACCGCTATTCGCTACGAGTTGGCAGCACTATCTAAACGAGCTTGTAAACAAATGCCTCACAACAGCTGACTGACAACAACCCTGGTTGTTTTGGTTGTCAAGGCAAACGAAATGTGCTTTTTGCGCCATTGATCAAATTCAGTTACAGTTTCAGTTTCAGTTTGTGTAACAAGCACAGTCTACATATTTATTAACAATGTCGTATCAAAATTGGTTGGACTATTTGCAGTCCGCTGAGAAGAACTCAATGCTCAGTGGCAAGCTGCGTAAAGTTCATTACAAGTTCCCCGATGGTCGCCAAATGGCCGAAGAATACAACATGGACACGGGCATTGTGCAGCGTCGAGCGTGGCGCAAGTCCAAGCAACTCATGGGTGAGCCGGAGTGGGAACTCGAGTTGGGTGAGGAGCC
Organism: Drosophila kohkoa; assembly: GCA_019972355.1. Classification (NCBI taxonomy): domain Eukaryota; kingdom Metazoa; phylum Arthropoda; class Insecta; order Diptera; family Drosophilidae; genus Drosophila; species Drosophila kohkoa. The sequence continues at coordinate 168,991 of BJEL01000040.1, forward strand.
GCGGCAAATCAACTGGAATGGTAATAATTCAAGAGGCGGTGGAGGCGATGCAGACAATGTATCGGGAGGCGAGTTCACAGTGCGTGAAAGCAACTCGGCGCCGTTGCTAACCAAACGGGTGACCAAGAAGAACATCGAGTGGCGCATACGAAATTTGCCGTATCCACTTAATGTTTACAACGTCTCGGCCGAGCCCGATTTACATGCAATCGTGGTGCGCACCAGTAATAAGAAGTACTACAAGGTGATTCCTGTACCTGATTTGGATCGCTGTGGCATGCCACCGATACAGGCGAATATAAGCACACATCACCAGTTCAACACTCTGATCATCACCTATCAGAAGCCGGACATTTTGTGCGAAATGGAAGCCCAGGTTTTGTTGCTGCTCAAGAATGTGGAAACTGAGACTGATATGGATGATCTGTTGAAGGGTTTGCTGGCCAAATAAAACTCAATTGCCATACTGCACATAAAGTCTATTAATTTAGTCATCTAGTTTGTTCTTTAATTATAAATATCACGTACACTTAACTACTTTTGAAAGCTTTCCGCCATGCCCATATAACTGGCCAGCGATGGCGCTGACGAGCTGGTGAACAGGGTGTAATCGAATGAAGGTAGCTCCAACGGTGTCAATGAGGGCATGTCATTCTCAGTGCTGCGCTCCAACAGGTTGAGCTCTTGACTCTCTGCCTGCACATCGCTCGTCAGTTTGTTGTCTACTTTAAGTTCAGGTATAGCTGCTTTGCGTTCTACTGTTGAAATAAACTTTGCGTCAAAGTCCTGCACGGTCTTGTCGATAGCCTTGGCCACTGATTGTGCTGATCCCACGCCATGTTCTGGTCGCAGTGGCAACATGGGACTTGTTTCTTTGAGCTGCACAAAATCCTTCATCTTTGTTAGGCCATGTTGTGTTTTGCGCATTTCAATTTGTCGCAGTTTGCGCTGAAAGTCCAGCGTTAAAGTGTCCAGCACCTCCTTCGATTTGGGCAGCTGTACATTTTTGTATGCATCCTGTAGATAAAGCAAAGAAGTTTCTAATGCTTTAATTGCCTCTTCGTAGCGATGATGGCGGATGAAACGCTCGGAGCGGCGTTCATGGAAATGAGCCTGTAAATAACCACACACATTTCACGTTTTTAATTGAAAACCAAGCACATTTATTCATTTTTTTCACTTTACCAAATTCAGCGGTGCACAGTCCATGTTTTCTCTTCTTGTTCTGTTTATGTTTACCTGCGCAGTACGTAAGGTGAATGGCAACCCTGGCGGTCAGCTGATAATCGTTTAATGCAGTTACCCAGCTATCGATAATTGTTATCGATGCAGCATTTTCAAAAGCAAAACTACTTTTATTTACGTGTACATTTCTTTTAATAAATATTAACAATACCCCAAAAAAGTTGTTTTTTTATAGCGGCTTAGCAGTAGCTTCTTTGCTCTCAGTCAGTGCTCGTGATGCATGCACAAAAACGGGGACGTTGATACCCTGTAAAATGTAACGTATACGTATAGTGAATGAAATAAAGTCAAATCATATCCAATTAAAAACATACCTGCATCTTGGCTGATCTCACAAATGCCTTATTAGAAGTTACTGTAAATATTTTACGTTCCATACCAAAGCTGAATATTTTCAAACTTCTTTCATTAACTTTCGCAGTGAATCTGATGTTGGAGAACTCAACAGGTATCGTGTCAACATTCGGAAAGATTGAAACGCGTTTCATGAACTCAGCAGCCAATTCTCGTTCATGGGGACCGCCCAAGACTTTTAGAATATTTTCAAAAGCGTCGTAAGCTAGTTGACAGCAGACAAGACGCTTGCCCTCGAATATTTTGTCAAGTATTGGCTTAACCGGAAGCTCTCGTTCCTTTTCCGCTTGTTCAGTCAAAAGTGGCTCCTTGAAGATCCAATTGCAGCGACCATTTGAAAGGGCGCTACAATACGCTAGCATGGTAGTGACATCCAAGTTAAGTTCATTTGACATGGTGGCATATTGATCGACATCCTGATCGGGTTCATCTAGCGAGGCCGTTTGCACTCCCATTTCCTTTAGTTCATCATGCAGTGAGCTTTCGATTTTATTAGAGAAGTAAAAGACAATCTGAGGAAGACAAAGACTTAATTAAGATTTTAAAATGTACTATTAATTTATGTTACCTTCGGGCGCTGAAACATGCAAAAATGTAGTTCACTGGCCTCCAAATAGTCTGCAGCCTGGTCGAGTACGCTGCGTGCCCCAAAACTAACACATCCCTTGGCAGCATCTTCAATTGATTTGGAGTTGCGTGCGATTACCTTGATCCATTTTAAGCCATTGTTGGCCACAATGTCAACACGCAGAGGATTGTCACGCGATTCGAGGGGAAAAACTGAATTGATATCGACGACACCCTGTTGCAATCGCAAGGTTTTGATGAGAAACTCATAGTTCACAAAGTTACTGCTGGTTATGTGATTCTCCTTCAATGTTTTTGTACGTATAACCTGCATATGAATCGAACACTTTAAGCCACTCTTTTGTGTTATGGTGAAATCAACAAACCTTCTCCAAGAACCTAAGTTCCTGTTGGATTTTTCGTTGCACTTTTGAAACACCAGCTATGTCCTCGAACTCGACCAACGCATTTTTTAATTCGTTGCCCAGCCGAATTTTATCGTTAGCATCCTCATAAAGTCGATTCTCCTCCATCTCCATTGCCACCTGCTGAACTCTTTTCTTGAGAAGCACTTAAACTTTTTATTTACATATGTATTAGAGATGCGAGCACAGTGAGTCACTATCGATAATATCGATTTGTTTTTATTTTGACCCTAATATCGATGGTTTTGTTTCATTCTGGAAGGTTCCATTATGGGGCCATCACTATCACATTTCAAAAAAAAATTGTTTTGCATCGAAAACAATTTTAAAATTTTGAAACGGATTAGAGATTTTGAAAAGAAAAGTCACATGAAGGAAACATGTTGTATTTCAATTTAATTACAAGTTTTTAGATTTTACATTAACTGAGTACATTAAAAATTCCCAATTTTTGTTATGTAACAAGTTAATGTTCGTAATTTTTCTACAATAGCTTGTTTTATGTTCAGATTTGAAAATAAATTCATGAAATTGGCCACACTGCTTGCATATGGACGTTAATTTAGGGTTACCGTATTTCGATATTGTTGCCACAGTGACTCTGCTCTCACTTCTGCTCCACGGCATCCCTCGTTTTTTCGGTCTACTTTTTCTTCACCGGTCAAGCAAAGCGGTCGCTTTGTTTGTGATGCCGCTGATCTAAAGTGAAAAAGTTTAATCCAAGCGCATCATTGTTAAAATGTGTCAATTCATTGAATAAAATAGTAAAAGGTAATTATATTGGCCATATACTATCTGAATTCAACAGTATTCTAGTGATTTACTTTGCACGAAGTATCTCCAGAAAAGCAGAAATGTCTGCTGTTTGGTCGCAATTGAAGCGTGCTAAATTAACAATTAAATGCTGCTTACTAAGCATCGTTAGGCGACACGACTTACCATTACTGTGGCCTTGGTTTTCCAAAGTAGTACAGATCTATCCAAAATACTTTATTTTTGTGTGTGTAATATCTCGATCGTTTCTAACCTCAACTTGCATTTTTTTCAACAGTGCAATTGTATGTGTTGGCTTTGAAGTAGCGCGCAGCTTCAACATGTACTTGTATAATTTGACGCTACAAAAGGGCACCGGCGTCACGCACGCGGTGCACGGCAACTTTTCGGGTGGCAAGCAGCAAGAAGTGCTGCTGTCACGTGGCAAGTCGCTGGAGTTGCTTCGCCCTGATCCCAATACCGGCAAAGTTCACACGTTGATGTCAACCGAAATCTTTGGCTGCATTCGTGCTCTGATGGCCTTTCGTCTCACGGGTGGAACAAAAGGTTAGTACTTTTTATAATTCTTATAGATAAGATTAGATATGATTTTACGCACTAAACCTAATTGAGGCAACTCTTTTGCTGGCTGTACTCAGTTTGACCTATTTGAATGCGTCTGTGTGCGATAATAATCTTAACTTGGCGTCGCATTTGCCATGACCCACAACCACATGGTATGGCGAACTGAAACTTCGAGTTACAATCGATTCTAACCTCAAAATGAACTGTTAGAACTAAAGATCATTATAAGTAATCATTGTATCGAATATTAATAGTATAAGTTGAAATTATAACGACGATTCAGTATTACGTTAGAATTGTTCTCGAAAATTGTTTTTAAAAGATCTCTGCCTATAGACTATAAGATCTCTACCTATAACCTATCATTAATTTAGTTTATAATTCTCGTTTTTCGTAGATTACATTGTTGTTGGTTCAGACTCTGGTCGCATTGTCATTCTCGAGTACATTCCCAGCAAGAATGCGCTGGAAAAAGTGCATCAGGAGACCTTTGGAAAGTCCGGCTGTCGTCGCATTGTTCCTGGCCAATACTTTGCCATCGATCCAAAAGGTCGTGCCGTGATGATTGGTGCTGTAGAAAAGCAGAAGTTGGCCTATATCATGAACCGCGATACACAGGCTCGTTTGACCATCTCGTCGCCATTGGAAGCGCACAAGTCGAACACACTGACTTATCACATGGTTGGTGTCGATGTTGGGTTTGATAATCCAATGTTTGCTTGTCTGGAAATCGACTACGAAGAAGCAGATTTAGATCCATCAGGTAAGACGAGATCACTTAACTATTCTACATGCTTTTTGCGTGATAATTCTCAGTGACTGTGGTGTATACAGCAGGATACTGCTTCTAGAGAGCGCTAGATAAATGCGACCACTGAACCATTGGTGTTGCTGTAATTGCCTAGCAACACTTCACTGATTTGTGGCCCACATTCCATTTCAAATACCAAATGTTATTTAATTACATATAAATTTGTTTATTAATCAAGTTGAATTTGTTTATTTGTTGCAGGTGAAGCAGCTCAGCGCACTCAACAAACACTGACATTTTACGAGTTGGATCTTGGCCTGAATCATGTGGTTCGCAAGTACTCGGAACCACTCGAGGAGCATGCAAATTTCTTGGTTTCTGTACCCGGTGGCAATGACGGACCTTCGGGTGTGCTTATTTGTTCGGAGAATTACTTAACCTATAAGAATCTGGGTGATCAACATGATATTCGTTGTCCCATTCCGCGTCGTCGCAACGATCTCGACGATCCGGAACGTGGAATGATCTTTATATGCTCGGCAACACATCGCACCAAGAGCATGTACTTCTTTCTGCTGCAAACGGAGCAGGGCGATATCTTTAAAATCACCCTGGAGACCGACGATGATGTGGTGTCGGAGATCAAGCTCAAGTACTTTGACACTGTGCCACCAGCGACAGCAATGTGTGTGCTGAAGACTGGCTTCCTGTTTGTCGCCAGCGAATTTGGCAACCAGTAAGTTTACTAGTTGCTTTGCCTACTTAAACCTATACTAACATAGACTTTTTCTCAACAGTTATCTGTACCAAATTGCACATCTGGGCGATGACGATGATGAGCCCGAATTCAGCTCTGCAATGCCATTGGAAGAGGGCGAGACTTTCTTCTTTGCTCCACGTGCATTGAAGAACCTCGTGTTGGTCGATGAATTGCCCTCGTTTGCACCCATAATAACCTCCCAGGTGGCTGATCTGGCCAATGAGGACACGCCACAGTTGTATGTGCTCTGTGGTCGTGGTCCACGCTCTACACTTCGCGTACTGCGTCATGGCCTCGAGGTATCTGAGATGGCTGTCTCTGAGCTGCCCGGTAATCCAAATGCCGTATGGACTGTCAAGAAACGTGTTGATGGTGAGTCCAAGAATTGCTTTTTATTTGTTCGCACTTACCTGCTAAGTTCTAGAATAAGTTTTGCTAGCAATGAAATATTTCTAATAATTCAACTGGTGCATTGATGATACAGAACACGATACCCCAAGCTAAACAATGAATGATATTTGCTATATTAATTTATATATAGTAGTATTGTTGATATTATAACTCGTGTGATTCCCGGTGAATCTGGCACATTGAAAATATAGTTTAATGTATCAACAATCCTAGTTCGTATGCCTAAATAAATGTAAACACGATCCAAAAGCCACAAGTTATCAACCACCAGTTCTCTCTTATTTCAGGCGCTTAAACACAGACGTATTATCAACTGTTTGTTGTGTGTGACTTTCGAACAGCAGATATAAAAACGGAGTCATCCAATTGACTCTCGTATATATAATACTTATATCATTTATATTTGTCTTTTGTGAAGCGATAGGTAAGGCAACATTATTGCAGCTCTTAAGCCAACAGATACTACAACAAATTGTGTACTACAAAATACTACTACTCTTTACGTTTAAGTTCTCTTCAGACATTGAACATGATGCGATTATTTATCAACCGTGTTTCAGCTGAATTTTCCATTGATTACAATTTGATAAACTGATTATTCAATGTCGCTTCCAAATGCCCTATGAATTAAGTTGATTCTTTACTCTTTACTCATGTAAAACTATTTTGTGTTGTGTGCTACTTTTAGACGAGTTTGATGCCTATATCATTGTCTCCTTCGTGAATGCCACTCTGGTTTTGAGCATTGGTGAGACCGTTGAGGAAGTAACGGATAGTGGTTTCCTTGGCACAACGCCAACATTGTGTTGCGCTGCCTTGGGTGACGATGCTTTGGTTCAAGTTTATCCCGATGGCATTCGTCACATCCGTTCCGATAAACGTGTGAATGAATGGAAGGCGCCAGGCAAGAAATCCATTACCAAATGCGCTGTCAATCAACGTCAGGTTGTCATCACGCTCTCTGGACGGGAATTGGTTTACTTTGAAATGGATCCGGTAAGCATAACAAAAATTAGAGAGCACAATTCTCAACTTACTATTGCTCTGATGACAAAAACACGAAAAGAACAATCATGTTGAGACCCTCTGTGTCCTGCAGTGCTGAGCTTTAATCTTGTTTTACCATCATGCAATGCCTGTCTGGTCAATTACTAACGTAATGTTCTACTTTGCAGACTGGCGAGTTGAACGAGTACACAGAACGTTCTGAAATGCCTGCTGAGATCATGTGCATGGCTTTAGGAACAGTGCCTGATGGCGAGCAGCGTTCCTGGTTCTTGGCTGTCGGCCTCGCTGATAACACAGTGCGCATACTCTCGCTGGATCCCAACAACTGCCTCTCGCCCTGCTCTATGCAGGCGTTGCCCTCGCCAGCCGAGTCTTTGTGTTTGGTTGAGATGGGTCACACAGAGAGCACCACAGCAGGTGGTGGAGCAGATGATGATTTGCCACCTCAGCGCAGTGGTGGCAGCAATAAAGGCACAATCTATCTGAACATTGGATTGAGCAATGGTGTCTTGCTGCGTACTGTTTTGGATCCTGTATCTGGAGATCTGGCGGATACACGTACACGTTACTTGGGCTCGCGTCCGGTGAAACTATTCCGCATCAAGATGCAGGGAGCGGAGGCAGTGCTGGCCATGTCCAGCCGCACTTGGCTGTCGTACTATCATCAGAATCGCTTCCATTTGACACCGTTGTCCTACGAGACACTTGAGTACGCTTCGGGCTTCTCCAGCGAGCAATGTAGTGAAGGTATTGTGGCCATTTCCACGAATACGCTGCGTATCTTGGCACTTGAGAAACTTGGCGCTGTCTTCAATCAGGTGGCATTCCCGCTGCAGTACACGCCGCGTGCTTTTGTCATACATCCGGATACGGGACGCATGCTAATTGCCGAGACGGATCACAATGCTTACACTGAGGATACGAAAAATGCACGCAAAGAACAAATGGCAGACGAAATGCGCAGTGCTGCTGGCGATGAGGAACGAGAGCTGGCCAGAGAAATGGCGAATGCCTTTATCAACGAAGTGCTGCCAGAGGATGTGTTCTCTGCACCCAAGGCTGGACTGGGTCTGTGGGCCTCACAGATTCGCTGCCTGGATGCCATGCAAGGCCAGACGATGTTCAGTGTGCCACTGACTCAGAACGAAGCAATCATGTCGATGGCATTGCTGAAGTTCTCCATTGCGGCCGATGGACGCTATTACTTGGCGGTGGGAATCGCTAAGGATTTGCAGTTGAATCCACGCATATCACAAGGTGGCTGCATTGATATCTACAAAATTGATCCGACGTGCACAAGTCTGGAGTTTTTGCATCGCACAGAGATTGATGAGATACCTGGCGCACTCTGTGGATTCCAGGGTCGCTTGTTGGCTGGCTGCGGACGCATGCTGCGTATCTACGATCTGGGCAAGAAGAAGATGCTGCGCAAGTGCGAGAACAAACACATTCCTTACCAGATTGTCAACATTCAAGCGATGGGTCATCGTGTTTATGTATCTGATGTGCAGGAATCTGTGTTCTTTATACGCTATCGTCGTGCCGAGAATCAGCTCATCATATTTGCCGATGATACGCATCCTCGTTGGGTGACGGCTACCACGCTGCTGGATTACGATACCATCGCCATAGCTGACAAGTTTGGCAACTTGAGCATTCAACGCCTGCCGCATTCGGTGACCGATGATGTGGACGAAGATCCAACTGGTACCAAATCGTTGTGGGATCGTGGCTTGTTGTCTGGAGCATCGCAGAAGTCTGAGAATATTTGCTCGTTCCATGTGGGCGAGATAATCATGTCGCTGCAAAAGGCCACGCTCATTCCTGGAGGATCTGAGGCATTGATCTATTCGACATTGAGTGGAACTGTTGGTGCCTTTGTGCCATTCACCAGTCGCGAGGATTATGACTTCTTCCAGCACCTGGAGATGCATATGCGCAATGAGAATCCGCCGTTGTGTGGCCGCGATCATCTCAGCTACCGCAGCTCATACTATCCGGTGAAGAATGTTCTCGATGGCGATTTGTGCGAACAGTATTTATCAATTGATGCAGTGAAGCAGAAGAGCATTGCCGGCGACATGTTCCGCACGCCAAATCAGATCTGCAAGAAGCTGGAAGACATTCGCACACGCTATGCATTCTAAGCAGGTAAGCAGAAGTTGTTCGGATTATTTGGGTGGGGAATATAGAGATTCTGATGATATAGCAATTACCTTGGGACACCTATGAAATGCCTTGATTAGTGTAAATTTTAAATAACTGACAAAATTTAAGAATATTTTTATTCTTAGAATAGTAAACAATTTGATTAATCTTGTATTATTTTTGTTTAATTTGCAGTTATGCTTTGGATATGCAGCGAAGAGACAACCACAAAAATTCTATTCATTTTATAAGGTGAGTTTCAATGTTGGTCGATAAATTCCTTTTTGTTTGTCTTACTGTGATGAACTACGTTTTTACCTTGGGACACCTATGAAATGCCTTGATTAGTGTAAAGTTTTTGTTGCTGATAATTCAATTAAATTCAAATGATTGTTAATAGTAATTCATACAGCAATCACTAATATATTTGTATCTTTTATTCATTACAGCTACAGTAATAAAAGCCAAGTACTGCGGATATCTCACGTGGATGTCCTTAAAATTAAAAAAGGTAAGGATTATTTTTATAATTAACCAAAAATTCAATTCACAATGATGTTTTTACATATGTTAGACTAATGAAATAATTTGATTGAAAAGTTACAACTGAGTTTATCAATTAACAATAATGTTTACTGCGAATGATTGAAGTGAAAATGTCTAATACTTGTTTTATTTCCATTTTTTATTGCAGCTGTACTTTGGATATGAGCTTTTGGATTTCTTAATATATTTTACATACTAGGTAAATATGAACAACAATTATTTGAATGTGTGTATTTACTAATAAGTATCTTTCTCTCTCTTTGCAGTTTAAATATGTAATCGGTAATCTTTAGCCGTAGATTGCACATTGATACACAACATATACAACCACTAAAATGACTGCCTATTTATATTAGATTTAATGGTTGCACAAATTCCGAACATTTGTGCAGCATCTCTTATTTAATATAGAGTGTTGTGTGTTCCCCCTCATCACACTCGCCCCCTCACAATGTAGTCTAAGCAACAATTTTAAATACACAATAAATAAAGAAGAACAAATAAGCTAAGTGCATTTTAAATGACTTGTGCTTGTTACACATGCAACACCTGGTGTGTGTGTCTGTGTGTGTGTGGGAAATTGCTGTGGCATGTTATTGGCCTTGTTTAGTGGCGACTCTCGTTACCGTTATGGCAACCAGAATATTTGCCTAAGCACTGCTTTGCATTCTCGAGTTTTCTCTCTGGTATGTGCGCAAACCAAATTGTTGTAATTTGTTATGTACAGAGTTATAAGCACAGTAGTTATGCAAATTACGACCATTGCCACAGCTACAGCCTCGCATCTCGTGGTGGTCGCGTTGCCAAACAGGCTAGAAACGAGCATCCGCCAAGTAGAGAGGAAGGAAACAGCTCAAGGAGAGAGGGAGACAAGGAGTAGAGAGAGAGAGCATCGGATCGATCTTCTTGGCTGGCGCTGTGCCAGCTGGTTAAACGATTTATTAACTTCATTTCTAGATCATTAGATCGCATAACGCGGACATTCATCACTTGCTTTTTTGCACTTTTTTTTGTTGCTGTGCACATTTCGAGATCGCGAGCAACACGCAAGTGTGCAGCAGAGAGCAACTGTAGCTGCTGCGACGAGCAATCTCTAGGCTGCATCTCTACGCATGCAATTCACGCTCTGCACGTTGCACGTTGCGCGTTGCAGCTGCATTCGGTTCGAGTCGAGTCGAGGCGAGTGAAGTCGATCGCGCCACCGATAAGAACAATCAACGCTTGGCGCAAACACTTGGCACTTGTTGTCTGTTGCATGCAACACAACAGCCCAGCAGCAGCAACAACAACAACTGTGTCTGCCCTGTGCCCAGTACTCTCCCTACAAGCAACACGCCCACTTTGTGGTGCGCCACAGCGCCTGGAAGCTGTTTCGACTGCGCTTTGGAATGCGTTCAACATGCGTCGCTGCTTATACTCGCTACTCTATAGGGTAGAAGGGTATTATAACTTTGTGTCTATAGAAAATGTATGTAACAGGCAGAAGGAGGAATCTTCGAAGTATATATATTCTTGAGCCGAGAAGATATAGGCATGACCGTCTATCTGTCAGTACATCCGTATGAACATCTAGATCTCAGAAATTATAAGAGATAGAGATATAATTGTTTTTCGACAGCACTTGTTATGTTTGCACGCTTATCAAGTTTGGTATGTTTAGTACTTTATGGTATGTACATATATTTTTATTGTAGTACTATATCAATATACCAAATATATCATTCGGCATATCTAAGTATTTTTGCGGTATATTATTTTTGTAATACTGCATTGTTTTGCTTTTACTCAAATCGGAACTATGTCAATATACCAAATAAACTGTTTGTACATTTCAGTATTTTCTCGGTATATAAATTTAGTATATTCCATTAATAATACCGCACAGTTTGCTTTTACTTAAATTGGTACTAAGTCAATATATGATACTAATACAGTATGATTTAGTATATATCTGGTATATTAATTTGGTATATTTCAAGAATAATACCGCACTTTGCTATTATTCAAATTCGGTACTATGTCAAATAAAGCCAATTGGTATATTGTAGTATATTTGCGGTATATTAATTTGGTATATTTTAAGAATAATTCGGCAATGTTTTGCTTTTATTCAAAATTGGAAGCGAGTATCTCACAGTCGAGCACCCTCGACAGTAGCTTTCTTACTTGTTTATAGATGCTCAGCTGCAGATAAGAGTGGAGAAACGCTATGTCCTGGCTTCTTTTGTTGTGTGGGGCGTTGTCGCTATTATCAGTGGAGCACGATCATTGTGATCTGAGCATCTGAGAATCAGAGTCCAGCACATTTGGACCCCGATGATGCTTATCGCAAATGCCTCGCGTGATAAAATTTCGCATGAAATTTCGCTCTGCGCACTGCGACTTGCAAAAATGGAAATGGACGTGATTGTGCTTGTGCTTGTGTTGGGATCTGGAAATGGGTGTTAACGCAGCAACTTTTCAGCTGTCTTTGGCTCTTAGCACCATGCGACTCTTGCGTGTAAGAATTTTTCTGTGAATTCTCGCCGAGATTTTAATCAGATAGATGTGTCTGGACATGGACCTGATGCTGAAGCTGAAGCTGAAGCTAAAGCTGAAACTGATGCGTTCGCAGACTGAGCCTCGAGTCTACGGCCTAGGGGCCGACACTTTCGCTGTGAATTAAATGCTCATTTTCCCGACCGTTGCCCAGGCAGTTACTCTGAGACTGAGACTGCGACTACGACTGTAATAGAGGCCGAGGCACATTTTCCAGTCACGTCGTTTCACAGTTAGCAACTTTATTAAAACTAACGGCATGCCAAATAATTAAAACGCAGCGCACAAAAAAAAAAAAACGAGGAATTGCAAATTGCGAGACATGTAATAAATAGAATCATCAGCTTGCCAAGCACAGCAAAGACAGACAGAAAGACGGACGGACGGACGAACTGAGCAGACAGGTAAAGTCAGGGTCTCGGTCTGGGGCTGTCTTAGCGTCAGCATCGCCACCATTATCATCATCATCATCATCAACAACATCGTCATCGTCATCGTCATCCACAGCATCATTATTTTAATTCACTTAGCAGCTTTGTAAGTTGGTTTTAGAGTTTTGGCCAAGTCGACAGCGCACAGCTGTGAGCTGAGAGCTGAGAGCTGTGTGAGCCGGTTACCAAGCGAACGCCTGACAAACCAATTATAAAGCGTGGATTTTGATGTGCACGTGTTAGGAATAGTCACTTAACACTGCCAGACATTGATAGAGGCCAAAGCAAAATCAAGGCAACGCAACCACTTTGAGATATACTCGTACTCTGATGGAACTGTTCTGCTTGAGCTCTTAAGCTGATCAGAATTTTTTCAGGTAGCCAGCCATCGCAGCTTCTTTGCTTCGCTTGAATTATGTTAAGCACTCTTTAATCGAGTTCATCACAAATAAAATACTTGACTGGCATTTTTCTCTATCAATTAAATACATCCTAAAACTAGGGGGCGATCGAGTGTTGTTACAAAAATTATGATTTCATAGTAGGTTAAACATTTAATTGATTAAATTATTTAATAATTTAATGAAAAATACAGAAAATATAAATAAATAAATGATATATACTCTAATTTCTATAAGTTTATTATTATACTACAGCAATAAAATATTTTGCTCGCATTTTTATGTCAATTAAATAAATCTTTAAACGAGAAAATTATCAAGAGTTGAAAGAAAATTTAGAATTATCAATAGTTGAAAGAAAATTAATCTCAAGATTTGTTATGCATATCTGTCTTCTGAATATGAAAACACTAAAAAGTTTCTTTAATGACATATATTATTAAAAGTTCTTAAATTCTGAATGAAATATAATGATCAAATAAAAAGTATATTGTTACACAGAAGAGATCCAAAAATCCTTTCAAACCGTAGTGTCTAAAAATATAAAGTGAACAAAACAAGCAGGTTATGAAATGAAATTTAAACGTCATTAGCAGCACAATGGAAAGTTGAGGAGAAGAAGAAGAAGAGGAGCTCAAAAAGTAAAATATAACTATAATTATGAGCTGTTAAGACTCTACTCGAGCAGACATGAAGATATCAATTCGTTTTGCTTGATTCACACCAATGTGGTTGGACCCTAGACTAACTACAGACTCCAGCTGAAGGGTCTGGCTCTGCTCTGATCAGCAAGAGCAACACAGCAAGAGCAACCGCATAATTGCTGACTGCCAGCAGAGAAGAATGACACACAACCACAAATGATAGAGAAGGAGACAAAGAGAGAGAGGGAGAAGCAACTGATTCTCGAGACTCGAGTGAAGATTGCTGTCAGCAGTCTTTCGTGGCCAGTTGAAAGTACTTATCTACCTTATACATAAGGTATATATATAGTTGAAGCTGACTCGCTTTTGGCTTTGGGGGTCTGACCCCATTCAATGTCATTAACTCGGCCCAAGGTCTGTTTGTTTTTGGCTTGTCAGCCAGAGTGGAGCGGAGAGCTTCGCAATTTTCGCATAATTGGCTGAAAATTATGAAATGTGACGAGGGGCAAGGCAGCTCAGCTGCGACTCTGACTGTGGCAAGATCGCCCACTGAACTCATTTGAACTGCTCGGGTTGTCAGCAGCTCGTCGTCCATGTCCAGCTGTTGTCAGAGTCTCTGATCTGAACCTCAACCAGGTTGCAAATGCCAACGCCCCACGGCAATGTCTTCATGTGGCACAAACGACAAACTCAACTGTAGTCAGTATGTTAAACGTTTCAGTCACTTAGTCAACAATCTGTTGCATCTAATTGTGTTTGCAACAAATTACTCAATTCCGTGCAGCGGCGTCTGATCTTCAGATAGCAGATGGATATCGCCAGCCAAAGATTGCCAGCAGCATCCTCTCTAGCTATCTCCCTCTCTCTTTGTACTTGTCTCACTCTTTCACTCAGTCAACAGGTTTGACATAATTTTCACTTTAGTTTGTTTTTAAAGGCACAAATTTGCACGCAGATGACGATCGTTGAGAGAGTAACTCAATCCAAAATGAATCTCTTGATCGAGGATCGCAGATCGCAGATCGGAGATTCAAGATTCAAGATTCGAGTTCTTCAATCTGCCATCTCCGGCCACTTTAGTGGGCGTGGCACACTTCCGCAAGCAATTTGCTGCGGTTCTTGGGCGGCGGCGGGCATAATGGAACATTTTAATGCTGAAACCGATGATTAAAATCAAAGCCATAAAAACAAAGAAGCCAGACAGTAAGGGAAGAAGAGGGGGGAAGGGGTTGTGGTGCCACCGCGTTGCGTTGAGATGTCGAGAACGCAGTCGCAGTCAGTTGCGAGTCTGCAATTGCAGTTGCAAGTTGCAAGTTGCCAGATAAATACGTTGATCAGTCGCACAGATCATCAACACGAACATGCCACAACAACAAGAACAACAACAACTGCAACAACTTCAACAACTGGAGACACGTCAGCAAAAGGGGCCATAAAAACGGGAGCAACATGCAACATAATTGAAAGCAATTTGCGGCTGACTGAGTCGTAGCGAAGAAAAGAGAGAGAGCGGAAGGGGTGCTGCTGCGTGTGGCAACTGCAACGGGAAGCGGCAAGAAGCGAGCGTCAGCATAAACATTACATTGATTGCCACGAATTCGAACTCTCCACACGTGTTGTTTGTCAATAAAGTTGGCGCTTCTTCAGCTGCTGCTGCCACAAAGGGGCAACAACAACAACAACTGTCAGTCGCTTCAACGGAAGTCTCTTAGTTCCGGCTGCCGTTGATCAACTGCACCTGAAACACATTTGCTGCCACATGCCACTTCTCGATTCCCCCATTTGTTTGTTACGCAATTGTGCAACGCCTTTCATTTGTATCTTTGGCCAACAATTTTTGGTTCTTTTGCCACTCAATTGCCGCGCACTGTAATTGCAAACATCTGAGCCACATCTGTTGCAAGTTTATTTCGATATTTCTTCTCGATACCCCAAATTGATTCAGATTGCCAACGAATTGCTCAATAGAGAGTGAACAAACTAGGAAGGGGGAACAGCTAGTGAAGGGAATAAATAAAGTTAATGATCAATAGCAAAGCTTAAGAATCGTTTCTCCAAAAGTGGCAGATCAACATGCGACAAGCTTCAAATTATTAAGGTCAAATTCTACTTAAGTTCAGATATGATCTGTTCTTAGCAAAGAACTGAGTAATAAGCGAAAGATTGCGAAAAGTGACGAAATGGAGATAGAGCTCATAAAATGAATTGAAATGAAGAAACATTGCTTGCGACTAAAATGGAGCAGTTAAGTAAAAAAGGGATTGAAGTTATGTCTAGAATATTAATAATATTAATAGTAAACATAATAAAATTAAATATTTACATAATAATAGAATAATAACAATATTAACCAAATGAAACCATTTAGTTTTCTTTACTATTTTCATAACTAATAATATCAGCATAATTGGGAAAAAGGTATTTAGATGAAATGTTTGTTTCGGTTTCAAAACAAATTTAACGGGGTTTAAATTAAAGTTGGACTGTAATAAAATTAAATATTTAAAGCTTTTATTTTAATCAATTTAGCACGTTATGAAATTAATTTCTTTATTATTATTTATCATACTTAATCAAGCGTTGAACATAATTACAGCTGCTGATGCCTTTGACTCATAAAATTCTATATATTTATACCCGCTACCCAAGGGTAGAAGGGTATTATAACTTTGTGCTGGCAGGAAATGTATGTAACAGGTAGAAGGAGGCATCTCCGACCCTATAAAGTATATATATTCTTGATCAGCGTCAACAGCCGAGACGATCTAGCCATGTCCGTCTGTCCGTCTGTGTGTCTGTCCGTATGAAACACTGGATCTCAGAGACTATAAGAGATAGAGCTATATTTTTTTTCCGACAGCAGTTGTTATGTTTGCACGCAGATCAAGTTTGTTTCAAATTTTTGCCACGCCCACTTCCGCCCCCGCAAATCAAAAAAATCGAATAACAAGCGTAATTTTAAAGCTAGAGTTGCGAATTTTGGTATATACAATAATTACTATAGTAATGGTTGCGATCAGATAGAAATTGTCGAAGTTATTAAAGAAATACTTTTGTATGGCTAAAACGCCTACTTACTAGGGATCTGAGTTGCTTTGGCTGACAATCTGGTGTTTTGTGCCGTCTACGGTATATTTTGAGTGCGGTACTATATCGATATACCAAACATATCAGTTGGTATATTTTTAGTATTTTTTCAGTATATTTGGAGAAAAATACCGCAAAATATATTTCTTTTATTCAAAATGGGTAGCGGGTATCTCACAGTCGAGCACACTCGACTGTAGCTTTCTTACTTGTCAGTGATTGGCACTCTTGCTTGTGTGCGTAGGAGCGACACAAAGGTTCTAATATTCTCACTACTCTCTGTTAGTTTTAGCTGACGCCTTAGCTTATACTAAGGAACATGCAGGTATACGATTTATTATGGAAAAACCATGCTATTAAATTAAATTTATAAATTTTTTGTTATGTTTAAAAATTAATTTGTTTTATCTTTAAAACCTATTACGAACATGGCAACCATAAAAAAAAACCAAAACAAAAATTAATTTTGCTCCTTTCGGTTAGTGCGTCTTCCGGGTATAACGACGTCGGTCCCTTGAAAGTCAAAGTCTAATTGAATCAGTTGTTAACCAATTTTTTACTTAAGCGAGGGCCAACAGAAACTTATGTTAGTTACTCTTTCTTCTCATTACCACTCTAATATACGGATCATCTCTTTCGCATTAATCAGATTTCTCGATATAACAAGAGCATTGCTAGAAAAAGAGTAATTAAACAATCATAGAAATAACTGTCAAAGTCTAACGGAACAAGTTGCTAGTAAAAATAGTACCTTAGCAAAGTCTAACACAAGCAATCAAAAGTTTTTTTTTCGATAAAACCGTACGGATTAACTTATTTAAGAACCGGTAAAGGGTAAACGTAACTTTCTTCCTTATTTGAACTTTAATTTAAATTGGAATCATTTTTTACAGTCGTGAATCAATCACTTTAAAGCTGCCTACAACATAACGCTCTCGAATCGGGAAATTATGACGACAAACCAGTTACTCGAGTTACTCCACACGCCACTTGATGCACGAACGATACACTTGATGTTCTTGGATCTTGATGTTCTACGCGAACGGTTGCGAGAGCAACCTTTGGGCAGCATTACGCCGACGTCCAAAGAGACGGAACCGACGCGTTTTGTGGAACCGACGCGTTTTGTGCATGCGCCCAAGGTGGAGTCGAACCCAGAGACAGAAGTGGTCACTGTTGGGGATGATGATGATGATGATGATTGCCTTAAGGAAGGGCAAATAGAAATCATAGAAATTAAAGACGAGGATGACGAGGAGGTGGACCCCCTCACTTTTTGACCCCCTCCCCCCAAAAATAATCATTTGATGAACAATATATAGACAGCCCCTTACACGGTTACAAATTTGGTGCCATCCCCTTTTTAACACGCTAAAAACCTCATTCCTACACGATTGCAAAATATTTTTTTTTATAAAGAGCCACAAAATAAACATATGATCTTACTGTTAATTAATTACATAAAGCAACCTTTTTAATTTAATACCAACTTTTAATTTTGAAAATATGAATGTTATGCATTTATTAAAAGCATATGCATAATAACTTTTGGTTAATTTTGAACAAATATATGAAACTTTAATAAGAAAAAGACCAAATTTGAATAAAACAATTTTTTTGCTTTCAATTTTGAATTTGGCGAACGTAACCCCTTATTTTGTATTGAATCCATGTTTCGCTTAACACTATTTCGCTTAACACGAGGATTTCTAGGAACGTAACCCCGTGTTAAGCGAGGGCCAAGTGTATTCTGTTCTACAATATTACAAATATAATAATATAATAATACACCAAACATAGCCTTAGAATTATTACGGTATTTTTTGAGAACATTATTTTATAATATTTTAAGAATCTGTTTCTTAACAGATTTGCTACTATATCTTAGTTGAGAAACATATTTGTAACTTACAACTTAAGTAGTTTATAGTAGGACAATATTTGCTTTATTTTCGAGTATTCTATTTGTATATTATAAAGAATTTTATATGTGAAAGTAGTCAGTGTTCTTTACATCATAATTAAGTATAGTATTATGAGAAGCTATATTTACATAGTTTACAATAATTAAATTAAATGGCTTACAAAGTATTGAGAAACAATGTTTGTTTAGTTTTGACAATAGAGTAATTCATTAAGGCAAAACCAAAATAATTCAAATTAAAGTTCCTTTGCAATAAATATAAATTCATTGGTTTATCTCTTTAAATGATTGTAAGCTTGAAATTGTTTTGTTTTTTATATCAGTAGCTAAGCACAATGTAACAATAGAGTTAGCTATACTTACTAGCGCCACTCGATATGGTTGTCCATTTAAATATAGTGTAATCTCTGGTCGGTTGTTTTTTTTTTTAAACAGAAATGCATGATTCATTGCACCCGATGTGTGTCTTTCAGTTGAGTCAGGGCGAAATCTTGTATCCAACGAATGTGAAGGTTGACTCCCAAGGGGTCATTTCGCTTAAGTCAAGCTTCGTTTGTGCAATGGGGGCTAAATGGGGGTCTCATATATATGTATGTTGTATTTATATATACACAGATGTAGTGAACACACATACATCATGCAATATGCGATATGCGGAGCAAAGCAACTTCCTACAGATGTTGAAACTCTGCGAGCAGCCGGCCAAGTGCGTTCAATCGTTGCAGTTGTTCATCTTGTTGTTGTTGTTTTTGTTGCTGTTGTTGTGCAAAACAATGAATGAATCGCGTTGTTGTTGTTGTTGGAGTTTATCAAGTTGAAATTGCACAGTTGGTTGACTGCTTCCACAACAAACAACCAAACAGTCGAACAGCCAGCGCAATAAAAAGCACTCAAAGTTGTAGCACTCGGTTCAGTAATACTTTGGCCCCCAACTCTTAGGAACTAATGATTTGATTCCGAAGCTCCAGCTGCTTTAGAAATACCTCAAGTTGCTAAGACTAAATTCGAGTCGTTAGCATCTTTTAAATTGAGCTACTGCTTAATTCGGTTTACTTTGCAATTCAATTTTTCTCAGAGAACTTTTTCTTACTCCAAGATTTTGTTTAAGTTATACGTAATTATAGAAGGCTTTATATAATTTTTTAAATTATTATAAATATTCAAGATATAAATATTACCCTCATTATTTAACTGTCCCATTTTATTTACAATCAATGTTTAAATTTATTTTATGACTATTGTGACTTCATTTCGTCACTTTTCGCAATCTTTTGCCTATTTTTCTGTTTTTTTCTCAACAGATCATATGTGTTCTTAAGTAGAATTTGTAACTCATAATTATAAGTTCTTTTTCGCTTTAGCTCTCTTCAAAGATATCTTTATTTAGCTCCATTTACAATAAAAATTTCCTATATTTTATTTCAAAACATTTTAAATTATATAATTTAAATTGTTAGCTAAATATTTTACTATTGTATGTATGTATTAGGCATTATCTATTTATTTTATGCTTCACCTTTTTTGTTCCAAAAATTTCAATTGGCATGTTGGCTACTTACTATTTTAGATGCGAATATTCGACATGGTTTATTTTATTTTTGTTTTCTATTTTTATTTATATTATTAAATTTTATTTTATTTCGGTTTCAAAGCTTACAACTTTTAATTATAAGGTTACAATCTAAAATATTGAATTATTTTTGTTAGATAGCTATATTTATATTTTGTATAATACTTAAATTTTTATTTCTTTGTGAGAAAATCTTCAAAGTTATGTATAAGTATAACTTAAAATGGAACAAACTTTACAATTTTTAATTGTAACATCAAAGCTATGTATAGTTATAACTTTAAATTGAACTTGGGAATCAGAGACCTTAAATGAATTTTGCTTAAATCTTTTCAATTCCACATTTTTTATTTCAGCTACAGCTTAAAAATTCTCCAAAGCTAACTTTAGCTTTATAAATGATCAATAGACTTTTCTACAATCAATTCTACTACTTTTGCTGAAGCTTTATTCTGTCTCACTCTCTTTCTCTCTCTCTCTCTCTCTCTCTCTCTCTCTCTCTCTCTCTCTCTCTATCTCTCCTATATTATCATTAAGCTAAAATTTCCTTCGCATATTATAGTTAGTACATATCAGATGGAGCTACTGATTCCATATTTGAGTCCAAGATTAATGTTCTCGCACGCCGAGCTGGCAAGTGGTTCACTTTGGGCTGCGGCTGCGATTGTGGCTGCAACCCTGAGGCAAGAGCGTTTCACTGTCAGCAGCGCAAGGCAAACGAGAGGCGTCGTCGCAGTGTGTGGGTATGGCCAGGGGGAAGGCGAGAGGGGGGCAATTGGGCAGGCAGCTGTTGTTTATAGCAAATCGCTCATACGCCTCGTTGTGCGACGAAGCGTTGCAAATAGTTTATCGCGAGTGTGCGAATGTCTGTGAGAGTATGTGTGTGTGAGTGTGCGTGTAAGTGTGTGTGTGTGATCAGTCAGCTCACCCACACAGCGACAATTCAAGTGCAGCGCTCATCAATAAAGTGAAATTTGTGTTGAATTTGACTGTGGGGC
Organism: Drosophila kohkoa; assembly: GCA_019972355.1. Classification (NCBI taxonomy): domain Eukaryota; kingdom Metazoa; phylum Arthropoda; class Insecta; order Diptera; family Drosophilidae; genus Drosophila; species Drosophila kohkoa. The sequence goes on from BJEL01000040.1 coordinate 190,137, forward strand.
GAGCAGCCTTGTGACTCAATGTTGTTGTTGCTGTTGTTGTGCTTTGATGGACACATGCAGGGGGCAGGCATTCATATGCTACACATACATATATATGCATGAAAGTATATACGACAAGCAACAAGCAGCTGAGGCAGCAGCAGCAACCGGACGCACGTGTTCATTTTCATTTGGCGCAGAGCGAGAAGCCAACGATAAACAGCAGAATCTTTGTAGACGCTGAAGGAGACGTTGAACAACGATGACGACGACGACCAGCGAACTGCGGAAATTATTCATTCAAGCGCTCTTTTGCTGTTGCTGCCACTGCCACTGACTCTGCCTCTGCCTCTGCTTGGTTGCTTCTGTTTGTTGTGTGTTTTTTTTACAGAAAGAAGCAACAGAATTTGAAATTCATACAAATTGCAAGCGGGGCAGCGGAACACAAGCAGCAGCAGCAACAATAGTCGAAGCTGTGCCACATGCGGGGGCAGCTGCTGAAGCCACCCAAGCAGCGCCAACATGTCCGGCAACTAGCAACAATAACAATGCCCAGTTGTCCATCAAAAAGTCAGCGAAGCGCAACAAAAGCCCCAAATGAGTTCGTATTCGTATAGTTTTGGCATTGTTTCAGTTGTTAGAAAGAGAGCGAGAGAGAGAGAGACGGGGGCCAAATGCCAAAATAATTGTCTCACATTGCATAACAAAAGGCCGCCAAACAATGTGGCCAAAATGAAAGCTCAGCTTTCACTCAAGGCAAGACTCAGAGCTGGGGCCTTGGGTTCAGTGTGATCCATCAGCAGCTGCGGATCAAAGACAATAAAACAAAAGAAGCAGCAAACAACACAACAACTCGAAAAAGAGCTACACAAAAAATATAAAACCCCAAAATACAATCCGAACTCCGAAAACACAAAAAAATCGACATCAGCCCAACACAGTGTGCGGTTCAGTTCATGTTCATGGGCTGAGCTCAGCTCACAGGTGTGCACAATCAATCAACATGAGATCCCATTAAAGCGGCTGTAACAATGACTACGATAATCACGCTACCTCCGGCTCAGTCGCTGCCTCAGTCGCAGTCGCTGCCTCTGTCAGCGTCGCAGTCGACGTCAATTGGGGCCACGCACCCGCAGCACGCAGTCTGTGGTCCACGCAACAAGCGCGTTGATAGCCACACACAACATGAACAGCCTCGATTCCCAATGATTTTCTACTATGTCCATTTCTGGACTGAGACCACCGCAATGCTAATGTTAATGCTGTGGCTGCTGCTGCTGATGATGAGGGAAGTTAAGGTGGGGGAGGGGGAAGGGCAGCAGTCTATTGTCTAGCTCCCGTTGATGATTGCTGTGTAACATTCCACAACTTAATTTGATATTTCACAGCGAAAACATTTTCATCTATTTTCAGCTGCGATCAAAGAAATCCATAATTGATATTCGGCTCGTTAATTTCGCATTTGGAAATTCCCCATTATAATCGGTAACTGATCTCAAACACGTACTCGTAATTCTAGCTACGATTTCGTAAATTTCTGATTCTACATACAATATTTGAAAAAAGTCTGATGAAATTTGGAAACATAATAAGAAACATACGAAATTTTAAAAATTTGTGTTTTATGAAAGAATTTATATTTTGGGTTTAAGCTACTTTGGCTGACAATCTGGTATTTTATTTACCTCTATGGTATATTTTCAATGTAGTCCTTCAACGATATACCAAATATGGCCTTCGGCATATTTTAGTATTTTTGTATTTCATACCAAATATGGCCTTTGGTATATTTTAGTATATTTGTAATATATTTTTTTGTATATCATAAGAATAATATCGCAATTTATTGCTTGAATTCAATGTAGCGTGTATCTAACATTCGAGCACACTTGCTTGAATCTTTCTTACTTGTTATTTTCCCAAGTTTAGACAAAACATTCATTCAATTTTGGTGTAGATGAAATTTTAGACACATTTTTGAATTGTAAGGAAATTTCCTTCTTCTTCTTAATAAAGCTAAGGAAATATTATATCATAAACAACATGAAATTATGGAGATATTTCATAAACATAAAGACTATATGTTAAAGTTATATATAAATTATTTCAAATTTGAGTTAAAGATGTGTATATTTTCGTGTTCTAAAATTGTGAAACACTTAATCTTAAAAATAATTTGTATGATAGTGTTGTTGTTAATAAAATTATTACAAAATTTCAGACTGAATTCCAAATTAATTGTAAAGAAGTTTAAATATTGCTACAATAATAAGAAGCAAGACTACAATTTTTAATTTACATTTTATAATATAATAATTATGTTAATAGCAGCCGTATTATTGTGACTAGAATAGTCGTTTAGTTCTCAAAAGTTTAATTATTTAATTATTAATGATACATATATTAATTTCAATCTGAATTAACAAAAATATTTTTAAATACAAGTTAATATATATTTGTTTTATGTTTCAAACGTTTAAATTAAAGTAATATTTTAAATATATTTTATAGTATTTGTTTACAATATGACATTATTGAAAATCATAAAAAAATAAGATCTATTCTTCATAAATTGAGATGCACACTAATAATATAATGATGTGTTAAGAGTAACAATTAATTACTTATAGAAAATCCTAAAATAAAACTAATATACATTCTCCAAAAATTGAACTAAGTATATAGGTAAGTAAAGGGTTAGTATTCAAATCAAATTTTTATAATATTGACATGCTTTTATACGCCATTATTTTTATTCTGTCATTCAAAAGCACATTTAGCAAATTAGTTATTAACTCTCAAAGGTATTTGTAATAATCATTATTGTTAATCAAAACCTAAAACAATAGTTTTGTAGCTCATTATTTAACTTGAATGGAGCTCGTTATGCAAATTTGATCTATTTTTTTGACACATTTAATTTCGTTTCCTACTCCAAAAATGAAGTCAACGTTTCCCAGCAACCATTTGCCATATGAGTCCAATCAGTTGAGTTGAGTTGAGTTGAATTTCCCCCTTCATAGCCGCAACCCTGCAACAAAGTCAATATTGTCGCAACGTTGAACAATTTTAATTGGATATTTGTCGTAGGCTCTATTCCAAGTTGCCGCAAAAGCCACAACTCAGCGGGGCAAGCGACGGACAGACAGACGGATGGACAGACGGACAGACAGACGGACGGACAGACGGACCGACAAGTGCGACTGGTCATATTTTTCTTAACGCTAAGCGAAATTAGCATATGAATAACTTTTGGGTGTTACATTCAGCTGTGAGTGTATGTGAATGTATTTATGAGTGGTGCGTGTGGTTTTGTGCGTCTTGGATGGAAGTTGAAGGCGGCGGCAGGCATCAAAGCCGACCACACCAAGTGCCGCGCGCGGTGTCGAGTGGAGAGAGGAGAGAGAAAGAGCCGCAACATGTGCAACTGAAACTGAGCTAAAATTGGAGGTCACGTAGTTGTCCGGGCACCATGCAACGCCTTCATTTGGGCTCAGCCGCATGCCGCATAGTGCGGCACACATATAAATTACACAATGCAACACAAGGCAACGCAACGTTGAGTCGATTCGAGTTGAGGCGGCTGTAAGCGAAACCCAAAGCCAACAAATCGAATTGCAGCCAAGTCGTCGAAAGAGGCAAGTGAAACCCTGTAAATGCAATGAAATGGTTTTTAACTTTTGCAATTTTTCAACAACAACCAACAACCAACTGCAAAAATGCTTAAAGACCGCAAAGACTGAAAGAAAGACACAAGGCGTCGGCTTGGCAATAATATGGTTTTTGATGTTTAAACAAGGTCAAGCACTTGGTCTCCTCAGTCTCAGTCTCGGTTTTGGTTTCGGTTTCGATTTGGGGTTTTGGGTTTGGCTCTTGGCGCTGCCTTCAAAGGTCTGCAAAGATGAGCAAACAAAGCACAGCAAAGCAAAGCAAAGAAATCGATGTTGGCCCCTTGGCCCTTTGGCCTCCATGGACCAACCAACCAAGTCAGCGAAGCCATCATCAGCATTCGACATCCCAGCCATAAGCATAATGCGACGCTTCACGCAATTTTTGAAGCTTGAATCCGCTTTTAAAAAGTTCGAAAGGTTTTGCAGGCAATCGAATATGGAATGCTTTTTGGGCTTATTTACTTTACCTTTAAGTTTACCTTTACCTTTACTATATATTCGATATATGTGTAGCATCGTGTCTTGGCTTTCGATTCGACTTTTTAAACTTTGTTCTGCTCCGCATCATTCATTCACTTCAATTCACTTGGCCCGGTCGGGGTCCGCGGCCTTTGATTGCTTTTTTGGCGCTGGGGCAATAAGCGATTTGACATGCTTCGATTTGCGGGCAACCAGAAAAACCAAAGAGTTCACATCGATCAGCTGGAGAAGCTGCCGAAGGTTCACACTGATATTAGCTGAACTGTAGAAAATGCTGACTTGGTAAAAATTTGAATTCATTTTGTTTTTTTCTCAGCCGGAAGTGTAATTTGAATCTTTACAAAGTTTCTATTATAAAATTGAGTAAATTGATCATGGAAAGTGAACAAACAATAGTTCTAAGCATCTGCAAACTAATTGACAGATTGTTGGAAAGAAGATTTTGACTTGCATACATTTATAGTGAGTAGTTTTTATAAGGAAATAAGAAAGCTACTGTTGAGTGACTCAAAGGCTATTTTAGGTATATTGATACAGTACTACATTCAAAATATATCATAGAGTGCAAAATATACTAGATTGTCAGCCAAAGCACCTAAGACTAAGTAGTAGTAAGCGTTTTTCCTAATAAAAAAATATTTCTTAAATAACTTCTTTAATTTTTATTCGACCGCAACATGAATCATAAAGACTATAGTTATTATTGAATGTACTTACTACGGGACTTAGTTGCTTTAACTGACAATCTGATATATTTCGAATACAAAACATAGTAATTTGTATATTTATAGTATTTTGCGGTATATTGATTCGGTATACTTTAAATTAATACCGAACTGTTTTGTTTTCATTCATAGTTTTCTTACATGGTTTTGTCTACATATATTTTGTATTGAGGTTTTTTGGAAATGTCTCATCCTCTGTAAAATCGTATGTGCTTTTGTACTGGTTAGTACAAAATACGATCAAATTTAAATATACTTTCTTAATCTTCGATGAAAGTGCTCTAACTAAGATTATTATTATTTTCCTATTGATTAGAATACTATAACAATACATGTTTGTTGAAAAGCAATAACCAGCCAGCAATAAACTCTGAAGTATTTTATTTTTATATATTTTAGCCTTCATATGATTTTAAGGAAATTGAAGCACAGTTTAAAACAAATAGTGAAAATATTACTATTAGGAACAACAGTTATTTATAGTTTGACAATAGTTTCATAGATGTTTTCATTGCTGCTGAAATCACTCTTTGAGTATTAACAAGTTGCCACTCTCAATATTATATTGTTAATTTTAAACTGTCAGTAATATTCATTTGATATAAAGGTCTTTGCATTTGGTATTTTGAATAGAAGAAATAATGCGATTTTTGGTGGGCACAGCTGGCACATTTGTTGCCCATAATTCCCCCACTCTTCAAAATTTTAAGCTTTTAGTTTCGTTTTGCAAAAGAAATTGATCAAAGGCCGCTGTGGAAACTGTGAACTGTGGCAAACTGTTTGTATATGAGGATCAGCATTAAACGAAAACGAATATGAATGCGAGAATCGAGTATAATATAGTGTGTGTATCAAAAAGTATAAGTTTTATTGACTGCGGATGCAGTTCATAAACAATGCCGTAGACATTGTACCGCCCCCGCTTCCCCTCCGCTGTAGAACGTTGCCGTTTTGGCTGCGGCTGCTGATGATGTTGCTGCTGCCAATGTGGAGCGCATCTGTTACATGTTAAGGCGAAATATCCACAGTTGATTCGAGAAAGAGAGAGAGAGATACATATGCCACACATTTTTCGTATAGGAAGAAGAACACACACAGAAAAATTGTGTGTGCGATCGCAGTGGGAATGAATCTACTCGAGTATATTTGTATTTATGAAATCAAACATAAGGTACGATGACTACACAACATTCGATCGTCTGTTGCACATTTGGCACACATGACAGCCGCATGCTTCAACAACTGCTGCCTTGCCTCCCCTTGGCACCTCTCCTGAAATACCCCCCTCCGTAAAGGGGGAGACAGCAGAGGTAAAACAGCAAAAACCACACACAGAAAAAAAAGGGAACATTTTTACGCATTTCCAGTTAAATCGGAAGTGGAAATCACGACGACCCCGCTGCAAAGAGAGCGTGCCGCGATTATCACGCTATTTCTGTCAACTCAAAGAGGAAAGAGGAGGAGGGAAGCAGAGTAAGGGGAGGGGGACAGTTCCCACATGTCAGCCTCAGCTGTTGTCTATCCACTGTTCAAAGAGGGGGAGTGGGGCACAGCAAGATGAGCTGCTAATGATGCCAACGGGTTAAATGCGTTGCGATCTATTTCGAGTTTTTGTTCTTCTTTCCATGCTTTTCACATTCGTTTTTCTATTTCTCTGTTTTATATTTTTCCAAGTGTTGCCCAATAATTTAGCCTTGTTTATGGGTTTTTGATATTACCCACGTGTCATATTTTATGCGCGAGTGTTGCTCCCCGTTGGGTGCTTTTAATATATGTTAAAAACTAAACTAAACTATGAAAATATTTTGATAGCTCTTAGAGGCGACGCTGCCAAACGATGTCAAACTCAATGTCGCTGGCCAATTTTCTAGCAGTCAAATGCATTTTGACACAAAATTGACATTTAACAAACTTGCCAGCCATGTTAAGAGCACCGCAGCAACAGCGTTTAAGACAAGTGCATATAAAAACATAAGAAAAAGAAAAAAAAACACGTAAGAAAGCTACAGCCGTCAGTGCTCGACTGTGAGATACCCGATACCCACTTTAAATAAAAGCTAAACATTGCGATATTGTTCTTAAAACGTACCAAATAAAATATTAAAACCTACCGTTTACTATATTTGGTAAATCGATATAGTAGTAGATTCCAATATTAATATTCCGAAAGTATACTAAGATAAATTGAATTTAATATTCAACGGTTAGCCGGAAAAATACTAGAATATATCGAAGACTATATTTGGTATGCCGATACACTATTACATTCAAAAGTTAATATGCCGAAAAATACTAAAATATACTGAAAACTATTTTTGGTATGGGTGTATACTATTACATTCAAAAGTTAACAAAAAAAAATACTAAAGTATACCGAAGACTATATTTAGTATGTCGATATACTATTGCATTAAAAGGTTAACAGAAAAAATACTAAAAATATACCAAAGACTGTATTGGGTATGTGTGAATACTGTTCCATTCAAAAGTCAATAAACCGAAAAAATACCAAATTATACCAACGACAATATTTGGTATGCCGATATACTATTACATGCCAAATTTAACTAATAAAATACTAAAATATACTGAAGACTATATTAGTTATGCATATATACTATTACATTGAAAAGTGAATAAACTGAAAAATACTAAAATATACCAAAGTCGATATTTGGTATGTCAATATTCTATCATTTTCAACATATTCCCATAGAATACAACCACAGCAGATGCCTTGGAGATGCCTCTTTCTGCCAGTTGCATATTTTTTATTGGCACCAAGTTATAGTACCCTTTTTCCCTCTAAGTAGCGGGTATAAAAATACACACACGCCCAGTTGACAAGAGGCAGCAACAAGTGCGTCAATGCGATGCGACAAGCAACCAAAATGGTCAGCACTTTGGGTGAACTGTTGCCAATTGGCAGTTGCCAAGTTGAGAGTTGCCAGTTTGCTGGTTGCTGGTTGCTTTGGTGGCAGCATTCTGGCAACTCGATCTGGCCATATGTGTGTAGCTGTCTTTATATGGCCATTCGACCGATATTTGACATTTTTGCAGCAGCCGCCACGACCACCTCACGCTTTTTTGGGCTTTGCCTTGCCTTGCCTCATAAAGTGGCAGCTGTTGTCTGCTGTCTGTTGTCTTGCCACCACAATCGTTTTGCACAGTTCATAACTCCTTTTGCTGCAAGCACCTTTCACACACAAACACTCACAATTTTATTCATATTTGAGCAGCACGTAAATTCCATATTATGTTTGAGGGGCTTAACATTTGGCAAAGACGTTAAACTCTGAAGATTTCCCTTGGGTCTTTGGATTTGTCTATTCCATTTAGCAATCGAGTGAGCTAAGAGAGTTGGCCACGCAAAAAGGGAGGCTGACCATAGAAAGGGGTTCAATATTATAAACATGAATATTTTATAGAAAAAAATTATTGAACAAACAAATCCTCTTTAACAAAAGTGTCTTTATTAAAATTGCTATTGAAATTGAATTGAACATATGGATATATTTTGTCATAAGCAATCAATTGAATTCCGTAATTGATTGCATGAATGGATGAAGTGCCTTTGTACTAAACTCATGTAGGTCTAATAATATTTTACAATACGTATTTTACATAAATTAATAAATAAAACTTACATTAATATAAGAAGAGAATTTTCACAAAATTTCTAAAATGAAATTGTGTTATATACAGAGAGCACAAATTCTTATCAATATATTCTTTAATTGGATGTACAATTTAAGTTTATTCTTTTAGTAAAATTTATGTCAAATTATAGAACGATGAATTTAAAATGTTGTACTTTGATTTATTTTATAATATCAGCATGAAGCACCTTACATTATATAAATATGAAAAGTATTAGAACATTTTAAAATACTAGAAGTATTGGCAAAAAGTTTGGAAATGAGTATGGGAAAAATATAAAACAAATTTAGAAAAATTACTAAAAATTGCATTCCATGGTTTGCTGTTAAAGAAACTTTTAGAATAGTATTAAGTACTTATACAATAACTGAAAGCTTCTAACGACCTAAGCTATGCTAAACACACTTTTGTGTTAATGAACAAATTCACTTAAGTCTTTAGGGTTTATAATTTAAATTACATTTTATCTAGTTTTATATATTATAAAACAAACATTAATTGACATAAAGCTAGAATGTGGCATATTTATTATAATGTGTTTGTTGAGCAGCAGACAAAATTAAAATAATTTAATGCCAACTAAATTGTAAATATACATAACATATGTATATACGTAAAAGAAATCAACTTTACTGTCTTACTTTTAAGGAAAAGTTTAGTAAAGAAGAATTTGCAGAAAGTTAGAAATAAAGTTAGCTGAAGGTAAATGTTGTTAATATTAAGTAGAGGCAAAAACTGTCATGTAAAGATTTGCTTTTAAATTCAAGTTTAGTTAGGAAGATGACGCTGAAAGTGAGAAATAAATCTCTTTAAAGAGCAGTATCAGGTTGTAACTTAAAGCTGCAGTCTAAAGCAATGTTTGTTGTTGCAAATGCAACTGTTGCTGCTTCGACGGCGACAGCTGCTGCTGCTGCTGGTGTTGGTGTTGCTGGTGTTGGTTGTTGGGGTGTTTTGCAATATGTGATTGCAGGTGTTTGTTTCTGGCATTGGCCAACCAAGATTTGTCACCTGCATTGTAAACGCGTTGAGCACGACACGACTTGTTGTCGCCCGATGTTGTAGTTGTTGCTGTGGTTGGGTTGCCTGGTTGCCCCGTCGTTGCCTGCTGCTTGTTATCTTCATTGTGGCATCGAGTAAATCATAATTTTGCACCTTCTTTCACGACAGCGAAAAGCGGCAGTCGAAGTTGGGCATGGGTCATGTCATGGCAACAACGTGCCAAATTTATCGCATCGCATCGACTGTCGCAGTCGGCGCACCCCAGCAACCGCCTCTCTCCTCCCCCTTGAACACTCAACACTCCCCAAACAAACTCCCACATCTATGTAGGGGCAATTTTAATTTCAATTATGCGCGCTTATGGCTGGTCAATTTCCTGCTGCTAATTATAACTGCAGAGACTCGTAGCGGGGGAGGGGGGAGGAAATCTTTTGGTTGTTGTCGTCGCAGTTGTTTGGCGGTAATTGCGCGACGATTTGTTTATGGGACGCCAATCAAATGGACAACAAGCTGACGACCACAAAAAATACGAGTACATAAAATTGAACATGAACCAAAATGGTGCGCCATACCAAACGCGCATTCAAATCAGTTCCAGGCCCAGTCTCAGTCTCAGTTCCAGACTCAGACAACAAGCTAACAAGCCAGCGATCAGTGTTTCGACCAAAGACCGCATTCGGTTTGCGGCTACAAGGCACGCACAACAGAGACGGCGACGTTGACATCCGGAGCTGCCTCTTGCATGACAATTAGAAAAGTCACACACACACACACACACACACGCGGTTTCTATTTATAAACTAACTCATTAAACAAGCCCAGTCGATGGCTCGTTGCTGTGATTATCAATGAAGTTACTCGAGTTCATTCAAGAGCTGCTCGTCATGGATACTGATTAGCTTCGAGTTATGTGCGAAATTCCGCCTCAGGAGAAATCAGCTGCGCATCGCTTAGAATGAAGTCTAACTGCTTCAATTTGAGAGTACATAAAATACCTCAGAAAAATAATTAGATGTGCATATAAAAATGTATAGCTTAACACTTTTTAATAATGTAAAAAATATGAACATGAAAAGAAAATCGAATTATTTTAGTTCAACATTTTCCTCATTAAACATAACAGTTTTCCAAAGCGACATTTCTGTATATTAAATGGTTTTATAGTTTCCTATTTAAGCGCACAAAATTAAATTCGCCTTTTTTTAAAAATGTTTATGCAATATTTCAATAGAAATGTTTTGACTGTTAATAAATGTGCGCTCACAGAATGAACTAGAGCTTCTTTTTTACGGAAGTATGTAGTTTAAGTGTTGTACTTTTAATCCAAAGAAACAATTCTGTATATACAATAGTATGAACATATAAATAAAAATGTAATTGGAGAAACTTTAAATATAAAAAGACTGCTTTAAAAATTATTTAATTTTCATCACTCTGAGACTTGAAGGACTTAAAGAGTTTTGTGAATGTTATCAATACCGCTATTCAGATAATTTCCAGACATTTTTCGCTATAGACATTTCATTAATGAAGTGGCGTTACTATCAGTTTATTGACATACAAGCTCTTATTATTATACTGTTATTAATAATGAAACTTTAAATACATTTGATTAGGCAACAGCCAACACTCAGAAAACACCTTTACATACGGTCCCATTCGGTCAAAAATAGGATTTTTAAACAGGAATTTTAGTCCATGAATGACCACCATTATCTCCGGTTGTGAATCCCATTTAAAAATCATAGTCACAATTGAATTATGCAGTTCCTCCAAGTGGAATGAAGAAGTTGTGGGAGAGAACAAAGAACGTATGGGGGTGTATTATTCTCACCGAACGTTGCCCACAGAGTATGCCAAATCGCGTAGGAGATTTATTTATAATTATTCAATAATATTATAATAACTAAAAGAAGGGTGTGCTAGCTGCAAAGGCCGTCGACACAATAGTAGGAGATCTAAAAAGTTATTCGTTTAAAGACTAAACGCAGTGCAAAACTGTAACAATAGACTTTTTTCTACAGTTCGCTCTACCATTTTTTTCTCTTATTATCAAATGGCTTAATATTTTTGAGAAACATAGTATATGATGATAATATGTTACTTGATTCTACCAAGAAAACAAGTCTAAGATTTTTAGCATATATACATTAGAATAAAAGATACAGATACCTTTGAAGTTAGAGCGTTGAACTCAAGTTACAATTTTACTTGTTGGATTATAAATCAATAATCAGAAATAAATATAACTATGAATACTACATACTAGACCATCAACTCGATATCGATGTTTAATTTTACATTTGATTAATTTTAGTTGGACTTTTAATAGTCTTTTTAAGGTGTAGCAATTGAATTTAGTTTATTCTTCATAATGAAGTTCATTTCGACAATTTGTAGCCTCTGAAAGTGCAGACAGACAACTTGATCGTCGCACACTTTGAGCACTCTTAACACTTTTGGCAATTAGGCAGGCAGCCGCCTTGGACTTGACAGCCCTTTTTGGCAGCGAAGAGTGAGAAGAGTGAAGAGTGAGAGAATGATATTTGCTTAGTCAAGAGTTAAGCAAAAGACACTTAAAATGTCAGAACTTTTGACAGATGCCGCCCACACGTGTTCGCTGCTGGTTTGGAGTGGAGTGGCAGGCCACGCCCACACACGCATTAACAAGAGCGCCAAATTAAGCCATAAATTTAGCTGCGGGTCCAGAGACCACCAGCTACGTGCTACGTGCTACGTGTGTAGTTGCCACAAGGTGGGGCGAAGACTGCATAGCAAAAAAAAAAAAAGAAAAAAGGCGACTGGGGAGTAACAGCAGGAGTCAGCAAGCAGCAAACAGCAAGCGAACAAAGTTGTTGTCTAAGAGTTGCAGTTGCCACATGGAGGAGGCAGCAGCTCGTTTAATAAAAAAATTCAAATTTAATTAGTCTTCAAGTGAAGAAGTAATATTTGTACAATCTGGTAAATTTCGCAGCTGCAAAGCAGGAAAGAAGCCCAAGGAAGTGGGATGTGCATGTGGATGGATGAATGCGAGTTGCAAGTTGCAAGTTGTGAGTTGTTGTTGCAGTTGCTGTTGCTGTTGATGATATGAAAATATGAGCTGCAAGCAAGTGGGCTGCTGCCTGTCCAACTGGCTGTGGCTGTGGATGTTTGCAGCCAGCACATCTGCATTCCAGACAACAACAGCAGCAGACCCAGACCATGTGGGATTCACAGACAACAACAACGACGACGACGACGCCACTTAACGCTGCCTGGCGAGTTGTGGCTGCAACTCAATTGCTGCGTCGGCGTTGCACATGATGCGCTCTTGATTGGCTGCGCCTCCGTTTTGTTCGCTTTTGTCAGAGCGGTCGCGACCCCCAGTGTCGGTGCGGTGGCATCGCGTGTGACATTGCAACGCAGCAGCCATGCCCCATGCACCATGCACCATGCACCACATTCATTAGCAGCCGTTAAATGTTCACTTAATCATCTCGTCTGTCGCTCTCTCTCTCTCTCGTTACAGTTGCTTGCCACATGCTCTCAGCTGGCTTAGAACTCAAGTGGCATCGCCTCAGCTCTCTTTACAGAGGCTGCCTCTGTTGCCTCCTTATGCTGCTGCTTGCAACATTTGTTGCAATCTTAAGTGCATTCGTGTTGCAATCTGCAAGTCTTAGAGTTGACTTCTTAGGCTTCCTTTTTTGTTTCTTTTTTCTTTGCTTTGCCTGCCACAACTTGTGATGACTTCAATTAATAAGACGCAGCCTGAGATTGTGCTTGCCACAAATCCTGTAATGCCATCAATGTTGCAAAGTTCATTAAACATTCGCTGCCACTTGCCAGAGCTTCTTATTTTTTCTTTTCTCTATGTACAAGACTTGCTTAATCAAGACCAACAAGATTTATTAACTTTGTTGTAACAAATTAATATGTTAATGAAATTCTTTATTTTAAATTGTAGGGAATAAATTTAAGGATAAGAATTTATATCTGAAAATTTAAAATTATGAATTAGGAATCTAATTTTGTTATACTTATTGTTATACCTTTTAAATTTTTCTCAACATTTAAATATAAATTTTATATTTTTAAAGACACAATTTTATCGCATTAAATCAAAATTAAAGTCGCATAATATTGACAATAAGTAAATAAATTGATTCCATCTCTTCTTTTCTTTAAGTTTTCTTACAATGGAGAAGGAGTGCTTAAATTTTTTTTTAATACTTCTTAATAATTCAATAAGTAAAGTAATTCATTCAAAGCTCCTAGTTTATACGTAGAATATTAGATAAATGGGGAACAATATTATATCCGGCTTTTTTGCTTTAAGTTTTCATTAAATATTTCAACTTTGAAAACGGTATTCTAGAAATTCTCTATTCTCTTTTATTGCTAAGACTACCTTTCTATCTATCTATCATTATATTTTATATTTCTATCAATCTTTTAAATTATTGTTGATATATTTAAAAAAAAAAAACAGTTTTTTAGTTTTCAATTTAACCTGATTATTGTGAAGTGACTTTAGCTCTACTCGAGATAGCAATTCCTTTTAAATTACTCTTAAATATTTATACAAAAATTGTAATTAATTTGAAAATGTTCTAGACTAAAAATCAGATTACGTTAACACTTATGAAAATAAGTAGGTAAATTTAACTCATCAGCAAAATGCACTGACAAAGTTATTCCATTAAATGATTCTGAAAAATTGAATAACACATTTTATTTCGATAGCCCAAAATCCTTTATTATATTAAATCTGCCTTTATATCTATCTATCAATCTATCTATCAATCTATGTTTTAAGCTATCAAATCTTTTAAATCATTTCTGTGATCGTGATAGTTCTGCTCAGAATATCAATGCCATTAAATTATTTTAAAAAATTATAAAATAAGTTTAATTATTTTCAAAATGTTCTAGACTCAAAATCAGAAAGGAAAAATTTACGATAATAAGCAAGTAAATTCATCTATTCACCAATATGCAATGAGTATCTCACAGTCGACCATTCTCAACAACAAGCATCTTCCTCCTGTGTTATTAAAAATATAATTATATTATTAAATGTCTGAGAGTTTCGCCCACTTTTCATTTGTGCACTCCCTCGAGTTTATTCTTTATACTGTTTGTGTTAACTTATTGCATTTTACTGCCAATTTGTGCGACATTGAATGGGCCTGAATTAATTTAGCCAAATTGCCGAGACCAACCCTCGATTGAAACACACAAATGCGGCAATTAAATGTGAGAGTTGTGCGGCAAGTTGAGGCGACACACGACCAGGACGTGTGTCAATTAGGAGACGATGTTGCACACACACACGCCTCCTTTCAAAGGCTGCCACGTGGCATGCCGCATTATGCATTGAGTCAATAGCGAAGCGAATGCTTTGGGGAGTTGGCAACGACGTCACATTCTCATTAGCATGGAAACAGGTAAAAAAAATTGAGAAACAGTTTGAAATTCGAATTTGAACAGCTGCCCAAAGCCACGTGTCGCACAAAGTGCAACTTGAGGGGGCATGGGGCAAGGGAATTGGAAACCTTTCTGTATGTGTATGTGTGTGTGTCAGCGAACAAATGTTGTGGACAACAACGTTGACCCAATTGCCACTTGGCCGGGGTCATGATAATTTCAGGAGCTCCAACTTTGTTGTAATTCGTGCAGCGTTCGATCGTGAGTCGAGTTCAGTTCGAGTTGCACGTGGTGCCCGGCGGTGGCGCCACCGATGTCGCTCCTGACATATGCAAAAAGGCTGCCATAACTGGCGACGTTGCAAGTTGCAACGTTTGGTTGCAGTTTTATTTTCTCATGATTTGACTGCGATTTGCATAGAAATCAAAGTTTCGCAGTCAGCGGCAAACAAAAGATCTTTTGGATATATTGTACGTCAGGCTGATGTTAGATTTATGGCAGCGCGGCTCTTGCCACAAAATGTGGGCGTTGCAATTTTCTGTTTTTGTTTTTCTTGGCTTGCCACAAGAAATGCGACTTTCCGCAGCTTGAGAAAATCGATACGAGAGCAACAGCTAACAAAAAAGTCTACAAAGCGTCTGCGACCCTTTTTTTTGTTGGTGGGGCACAGAGGCATGTGGCATGCGGGGCATGTGGGGGTGGCATATGCTACAGACGCCAAATTTATGCAAAATGGCTGCCTTCAAAAAGCGAGAGAGAAGCGCAGAGAGAGCGCAACTCAGAGAGAGTTAGAGAGAAAGAGAGTGAGAGAGAGAAACAGAATTAGAGAGAGAGAGAGAGAGAGTGAAAAAAAGAGTGAGAGAGAAAGAGAGAGAGGGGGAGAGAGAGAGAGAGAGAGAAAGGTTCAGAGAAGGGGAAAATTAGAGAATGAACTTGTCTCCAAAGTGGTTGCCTGGCAACCCAGTTTTTTTTGGGGGTTGCTTTGGCGCTTCGAGGGTTGCCAAAGCAGCTAATGAAACCCTGGGAATCGATTGACGTGGACACCAGATGCAACGCATTTCGTTGGCCCAAACGATTTGGTAAAGCCTGATTGGGTCCGATACTATCAGAATACTATATATAAATCTTTAGTTAACCACCTCACAAATGCTGCATAATGCCACTTGACAGCTGCGCTTTGTCTGCGTGGCAAGCACAACACACAACAAATACTTTTCCTCTTAGATATGAAGTTGCACGCGTTGCAACAATCAGTGCACGTGACCCGCGTGACGCCACGAGGCGATTCAACGTTGAGTTTTGTGTTGTGTTCTGCTCATTAAGCGCGCCTTGACAAGCGTTTTGCTACAGCGATACGATCTTCGGCTTTGCCAACCCCCGCCATCATCATCATCATCATCGTCATCCTTTTCTCTGTCTAATGTTCAGCTAAGCTCGTGTTGCACATTGGGAAAGTCACGCCGGTGGCATGCCACAGCCAACTTCCATCTTCCAGTTTCCTGCTGCAGCTGCGTTTGTTTCCACTTCATTGCCTGGCATCACGCTTTTTATGCTTTCCCAATATTATTTTGCAGATTTTGTTAATTCACTAAATCCCTTAATGTCAAGGGTTGGAGTTGTGTGCAACAACAAAGTACAACAAAGAAGAGGCTTACATGCTCAGCAGTGTATTTTGATTTATAATTACAATGGATTACAATTCGATCAGTTGTTGTGGGAACTTTCCTTTTTCAATATTAGTTGTAATACGAGTCATTTTTGCTTTTATTAATTGGCTTTGCATTGAGTTTTTAGGAGTAGCAGCAGAGACTTTATAAACAAGGAATTTGCAAGTACAAAAAATGACTTAATTTGGGAACTCAGTTTTATGTTGTTTCACATAATTTGGCGACACTTTTTTTTGTGGTTTAAAACACTTGCCAGATGATGTGTTTCTTATGGATTCAGATGTATATTGATTGACAATGTAAATTTTACATACTTTGGCACAATTAAAGTGCTAAATTCTTCAGCAATTTATGCATTTTTCCATTATCCTATTTGTTATTGTAAATGTAAGCTCCAATGTAAATACTTGCCTAGTTTCTATATAAAGTCTTAGAGATACTTTCTTTTAAAATTTAAATATAAAATTTGGATACTTCAGTTTCTATAGAACTCTTAGAGATATTATCACAACTAATAGAGATATTTATATTTTAAACATCTTCACAAATTTTGGTAAATATATTATTGAAAGATCAATTGAAAAGGTTTCTGTTCATTTGAAAAGATTTAGCTTAAACTTGCAACTTTTATAAGTCAATTTATCATTCATTTCCATATAAATTCTAAGAGATCTTTTGCTGCTAGCAAGTTAATGCAAAGTTTCTAAATTACTTCAGATTCTAAACATTATATTTACATCTAATGGATATATAACATAGTATTTGCACTTTATGGAATTGCTTTAAAATGCATAGATTTTGTTGAAGATATTGTGTTGAATTAAAATTGTTCTTTGCAGCTTTGGAAATAATTCGTTTAAGGCAGAGACTTTTGTGTGACTTAAACAAATTTTAGCTTACTTCAATTCTTTAGTATCACTCTTAAAATCTTTACCATACAAAAAAATTGTAGCTTACTTCAATTCTTTTGTATCACTCTTAAAATCTTTACCTCACACTAGTTGTTTTGTATTTGAAAATTTCTTCAAACTTTGCAATGTAATTGTGACTTAAAGATACCTTTTTTTATAAACGAAAAGTTTACCAAGGCATAAATACAAATATCATCAAATATGCAAATAGTTTTGAATTTTTTTGGCATCTCAACTTTCAATCAAATATTTTCCTTTCAATCAAGCACATAAATGTCCGTCTTTCATATGATATTATTGAATATTTTTGAGTATCTTCTCAAATAAAACTTTTGAGTACTTAAGATGCAATTCTTTTGTGCTGCCTTTCTCAAGAGCATTTCACTGTTTTGTGTTTGGGGGCAAGGCTGAAGAAGGGAGTACTTGTTGTAGCATTTGTCTCATATATCCTCGGACCACGTAATCATGTTACGACACAAAACTGACAACACATTTTCAGCAAAAGCGATTAATATCGCACACGACACGCGGGTCCAGGCAGGAGCTACATAGAGAGACCAACTTGGAGCTTGCAACAGCAATATGTTGCTGCTGCTGCTTGCAACTGCTTGCAACTCCAAATGCAGCTCCTACTTTGAGTATCATTTGCTGTTGCAGCACATGACGTTGACTTGCTTTTCTTTTTCATATGATGCTGTCCATTGTTGTGTGTGGTTCAGTGTTGCTGATGTTGTTGTTGGTGGTTGGTGGTTGATGGTTGCTGCTGCAGGCGGGCCAGGCAAAAAGATTCGTTTAAAATGACTTAATGGCGAACAGCTCATAAATTCACGAATTTGCATAAAGCGACTGACTATTTGGGCAACATTGCAGCACCAACTGAGGGAAGCGCCCCCGGGGCACATCATACCAAAGAGACAGACTTGGAGTTGGAGCTGAAGCTGGAGCTTGGTGAGTCAGCAGTGGCAGCTGAAACACGAGTGGCCAAAGTTGGAGCTCTCTTGTGACTGGCAGCCTAATAAACACAATTAACTTCATCATTTTGAACTCAAATTATTTCATTTGAATGCGATAAAATCGCAAATCACGAAGCGGCAGCCAAATGTTGCGGACAAAACCAAAGCGAAAGCCAGATCCAAACACAGACACAGACACAGACAATAGACCCCAGACAAAGACGGAGCGAAAGAGTTGGAAGTCGGGACAGGATTGTGGTGAAAATTAAGTCAAACTGCGGCTGCAAACGTTTTACCAATCGCAGCTCCAATCGAGCTGATCGGGATGCTTGTTGCAGTTGCTGTTGTTGCTGTTGTTGTTGCAACCTCCGCCACAACACCCGCACCACTTTCAATTGGTGGCACGATGCAGCTGCATTGCTTCGGGAATTTGAGCATAGGGCTGCCAATGGCTATGAGGTTAGGGACGTGCCGTGTCTCAGGTCTCGACTCCAACTCCGACTTCGGTCTCAGGCCAAGCCAAGACTGACTCTCTGGGTTTTGGGGCAGGGAATAATGTTGCATGTCGCGCCAATTGTGTACACGATTTGACTTGGCAGCCGCCTGACAGTGCTGCCCACTCAGCCTTCTGCTTGTTGTTGTCGTTGTTGTGGTTGTTGCTGTTGCTGTGTCAGCTAATCAGCCGGCAAGTATCTCATCTTCGAGGACTACTTGCAACTGCCAAAACAACAGCGCAACACTGCCAACATGCACACGAAAAACTACCAAGTCATGTTGCTGGCTGATTGTTGTTGTTGCTGTGGTTGCTGATATTGTTGTTGTTACTCCTGCAATTGTTACTGTTGCTTTTGCTGGCAAATAAATCTCTTGGCCATTTGCTGCTGTTGCTGTTGCTGCTGCCAAAATAAAATAAAATAAAATAACATAAAAATAACTTGGACACAACACAATCAGCCAGCAGCCTTCTTTCGTTGCTGCTGTTGTTGTTGTTGTTGCTGTTTCCTGGAAAGCGTTTCCTGCATTTAGTTATGTTAGTTTGCTTTATAACTATGTTGGCTTGGCGCTCAGTTTGCCAGTTGCCAGTTGTCGATTTGAATCGTGTCCAGCTAAGCTAAGCTAAGCAAAGCAAACCGCTGCCAGTTGACTTTATGAGGGTCAATCAGGCTAAGGCTGTGTTAACCGAGGCTACTCCGGAAAACTGTCTTGGCATTCGGCATCAAGGAATGCGATCATATCGTTAGAAACGGACTCCAGCTAAAATTTGAATATTTAACAACGTTCGCGAGAACGAAGCAAAGTGAAAGAGTTACTCAAAAGAATCTGAACAAAGCAATGCAGAAATATGTCATTTAAAGTGGGGATAAAATACATATATAAATTTATCAAAATAATAAATAAAATATATATGTAATTTAAAGTGGGGAGAAGATACATATATAAATTTATTAAAATAATGAATGAAATATTTATAAAACATGTGAGAAAGTGTACGACTGCCAGTTACAATTTTGCATAAAAGTAAAACAGTGCAATATTATTCTTAAAATTTAACAAAAAATATACCTTAAGTATACTTAAATATATACCAAAGGCCATATTTGATATATCGGTCTTATAGCTCTATTTCTTATAATCTCTAAGATCTGGATGTTGACTCTAATCAAGAATATATGTTATATACTTTATGGGGTCGGGGATGCCGCCTTCTGCATGTTTCATAAATTTAATACCTGTATTAAACAGTTTTATATGCTTTGGGTATATTAAAATATGTGTATTTGAATTTCAATTTCAATGTTATAAATTTCAAATAAATATCTAAAAAAGTTATCTAACTAAAGAACAGTTAAATAAAATACATAGAATTAAAATCAAAATTTATACATGTATCATAATGAAATATAACGAAACTGTATTACAAAATTCTTCCATTCATACATAGTTAAAATATTCAGTAACATAATTTACTTTAAGAATAATAAATCGAATATCTTTTTATTGAACGATATAACAACTTACTTTTCTATCTTTGTATAAGAAGATTACAAGATAGTTTTATACGAGGAGTTCCATTTATATTTCGGGAAAAGCAAATATGTATTAACATTATTTATTGAAAATTGATTTGATGTTTTTGAAAATACACTTCTTGATGATTAATACACTTTTGAATTATTTCAAACCATTTCGCAATGCAGTTTATTCATGCTTCTATAACATGATTTTTGAATACTTCAATAAAATTTAAATTAGTCATTTATTGATATGAACTTTATGTTAACATTTAGCAAACTATATTTACACTAAATATAAAAGTCTTTATTAAATCTTAAATATTATTTTCATAAGTATGTTTGTCTGCATATTGGGAAAAATAATTTAACATATTATCAAATTTATAATAAAATAAAGAATTTTGACACACATCACAAAACAAGCTAAGTTGACAGTTCTAGAAATAATGTCAATTTTTATTTCCCCCCCTTAAAATCTCAGTATGTATTTTGAAGTCATTGCATATAGTTCTAAATTATTTGTTTTAACAAATTCGAAATTCCAATTCTTATTTCTATTTTAACTTGTGTCTTCTTTTAAGTATTATATTTGTTGCGCATTTTAGAGAGAGATGCATCTGCTGGAGTTGGTTTTCAATCTGGTGCTGGTTGGCAGCAGTGGCTATGGACTTTACGCCTTAACGCCAACGGATCAACCTTATGGTTATACGGCAGCCGCATTTTGTTTTGTCCACGGTTTGCTTGGCCTGGTTCGCAACTTTCAATCGCAGGGCGCCGAATGTTCGCGCTCCTTTTTTGTGTCCACCAGCATTGTGGATGTCCTGCCGCTGCCTTTGGCCAACATTGAGTTCTATCTGCAGTCCTCGCAGTCCGGCCTGGCGATGGTTCATGCCATGTCCTTGATCCTTCTGATCTACGATACGATGGGAAATCTTGGTGATGACTGGGATGCGGCAACGGAAACCGTAAAGGATTTGTCGCTGGTTGCGAATGTTGCCTCAGCCACTTATCTGGGATTGCAGGAGGAGAACTACTTCCATGTGGGCATCGCTGCCTCGGCCACAATTGCTCGCTACGGTTCTGCCTTGGTCAGCACTTTTCTGCCCGAGTTTGGGCCACATGTTGACAAGATGAGCAAGTCGGCTATTATTGGACTCATGACGTACTCTTTGACCCAGAAATAAACTCTTGTTTTACAGATGTGAACGAGGCATTTTGATTCCCTGAAATTTGGAAAATGGGTTCATTGATTTTGGGGAGTAAAGAGCTTATTATCCAATAATTTAGAATTTGACAAAGCAGTAATTTTATTTTGATTTTCTTTGATAATCCTAATTGGGATTTAGAGTTGCAACGAATTTATTTCGATTATTCCTATTCTTTATTTTCAGAAATTTATAAGTCTCTTTTTAAAAATACTTTCTTTGCATTTTTTTAAAGTTGAGCTAATTAGAAATACAATACTCATTGCCTTAAGATTATCGTTTTTATACCCACTTTCCATAGGGAAGAAGTGTATGCAGAAGGAGGCATCTTACTTATCTTATCTTATCTTATCTTATCTTATCTATACTTATTAAAGTATATAGATCATTAATCAGCGTCAATAACCGAGACGTCTGAACTATAAGAGCTATTTTAGTAGTAATGAAATTTTGTACACTATGATATAGTTTAAATATAGTACTATTCACTATACCAAATATAGCTTTTACTATATTTTATATTTGAAGTTTAATACCACAATGATTTTCTTTTTTCAAGATGGGTAGAAAGTAGCTTTCTTAGTTTAATAGTAAATTTCTGTTGCTCTTCAGTTAGAGCTTGTAATTTGCATTTCTCAAATTCTTTTGCAAGTTTGAATCTAAAGTATTTTGGCTTATTTTATAATTTTTTTGTCTAGGCAATTTCTACATTTCCACTTTTGTGCTTTTACTGTCTACTTGATCCACTCTCTAATAGTAGCATCCTTAAAATTTGTGAAAAAAGTAAGTGAAATATCACTAAAGCGAAGTACTTTCTGGTTATGTTATAAATTTGCCTATCCCATTTTTATAAAATTATATTTTAAATTTAAATTTCTTCTAACATTTTTGAGCTGTATTTTTACTAACACATTTCGCTTTCTACTAATATGAAAATTCATTTGTGAAGATTTCAAATAAAATATGAATACTTTGAAGTATTTTATAAAAATTCCTAGCAATTTTATTTCTCCTTCCGCCAGCTGCTACTATTTCTACTCCTTCGATTTACATCTGTTGTTATTAATATTTCTGTTGCTTAGCTTATAGATATCTACTGCTAATTTTATTTGCATTGAAATGTGGCTTTCTACCACCACAGAGTCCACTACTCGTATCGATAGCTGGTCATGAAGTCTTGGCAGCAGTCTTCTGGGAACCCCACCTTCTTTTGAAGCCAGCACTGATTACGCTAAATGACTGCTAAGATAACCGCCTGCTTGGCTGACTGGCTGACTGGATTGTTGCCTGTTTAGCTGTGGCTGTTGCTGTTGCTGTGGCATTCCTGGGAGCTTTCCAAATGCATGTACAACTGCCACCTCCTCGAGCTCCCCTTATAAAGACAAAAGGCAAAGTCTGGCCAAGTGGGCAAAACTTGGCAGCCGCTGCGCAGGCGCGTGTTTGTGGAAAGAGTTCAACTCGCAGCTGGAGACTGCACTGCTTTTGGCGCATAACTGGACACAGAGTGACTCCAAATTGTGACTGTGTGCAACTGAGATTGCAGACTTTAGACGGCGTGTTGGATAACAGGCAACTACGAGAGACAGAGAGTGAGAGAGACTCATGGCTATCGGCACTCTTGGCCAGGCCATAAAAATGGGAAAATGTTGCGTTAATGCGACGTTTGTTCGAACACAGTTTTCAAACAGATCGACGCAGGCAATTGTTTGGACAGCCAACAGTCTCTCTCTCTCCTCAAGGCGCAGCTGAACGCAGCTACATCTATGTAGGAGTAGAGGGAGGGGAAGAGGGAAGTGAGAAGGAGGAAAGCCACTGTTCAACACGATTTGCTTTCGTGTAGACATTTATTTTCAGGGCGTTTGACTCCATGAACTCTCTGCGCAGTTTGTTGTGCGCAGATTTTCTGTTTTATTTTCTGCACGTGGTCCAACGGAATGTCTACAAACGGGAGCGGCTCTCACTTGCAACACTGCGCAGCAATGGCTGCCACACAGACACACTAAGAAGAAGAGGCGCCTCCCATCACCTCCGAACAGAGACGAACTGAAATCGATTTTCCCAATGCGATAAGGTTTCACAAAACTGCTGCGGCTGCTTTAATGGTCTTCCGGCCGTGTCACCGTGAATCCTTTCAAGCCACACGTGCAACGCTCAATGAAGGGTAGCTCCTCAACAGCAATAGGAACAACAACAACAACGCATGACACGCGGCATCAATTGAAAGCCGCGACTGCTGCACATCCATCAGAGCACGTCGGAAATCGGAAGTGGAAGTGCGTCGACGTCGTCTTACTCCGTCTCCTTCTCCTCATCCTCGTCCTTCTCCACTTCCTCCTCCTTCTCCTCATCCTCCTTCTCATCGACGTCTTCTTTTGGGGGTGGCTGCATTCAACATTGATGATGTCAGCATGCGGGCAACTAAAAGGACAATCGATTGTTGTGACACGGCATTGTGTGGCAGCCGTCCTTCTTTCCCTCCCCTCTACACCTTCTCCTTCCTCCCTTTATTCCTCTCTCTTGAGCAATTTATCCAATTTCATGCGAGGCTGTTCTCATTGCTTTTCCCGTTGCCAAGCTGCCTTGCCTCAATTAACGCTGTCCACTGTCTCATACGTTGCTCCCACGGCTCGACTTCCACATTCACATTCACATCCACATCCAAATTCACATCCAAATCCGCAAATCCACGACGTCTCGCTGCGTGCACGTGCAACGCAGTGTAGTGCAGGACATTTATTGGATTTTTGCCATGTTTTTATTTGTTTCTATATTTGCTCAAAATTCCAATTAAACGCCAATGCCAGCGTCTGGCCCTGGGATTGCTTTTGCATTTGTGTATGCACAATACAGGGTGCTTTTGGCTTCTGAATTAAACGGATGTGAGTTAAGTAATGTTAGCAAGTTCTACATTTAGAACTTAGTTCTACATTCTTATACAAACAGAAAGAATTTCGCAAAATAAAATATTTCAATTTTTTAAAATATTGTTCAATATTTTTTGCACTTGGAAGCTGCATTATTTAAGAGAATGCAACAGTACAATAACATTCGGTATCTTAACAATCCATTGCAAAATACATATTGAAAATAAAACCTTAAGCTCGAATTGCTGATTGACTCAATCTTCTTATGAAAACATCAAAATCGAATCATAAGAAGATTGGGTAGCTAAGCAATATGTCTCAGAATAATTGAAAATTAAAATTAAATTTAAAATTTAAAAAAAAGATAAACGTTTTTTAGCTCAAGATGTAATCAAATTTTTGATAGTGCCAGTACACACTTTATTTATTTTAAGAAATGTATGATATATTTTGAATATAGTGGAATGCTAGTAATTTTTTGGTATATTAGATATGTATACTTTAAAGATAATACCGCAGTTTTGTTTTTCTTGAATCACTTGGGAGAGAAAAATAAGATATACATATTTTTAATGTAGTCGAGCATTGGAATTTTTTGCTATTCCATATTACTCTCATATATTTTAAAGATAATAGCTTTCTTACTCGTCTTTCGAAGTAGTTTTGAAAAATATGAATATTTCGTACAAAATTATTTGACGTTTTCTACTTAAATAGATTTTTGAAATTAAAGACAAATTATTTAAAGGAGCAAATATGATTGTTTTTCAGAGAAAAATTGTATCTACAAAAAGGTATAAATTGTTTTGAATATCAACTTCTAATAAAATAAAAATACAATACATATTCCTATTATATTTCCAAAGTCTCTCTGAAGCATTTCTTAAATTGATTATTGAATTTAAAGAAAAATAATCTAAGGGACTAAATTTGATCGATTCTTAGGAAAAAATGGTATTTACTAAAAAGGAAAAAATTACTTTGAAGATTAACTTCAAATAAAAAGAAGCTTCAATACACAGTTATCTTATTCTAAACTCTGGGATATCTACATAATCTCTCTGAAGGAACTCTTAGGATAGCAGAGATGCTTAAGAAGTTTTGCAACATTTGAACTTAGAAATAAACTTCAAGTTAATATAATTACCACATCAAGTAGCAGACCCATCTCAACTTCTAGTCAAGAAGGCCTCCAATAAGGTTTCTTACAAACAGAAGGTGCACCCTGCAATCCCTGAGGATTTTAATAGCTTAGTTACTGTGTATTCGCTCCTAAGGCTTTTTCCCATGCCGAGCACAGACCAACTGAAGACCTAAAAAAAGAGAGACCCCCAGTAAGGCTTCTCGACTTCGACACCCTGTATGCAATTAAAGTTCTCCCATTTCATGTTAAACGCCAATAGCGCAAATGGCAATTGAATGACGCGACCGAGAGGCTCTAACTTGGAAACCTGGGTATGGGGATGAGGGAGGAAACGAGGCGGGGCAACGGTTTCGAGGCACACGCTGAGGATTAGAAGTGTAATCAGCATAAAATGTTGCCGTCGCAAAAAAAAAAAAAACGAAAACAAGGAAAAAGTGGCAAACATGAAATCCAATATGTGGCAGCAAAGAACACAGAATATTGTAATAGCGGCCAACGGCGGCGTCGTCCAATGATGATGACGACGTTCATACGCATGTCCCTATACAAACAGATACACAGCAGAGAGTTAAAGATACAGATACAAAGCTATTGCTTAGCCTGCAGATGCAGATATAAATGGGAGTGCGAGTCGAGTCGAGTTGAGTCGAGTTGAGTCGAGTTGAGTTGAGTTGAGTTCGAGAGCGAGTGCGAGTAACGAGCTGAGCGTGGAACACGTGCAAAGCCGCGGGGGACTTGCACGACTTTTGTGACGAGGCCAAGTCGGAGTTGGAGTTGAAGTTGCAGGCGGAGACCTGGAACTGAAGCTGGACGCTGGACGCATTTGGGAGTCTGAAGTCTGGAGTGTAGAGTGCTTTGCTTTGGGCTGGGCCACGCACCCAGAAAAATCAGCAAATGCGCGTTGCCTGTCGCATTTAATAACTGTTTTTAATAAGTGTCCCTTGCGGCCATGCGTTGCAAGCAAGTATATGAGTTTGTGGCACGTCGTTGTCGTTGCTTTTGTCTGCGTCATTTGCATGACCGAACCCCGAAAAAATACACATAACGTATCCCATATCCCCGAATGTTGTTGCCTCTTACTCTAATTGCACGCCCCGTTTTGCCGCAAGTTTGACTCACGCGCTCTCTTCAGGTGCCCGCGTGCAACATGCAACATGTTGGCTGCAATTTATTAGTGCTGCCATTATCGTTTTTCTTCAGATTTAGCTGCAATCCTGCTCCTGCTCTCGCTCGCTCGATTCTTGCTCTCATATTTATTACTATAATTTTCCATATGTTTTCCCAGTGCGTTTGCATTTCGCATTCGCCTTGGCTACACTTTATTTTTGTTTTTTCTGTTTTCTGTTTTCGGCAAATTGCGCCTTGGAAATTGCTGCCATAATTTGTTGCCTTACTAAATATGAAGATCAGGCAACCAGTTGCTCGAGTCTCAAGTCTCGAATCCCGAATCCCGTTCCCGAACTCCGACTGTGGCCACCAACAACAAATTTATTAACTTGTGCAAAATTAGTCGTTTTGGTCGTTTAGTCGTTGCAATTTGATTTTTATTGCGAGTTGTAAATTGTAGCGCCATGTACACGAGTCGCTGCAGAGTCGTGTATCCGTGTATCTATGATATACACTCACACTTGCATCCTGCTACGATTCAACTGCAATTAGTTGCAGTCAACTTCGTGTGTCGGTTTCTTTTTATTAGTTTACCCTGGCACTGAAAATTGTTGCACTAATCAGCTGACAATTTACGAGGTATTTTGTATTTGCCTAAAGAGACGGACAAAAACTGAAAACTGAAAAACACTGAAAACTGAATAGCCAAAAAGTACATAAAAATCCAAAAACAGATACAAAGACACAAAAAGGAACTACTAAATGTGGAACTGGTATTCGAAGTTGAATGTTGAATGTTGAACTATGCTAAGCATGTGGCGTCTATAAAGCAGCAGCTCGAGAACTTTGATTAGTTGTAATCTTAACCAGCTGCATCGTAAAAACAACATGCCTCACGTTTCTTAATTACTCGTACCCCAACCTGCAACCACTTCTCTCCCCTCTGCTCCTCCTCTCTTGCGTTGAGTGTCGCACTCTGTGTGTGTTCCCAGTGTCAGGGGCGCCTCAGCCTTTGCCTCAGCCTCCACCTTAGTCTCTGGTTCATACATGTCGAACATATCTATAAATTGGCTTAAAATTGCATTCTGAGGTGCGTCCAAAGTGGAATTTGTGGTGGGAAAGGTGGACAGTTTTTAGCAACCTCTTCGAACCATTGTAAATTAAGGAGTCTTCATCGTTTTACGAGACATCTTTGTACAACGAGCCAATCCAGGCAAGCTGGTTTTGCATAGTGAAATTTGGGAATCATTTCTTAAATTGATATGGAAAGTTACTAAAAATATTGGCTATTTTTTGTAGAATTTGTATAAGGAGAACATTTGTGGTGTTTCCATTTTGTTTAATAGATGAAATTAATACAATAAATAATTAACGAAATCGTTATGCTCATTTTTTGCAACGTCTAGAATTAAAAGTAAATTAAGAAGTTTTTAATATTTTACAAGACATCTTTGAACAAACGAACCAAGTTTATTTTGTAGGTTGTGCATTGGAAATTTCAAAGTTATTTATTTGTATTAAATTGTATTAAAAATTTTGGTTGAATTGTATAATTTTTCTATAAAAAAAACATGTTCTGTTTTCACTTAAGTAGAATAAGGTAATAAATACTTAACATATATTTTTTGTGTATTTTTATCTACCTATGAAAACATTTACAATGTAGATTCTACAGAGGTTCAGAGGTT
This sequence comes from Drosophila kohkoa, assembly GCA_019972355.1. Taxonomy (NCBI): domain Eukaryota; kingdom Metazoa; phylum Arthropoda; class Insecta; order Diptera; family Drosophilidae; genus Drosophila; species Drosophila kohkoa. Next base: position 218,611 of record BJEL01000040.1, read on the forward strand.
GCTAAGAGCGAATATAAGGAATATGTTAACTATTCCTCATCGTCTTACGAGACTTCTTTATATATTGAAAGTGATATATTCTTAGTTCTCTATACTAAACTAAGAATTAAAGACTAAATATAATACTTAAAGTATTGGTTGTATTATAGAACATTTCCAAGTAGAAAAGAATCATACTTTCTGTATTCATCTTGATGAGTTAAGAAGCTTATAAATAAATAATATATTTGTTAAACTTACGCAGATTATTATACAATACAAATATGACTCTACTTAGCTGATACTATATTTATTTATTTATAATATAACAATTCATTGAACAAATAATATTTATGTTTCAAAATTGGTCAAGAATTTATCAATGTAAAGAGTACAATTAAGGCTAAAGAAAAAGTTTTGTATAGTCTCTAATACAACCAAATATGATTTGTTCCATTTAAACTAAATAATAATGATATAAGCGACAACAGTGTACAAAACATAATATAATTCAAAATTAAGAGGAAAAAGTTTTTTTTTTATATATATTTTAGCTTTGTTGGAATCTTTGACGATTAGTTTCAGAAGCTGCACAATCTTAGAATATCAATATAATAATAATATTGCTTTTAAAATAATATCAATTTAAGCATTTCCAATATTTAAAATAATAAATTTAGCGTATACATAAAACTTGCAATTTATTAGTTGGCTTACTTTAGTAACTAGTAATTTTGTTGTTATTCGCTAATTTCATTAAAATGTAGACATTAACTTTCTTTTTACGGCAAAGAGTAATATTTATTAGGCAATAAAAGTGGAAGGCAAAGTCGTGTAATTTCATATAAATTGTTGACGACTGTTGTTGTTGTTGGCTGTAACGGTAAACACATTGGCTTAAACGAACCATTAAGTTAGCATTAAATGCCTCGACTCGACCCGAGATTACTCGATTTGAGTCGAGTTGTGAGTCGCAAGCTGCGAGTTGATGCAGCTACTGATGCAGTGCTGCTTGGATGTAAATGTCAAAGCAAATCTGCATTCAGATATTCATAAAAATTCAAATGGCAGCCATAAATCTAATGGCTCAAGATCCAACGAAGGGAGCCAAGAAGGGAGCGTGCAGCACTTTGTGGCAGCAACTGAGGCAGACGACAGAGTTTGTGGCAACTGACAAATAATTTAGCATAAAATCAACGACAACTGCCAATTTTTTAGTAATTAGCCAGACGTCCCTCCATGCCACACGCTGCATGCAGCAAGCAGTTGAGCGCAATTAATAATGGAAAAAAAGAGAGAGAGAGGAAGGGAGAGAAAGAGGGAGAGAGAGCGATCCTCGATCGTGCAACGCTTCCCGCTTGCCTCATTGTTAGTCGAAAAATGCGTCTTAAAGCATTTGCAGAAAATTAATTGTATTCCACGCAGATTAACACATGCGTGGCACAGACACGGGAAGGGGCATGCAGCAGTGGCATACAGCATATGACAACGCGGCAGATGAAGATGAGGATCAGACTGCGATCGTTGTGGCATGCATTGAGAATGCTGTGCGTTTAACAAATTTGAAAATTTCTTGCTGCATTTTTACGACTGTCGCTGGTCGCATTTTTATATGTTGCCTCCGCCGCTGTCGCTGCCGTTGCCGTTGCATGTGGCACGCGCGTCGCATAATTAATTAAAAATGCATTTAAACGAAGCTTCACGACAGTCAATCGCTCGTGTACATTTGCTTACAGACACATACACACACACACATATGATTGTGAGCCCTGCCAGCTGCAACAACCCACGTTGCATGCCCCCACCACAACAATCAGTGGCACAGCCAGCAACAGCAGCATTCACATTTTTCTAAGAAGCCTTTCGTCGCCGTGGCATGACTGCAATAAATATACCCGACATCAAATAAGAGAATGGAGAATTATTTGCTTGTTAGAATTTTGTGTCTTGCAACATGGCCGCAACTGGCAGCTCTACATATGTTTCTGTTGCATGTATCTCTCTCTCTGTATCTGCATTCAGCATTGTGTTCGCTGTCTGTCGATGTCTATGTGGCATTCGTCACCGACTCCGTGTTGACAAGTTCCCCAAAATGAACGCAAAGAACACAACACACAAATCACACCGCAAGACGATCGACGATCGACGTTCAACGATCGACAACAACGTGGCTTTGACGGATGCTTCCCAACCTCAAACGTTGACCTCTTTACGAGTACGTAATTCCCAGCAGCCTCTAACCTATTGTAGCTTGACTTTTAGTCTGCTCGAGTCTCTCAAAGTATTTAGCATACGTGACTTTGTAGCGAATACTTTCAAATAGTTGACTCAAATTCATTTTTCGAATACGATTTTTTGCTCAGTTTATACTTTTTTAGTACATCCGAAATAAGACAAAATTTTTATTACGAGATCATAATGATCACAATCTACAGATAAATTCAGCTATATTACGATAACTTAAATTGATTATTATTTCAAGCAATTTGTTCTAAGAAAATCGACTAGAATTGTGAATAGCACTTAGTTTCTAGTTATTAAAGATTATTCTTAACATTTTCAGTTTATTGTACTTTACATTTCCTTCATAATTGAGAAATTTGTTGAGAATTTTATTTCATTATCCCCTAAATAAAATATTTCAGGCTGCACGAACGGAAGATAATTTCTTTTGAGAATTAAACAATATTTTATTCTTTTCGTAAATGATTTATTTAATACGATTCAAATTCATTTTTCGAATACGATTCTTTAGTTGAATAGATTCTTTTAAAGTAATGCCGAAATAGAACTAATTTTTAATTGTGATATATTTAATACGATTCAAATTCAGTTTTTGAATACGATTCTTTAGTTCAATAGATACTTTTGAAGTAATTCCGAAATATAACTAACTTTTTATACAAAATTACAGTTTACAAAGAGGCTCTGATTTATTTCAAAATTTTATCCTACACAAAATTAAACAATTTTTAAATAGTTTATAGCTTCTTCTTATTAAAGATGATTCTCAATTCTTTAAATTCCTTTACATTAATATTTTCAATGACATTTTATTCATAAATAAGAAAGATAATAAAGTAATTATTTTATTTCTTTCTTAAAGGAGAAATTTAATAAAAGTTATTTCGTCGATCATTCATAGACAGAATATTCTTCATTGACTGAAATATTTTTGGTTCCGCATAGCATGAAAGATAATTTTTCCTGTAAATTAAACAATTATTTGTATACTCCCATAAATAAGATATTTATTAAGATTTACTCTCGACGGCATTTTTTGAAAATAAACATAATATTCTAAAGATCTTGAAATTTTTCTGGATGTAGTACATATGAAAAATAATTCTTCTCTTAAGTATTTAATTTTTTTTAAGGTCAACAAACAAAATGGCAATCTAAATCTAGAATTTATTGCCTTATTTTGAAAATTTTACATTTTTTAAATTGAAGTTCTTAGTTTTATGAATTTATTCTTAAATTAGTCTTATTTCATAAACATTATTCTTAAGACGAATGTTCTTGATTTCACTCCTTTTTAGTGAAGAATTATTTACTCTTCTTTTTTTGTGAAATTTAATATTTTAAAGAACTTAAGACTTTTTTGAAACTTTTCTGCAAACCCAAAAAGTAACTCGATTTTAACTTGCATTTTGCAACTGCAAAACTCGCATCACAATTCTGATTTTCGATTGTGGCTGCTTTGAATGATATTTCCACACATTTATTTACTTATTTGATTGTGGAAATTCTTTTGACAGCTGCATAAACATGAATGATATTCACGATATTCAAACATCGAGCAGCGATCATCAATTGCGTTTTATGATCACTTTTCAATTCGTGGGAATTATTTACAGTCGAGCATTTTTCTTGAAATTCAAATTGAAAATTTGAGTAAATAAAATATGTACAAATAAATATTGGCTGAAAGCAAGACAGAAAGTCCGACAGTCCGACAGTGAAATGATTTTGTGAAAACAGAAACTGAGCAGATCGAAAGCCAAATATTTATGTGGATATATTTATGAAAATTTCTGTAATTATTTTCTCGCAGTTTCTTTCGTTTTGGGTGTTGGAAAATTAAATAGCTCACTGAAAGCCACTTAACAGTTGATTTCATTTGAATTTAATGCAACATTAGCGCTTTTTTATGCCACTGCCACAAAACTTAGGTGATACAATCTACAGACACACGGAGGCACACAGCCCCTCCCACCGCCCACCGCCCCTGGCAACCGCACTCTCGATGGATGGACCACCGACGGTTTCTTAGCTATATTTGAGAGATCTTTTGGTATTGACTCTGGGTTCTGGTTCTGGTTTTGGTTTCTCGTGTAGCAGGCGCCGTTGATGGGAAACAGCTGACCAAAATGTACCAAAAATATTTTATTTATGCGCTACATAAATAAAGTGAAATACCTACAGAAAAAAAGTGAAAAGCAAAAAAGAATTGCCCTACGGGGCAATCTTTGATTGGCAGCACGAAGCACAAAACTGAAAACTGAAAACTGAATGAAGCCAGTTGGTTTCAAGTGGATGAAGAGCAGATGGCACAGGTGAGTTCTGCTATATGTGAAAGCGGAACCCCAACAAGCTCTAATAATTAACAAAATAATTACTGCACTGCTTGACCTAACTGTGAGGTACTCGAACTCGTATATCGAAATATTGAAAGGCACTCAGGCATTAACTTTGTCACAACGAAGAGAAAACTTACTGTTGAAGTATAATAAAATTATTTTTATTTTAAACTGATACAAAAAAAAAGAGTACGAAAAATAAAGTCTCAATTGAAATTGAAATTTAAATTATTATTTTGTTGTTGAATTAAGAAATGGCGTTTACAGAAATCAAATTTATTTGATAGAATAGCAAAGCAATACAAAAAGTGGAAGCAAATAATATTTTTGAGTGGACAAAATTTGTAAATAAATATAATCACAATTAAATAAATACAATTAAGTACAAGCATCTGAAGCTTAAGCAAACAAAATGTTTAAAAATAAAGTTAAAGAGATGAGGATAATTTTTATTATTTAATTTATAAAATCTCCACAGAAATCATATCCAATGGAAAAGATAGCTAAGCAATGAATTGTAGAACCCAAATTTAAAAGTGAACAATTTAATATATAAAAACTTGTACCCAACAAAGAAGTGTACTGTACTCAAAGAGAAGAGGAAAAATTAGTTTTGAAATTATCTACACAGAATAAAGTATCATTAAATAAAGAGAATAGAAAGATAATGCAAAATAGGAATCGTATTTTATCACTTACAACTAGACGTATGAGTGATTTTAAAAGTAAGCTACAGTCGAGTCTACTGTGTTATACCTTCTACCCATTTTGAATAAGAGAAAAACAGTGCATTATTAGTTTTAAAATATACCGAATTAATATACCGCAAGAATACTTTAAATATACCAGGTGATAAATTTGGTATACTTCATTCCAAATAGAACATAGAGTGCAAAATATACTTCATATAAATATACTTCATTATATTAAATTATTGAAATTCCAATATACAGCATAAATACTTTGATGACTTTCAATGGCAGTTAAACTTAAACAGTTGACTCCATATGGAAGTAAAACTAAACAGATGAACAAAGAGAATAGATAGCTATAAAGAAGAGTAATGTTTTTCTGATAGTCAGCATGATGTATAGAATATGTATTTTTATAAAGAATAAAACTGAAGATGGCTTCTAATAATAATTGAAGTTACGAGTATACGCAGTAGTCTATTTAATATGTATTTTTTATAGAGAATAAAACTGAAGATGACTTCTAATATAGATTGCAGATATTCTTAGTAATCTATTTAATGGATTTAAAGACACCTTAAACACTCTCAAAACCCTAACTGGGCTATAAACAGAGTAGTTGAGTTAATAATAAATAACGAACTGTGTTGCTAGGCAATCTCTGCTCGAGTTGGAGGTTGCACATTTACGTTAATGCCATGGCTGGGGCATATAATACTCGTACTCATATGAGTATGAATATGAGTGCACTCAGACAGCAAGTGCTTGCAACAACGAGAGTGGCTGGCAAAGTGACGATCATGTGGGGCAGACGCAGCGGGTTGCCAGGAGCTAATATGTTGGCCATAACGTTTAACCACTGTAGTGAATGGGCAAATTTACAATTTGTGTGTTGGTGTTTGGTGTGCCCATCAATTCGGCGTAATGAATGCATATGAAATGGCCAATAAGTGAGGCGATTTGTGCGCCTAATGAAGATCGTTTGTTGCGCCAGCTGCCAAACTGGCAACACTAAAATAATCCAACATGTATCTAACAGATACAACTTCAACATTGTTTAGCATTTAATGAGCTGCGGTCGGATATTCTCAACACACACACACACTTTATTTGAAAATCCATGTGGAAATATTTGATTTTATATACTTCGCTCAACCGATCCGTTTACGAGTGATATAGATCGGCTGGCAAAAGTTCTGCTCAACATCAGCAGCATCACAAAAAATACTTGGGCTCTTAACACTTTGTTCAACTGTCGGCCTTTTATCACCCCATTGGCAGTGAAATGTTTGTTTTAGCTACAATGCTTACGCACTTTTCACACAACAAACAGAGAAATATGTAGAAAAAGAAAGACAGAGAGAAAGATAAAGAGAGAGAGCGAACATTCTTTAGTCTTGCACAATTTCAATAAAATATTGTAACACCTGCAAATTGCACAACATAAAGTGAGATTCGTCACAAGCCCCGACCTCGACCGCATGTCTAAATGAAATGCAAGGCAATAAGTCAGAGACAGGTCTCTATATCCACATCCACCCACAGTCGGGAAAACAGCTGACAGGAAGTTGCCACAACCCCTCGGGGCACCATCCCCAAAAACTGTCAGACAGCCAGCCACATTTTCTGCCTTCTCCGCCCACTCGCAGCTGCTGGTAAGAGCCAAGCTCATGAATACATTTGAACTCGTTAACGGCCGACACACCCCCAAAACATTTTGCCATTTTGGGGGTTGTTGGTAGCACAGAGGCAGGATTCCGCTTTCGGCTCTCGGCTTTGCACGTGCAACATTTCGAGTTTGGAGTCCATCAAAAGGAATTTGCTTTGTTTGCGCTGGGGAGCGTCTGACATTTATTAGAATTCTTGCTGTGCTGTGCTCCCCCCACACACATTGAATGCGGGAGGAAGGGGGAGGCAAGCGTGTAATAAATTTCAAGTTGAAAGCTTTTTTCGTCTGCATGCCACAGGAAATGCCGCACATAAAACTTTCGTGTTGCTGCCATGGCAGACTTTGGTCGACGTCGTCGTCTCGTTTCGGTTTGTTGATTCTCAGTTCTCCACGCTTGGCTTTCAGCTTTGGACTTGCTCCCAACTTGGTTTTCAGTTCCATTAAAGGGAGTTTTTCTGTGGCTGATTTGCAAGCCTTAAAGCTATTTGTTAGTCATTGAAATCAGAGCTGGCAACATGCCACGCACATTGACTTTTGCAGCTGCATGAACTCGACTCGACGAGCTGCCACACAACTTGAGAAGGCAGCCAAGGGAGAAATTGACAACGCAATATTAAGGATGAGTTGTACAAATAGACGAGACAGACACGTGTAAAGGTATTTGTGGCTTCAGCAACTGAGTTAGACAAAAAACTTGAAGAAATAGAAAATATGTTTTAATTTAAAATTACTTGCTCAGCAAAAGTTTGCTGAAAGTCATTCAAGAACTTTACAAATTTAAATACATCTTAACATTAAATATTTTAAAAATAATTACATTATATTATATGTTCAGCAATATAGAATATATATATAGAATACTTAATGAGAGATATTTCACAGTTGTACATATTGCTAAAAGTCGTCAGAAGTTATTCAAAAACTTTATGAAATTTAATATATTTTTCAGCAACTTGTGCTGTTAATAAATCATCATTAAAATGTACTAATTTTAAAAAGTTTTAATGATTATTTTGTATTAAATTTAATTCAGCATTTTAATCAGATATGCAATTTATTGGTTCAATATTATTCGAAGGTAATGATTTCACACTAAGGATTGAAATTACAAGAATACATTAGGTGAAGAATATAAATTCAAAATCTTTTGGTTATAATGAGAATTTAAGATCTAAAAACAAATCATATTGGAATGAAATAATATAAACAGAAAAGCAGATGGCTAAATAGAATCAACTAAAATATGCAATTTAAATTCATATATGACAACACATGTTATGTTTACACTTGTGACTATTTGTGTCTAAACTAAACTTGTGTTATAAAAATGCAATCAGTTTGTATGAAATGCAATGTGGACATTGCTTAATTATATTGCCAAGAGGATAGCAGATAGCCATATGGGAAACAAAAACAACCTTTGGCTATTTCATCTACATAGTATTTACCCGTCAATTCCCCAAGAGCCAAATTGTAATTAGTAAGCAAATCAAATGGGACAAACAAACTGTCACATAGATATTTGTCAAGCAATTGGGTTTTAGTACAGGGTACAAATTAAAATTATATATTAACATTTGTATAGTTCGGTATGTGAGGCAAACAAACTGGGTAAACAGACAGCGAGAAAGGTTGACATTTGTTCGAGCACAAGAGCAAACAAGCTGAAGGGAACTAAGCAAGAGAAGGGTTTGGTTTATACTGAGAATATAATACATATATAGAGCAATATTAGTAGAGTACATTTTGCGATTGCTGAACACTTGTTATTTCATTTTAATTAAGTTAATTGCTCTGATTTCGTGTCATTGAGCGATTCGCAGGGGTAACTCGAGGGTTGCCATGGGCCAATAGTCGTCATCGTAATCGATTGATGGCACCTCTAATGCCCACTCATACATATAACATACTCGTAGTACGCACTCAGTCACGCACTCGCTGCCTGAGTTACTCAAGTGCTATGACACTATTGTTTTTATACCACGTGACGGAGTTGGAAGTGGGGTATGCTGAAGTATATTAAATTGAAATGAATTTTGTTGCGTGCGTAGAAATACTTACCAACAAAAATATACATACATATAGTATACTTTTTCATACTATTAAGTGAAAATATATTTCTAAATTTAAATTTTTTAAATTTGTAAATTTTAACAATTATGTTTATTGACAAATAAGAAAGCGATGGTCATAAGTGCTCGACTTTGAGATACCCGCAACGAATTTTGAATAAAAGCAAAATAGTGCGGTATTAATTTAGAAAATATACCAAATTAATATGCCATAAAATACTGAATGTGTAATAATGTCTACATTTTGTATATTATAGTACTGCACGCAAAATATACCATATAGTGCAAAATATACCAGATTGTATGGCAAAGCAACTAAGACCCTTATTAAGTGAGTCCAGTTATCTGGAATGTTAAATACTATAGTTTTTATTATACAAAAATTCGCGGCCAAGCTTCAAAATTACACTTGTTATTCGATTAGTAATTCGTTGCAATCATTTCTGAGTATCTCTTAAATTATTTCGATTCTATTTATATATATTATTATATATTATATTATATATATTTATTTCGATTATTTATTATTTATTTTATATTCTTTAAATTACTCTCTTTTTTTAGAATTATTATAAGTGGTCAAATGTTTTCTAAATTCAAATTCTATAAATTTTTAACTATTTAGTATTATGTTTAGTGTAAATAATAAAATATTTGGGGTATTTCTTTGCGTACTTTTTATATTTTCTTTGTTTTTTCTTAATACTACATATTGTCAATGAAATTTAACTAAAGTAAATTCACCCTCAAACCTTATTAAAATGTTCTACAGCATATCTCGTAGTCGTGCTTTCCTTCGCTTCTGCTGCTGGCTTGTTTTTTTCAACCCTCAAAGTATGCGAAGCAGGCACGAAAAAAAATGTAGACAGACTTGCGTGCGAATTATTGGCAAATGTGCTGAAAAACAAAAGCAAAATCAGAAAAACATTGGGAATCGAAGAGCGAGCGAAAGAAATGTTTTTTCGGACATTTGTTTGGTAATTTCCGCGTTGCATTTGCAATTGGGCAAATATTTGCCATTCAAATGAGAAATCTGTTCAAATTGAGGTTTCTCATTTGGTTTAAGTCGCGAGTTCGACAGTTCGACAGTTGGTCAATGGGGAAGTTGCAGTGGCAGCTGCAGACAGCTGTGCTCAAGTGTTGAACTAATTACGATTGGGACTCTTCAATGTTGTGGCAGCAAAGCAGAGCTTAAGATTGGTTCATTGCATTTCTGCTGCAACGACTTTTTAATAGAGTCTCGAGGAAGGGAAGAAATCAGATTTTATAACTTAATCAACGCAGCCGTCGCTAATGGCACATGTGGGCATTGGGATGTGGAATGTACTTTGTGTTTTCTCTTCTACTCTTGTCACCGCCCTTAAAGACTACAACATTTTGTGGCATAAACATTTGACCAACAAAAGCGCAAACATACGAGTACACGCATTTTTGGGGTTGACTTTGGGGGTTGCACAAAGCACTTTTTGTTTCCCCCTCTTCACGTTGTCAGTGTCGAAAGTCAGACATAAATGCGTTACGTGCTATCAATCTTGATTAGACTTGATGCTGTGATTTTTGCTTTTAAAACATGAACATGCCACGTGCCAGAAGATGTTAAAGCTGCAAGTTGCTTTTCAGAGAGTGAGAGACAAAATTTAATGTCTTCTACGGTTACATGACTCAAATTGCGCTTGTTTTGCTGAAAATTGCTTGAAATGCAAACAACTTTTGAAATGAAAACATAAAACTGTCCAACTGCAGCGATTTTCTCATTATTTTGCACCGTTTTGTGGCAATTTCAATAAACAATAAATCCCTACTAGTCTCGTACAAACAGCCAAGCGCAAGCCAAAATATAGTTTCGGAAAAAAAAAAACAGCCTCGAACCGCGAATTGTTGCAAATTTATAGCAATTTTCACATGAATTGAAGGAGCCAAGCGAGGCTCAGGCGCCTGGCTACAACAGCAGCGACAACACACAGCACAGCCAAAGTTGCAAAGCCAGCTTCGACTCCAACATTCAGCCAGCTGTGGACACGGTGGCCACAAAGTCTGCAGCATCGACTGTCGTCGGGGCGTATGAGTGACGCGCTGAAGTTGAGGCTGTAGCTGAAGCTGAGGCTGAGCCAAAACGACGATCGCTTGTTGGCTGTTTGGGCAGCGAACATAATCGTAAACAAATAAAATTATTGCTGCCGATCATGCACACAAATTTATGCACACACCAACACACACACACAAACGTCGCCTATTTTGCACTAATTTTCTAGGCAATTCGATGAGACGCAAAAGACGAAGAGAGTGAGGAAGTATCGACTGCTGTTGCTGTGGTCCACTCACAAGGTGTTGCCGCAAGCTGTGTGTGAAATATGCAACAACAGCGTGAAAAACATGAAAGCAACTACAGCCACAGTCTCAGTCGCAGCTCGAATCTCAGTCGACTTGACCACGCCACACAGCGGGAAATGTGCTTTGGCTTTTCGCGTGCAACAGCCAAAAAAACGAAAAAAAAACAAAATTGTTTGGTCCAGCTTGGAAGGAGAGGTTGGGAGACCCTGGACAGGCTACAGCTGGAGCAGCTAACTAATACCGGTAGTCAGACAGACAACGCGAAGAGGCGAAGCTTTAAAACCTCGCTATGATAATTGTGCTTAGGCACAGTGTCCATAGAAGAATAAAAGGGGAATATTATAATACCAAATTTAAATTTGTACTTCCTTTCGATTTGCTTTAATCCAGAACGACAAGATTTATATTAATTGTCAATATAGTGATATAAGAGTTAATAGTTGTTAATAGTATAGCTCAATTAAGTATTTTCCGCTTATAAAACACAAATTTGAAAGAAATTCATAAATCAGTTATATATTTTTATTTAGTAATAACTCAAATTTAAATTAAATAAATAATCGAGTTAAATTAAAGTGTGACTAAAAGTTAACAAAATGACGAAATACAAGATTGATTATATTTTACAAATTATATTGTAAAAAGATTAAGATATTTTATAGATTTATAAATTATCTTTAAAAACATGTACGAGTAGCAAACCACAAGAAGGCATTTAAATTATTACAATTAATTAGATCAATAGGTTATATTATTAATTTTAATAACATAAATGGCGTCTTTTCGTTTGCTGTCCTTTATTATCACCTTAATTTTTTGGTAAATTTTTTATTATTTATTTTACTAATCCTGACAGTTAAGCAAATAAATAATATTTTAAATTTAATATTGAATTGCTAAATACATTTAATACAAAGTTTATATATTTAATTTAGATACGAAAAGGCAAAAGTTAATAAGCTTTCAAATGAATCCATTTATATCGAAACTCAACTAATTAATTTTTATAATAGAAATTACTTTAAAGTATTTCATTTTTTTAATATTTTTTACGTATATCTCGCTAAGACATTACAGACAGGAGAAAACATTACGACACATTAAGAATTGTGAATCGTTTTTAACTGCTCGAAAATGGGAAAAATTTATTTTCGTTATCTTAAATTTTGTATAATATAAATTTTCCAAACATTAAATACATCATATTAAAAATGTCAACTTAAATAGTAAACAATAATTTTCTCAATTTTGATATTTACTACTTTCACTTAATATCTTAAACCTTAAACAACCTTAAACATTTTTAAAAATAATATCATTTTATGCAAAAGAAGGACATTCGGATAGTAGTTAAAGTTCTCCTATTATCCTTAAGATTCACAAGATACCCTCGAATTGTCATCTCCACGTTTATAGCATATTTACATTGAATAAATTTTATAAAAATATAGTTCGAATTTTGCAATATTATAAAATTTGTAATTTACAATTAATACCCAAAAGCTACGAACTGACTATGTAAATTATTGCAAGTATTTGTTGTGTGGGAAAATTAAACAAAATGCAATAAAAACTATAAATTTATGACATTTGGCATTGTGGAGAGCACAAATCGTAGTGAAGTGCAATTGGGCTGCAAATAGTGTGAGTCATTTGATTAGCTGCGAATGCATGTAGTTCATTCTAATTGCAATCAGTTCACACCACAGTGCCTTCAAGGTGTTTGCTGTCATTGGTGGCACTGTGAGAGACTGCACCAATGACTATAACTAAGACTGAGACTGAGACTGAGACACAGAGACTGCAATTGCAATTGGGAATGAGACTGAGACTGAGTTGGAGACTGAGACTGAGACTGAGACTCAGACTGTTTGTTGGAGTGGAAGTCCGCGTGTTGTTTGGCAGTTAGACACGTTAGCGCGCGCCTGGGCAATTTTCGCTTTAGCTGCATGTTGATGATCATTAAGTGCGACGAGTATATAACATCATACACTATACTATAGTCTGTTGTTGTTGCTTGTTGCCTGTTCCTCTGTCGGCCTCTTGAAGACGTCGCTAATGAAGACTTAAGCATGACGTGTTGATAAAGATCTCGCACATGAGCTTTTTGTTAAGACACCGCTGAGCGCATTGGTCAGTCAACAGTATTTTCAGTTAGTTGCTTGGGTTGTTTGTTTGCCACACGAAATGGCCTGATAAATGCACCCAAGTGAAGAGAGTTGTGCGTAGTTCACATTAGAACAGTTGTCAGTCAGCTGTCGGTACAAATTTCCCAAAGGGCAACTCCTCCTCTCTCCTCTCTCCTCTCTGCTCTATTTCTGTTTCCCTTTTCAAGGGGTTGGCATTTTGCACCCTCTTCAAAAAATAACAGCGAGGTATCAATGACCATCCCAAAGACAGTTGTTTGTTGCTTGCTTGCAGACCATTTGTTTGACTTGTTATTGTTGTTGTTAGCTTTTAGCATAATTAAACGACACATGCCACAAAATGCACTTCTATGGCTTAAGCCTGCCCCAAATAATAATCATCATCATCATCATCATCGAAGGACATGGCATCCATATGTTCTATTTGTTCGCTCTATTCTTTCGCTCCGTATGGCTTGAAATACTCGAAAAATTTGTACCAAATGAAACATAAGGTTTCATTATATTACTTTTGCTGGTCACCTACTCAATACTCACCCTCCCCCTCCCCCTGAATTGTATTCATTCTCCCCTCTTGCATTCATTCATTTGCATTGAGCACATCGACTGATGGATTAGTTTTCTTTCCGCTTTCGCTTTCGCCTTCTCCGTGTTTTTTTGCGGCTTTAGCACTTTGGTTAGAACACGAATTTTCAATTTTCTTAATGATTGATGGCGTGTGTGAGCGCAATGTAAATGTATTTAATTAAAAATTACTCAAATGTGCTACAGATGCAGGTGTGCGATGTTTTTGCCCCTGGCCATGTGAGAGAAGCCTTCCCTCTATCTCTCTCCCTCCCTCTCTTTTGCTATCTCTCTTTAGTTAACCCTCTCATTAATGCCTTTTGCTTATAGAGGGGAAAAAGTCTCGGTGTTAATGAATGATTGCTGTTGACTTTTGATTGGTTTTTGATTGATTTCCGTGAAAAGTCTGAATGAATTTCAAAAAAACAGGTATTTTGTTTGCGTATAATGAGATTTTGTTTGTACCCAAAGGGTTTTGATTTTTTATTAATATTTGACGAACAAAATGATCTATCAATGGCGTAAGCTTAGTTAAGCCAGAGACGATAATGTTCTATGGGAAACTTAGCTAGGAAATAAATAGATTTGTATATGAACCTAAGGCAGTAAAAGAAATTGTCAACGATAAGTAAGAAAATTAAGAATGAACAGGAATAATAATATTAATAAAGGCGTTTCTTTTAAATGGCTTTTTTTAAGTATTTTCTTACTTCTTACTTTATTTTAATAACATAATTGAATTTAATTTGCCAAAATTAAATGATTATTACGTGGATATAAATTTGGCATATTTGGCTCTCTACGGTATATTTTGCTATGGTATATTTGGTATATGGCATAGTACTACAATAATATACCAAATATATCCCTCGGTATATTTTCAGTATTTTATCGGAATATGAATTTAGTATATTTTAAAATAAATACCGTACTGCAAAGTATTTTATATATCCCTTGGTATATTTTCAGTATTTTAGCGGAATATGAATTTAGTATATTTTAAAATAAATACCGTACTGCAAAGTATTTTATATAATTTGAATTTTCTAAAGTAAATAAATTGATCAGAAATGTTTTTTTTTATCTAGGTGGGCTTAAATTATTTTTAATCTTTTTATGTTTAGTATTTTATTTCATTAAGTTTTTTAAATAGATATATATAAGCTTCAAATACTTACGACTTTTTTGTAAAGTATTTTACATTATTTTAATTATATAATTGATTTCAATTTATCAGTCTCAAATGATTCTTGTCAGAGAAAGAATACTAATAAACGATCCTTAAAAACGAGTTTAATGCCTAAATTACGTACATTACAAAACACTTTCGTTCGATGATAATAAGTGAGCCCGAAAATATTTGCCTTTCGCTGCAATTTCATAAATTAGTTTAATTAATTTTATGGGGATCAAAATATAATTATAATAAATAAAAAGATAAGCGCAATGCAAAGTCAAATGCAAATGCAAATGTGAAATTGAAAATGAGAAACAATTAAAATATTTGCAGAGCATGTTGCAACGCCTCAGACTTTTAATGATGTTTTATTGTCTGCTTCGATGGCGAGACAAATACCAACACTTGAGAGAGTGTTTGTGTGTGTATAAGTGTGTGTAATATATACTTCTAGGCGATGCGATGCTATGCGATGTGATGATGTTGATGATGATGATGACGATTTGCGACTAAATAATTGAATGCAGCTGGTTGACGGTTGTCGCATTAAATTTAGGTGTCTGTCTCTGTCTGTCTGTCTGTCTGTTTGTCTCTTTGTCTCTCTCTCAGTCTGTCGCACGCTGGCGTCTACGAATGGGAGACACTGTGACTGAGCCAACGACCGCGACAACTGACTGACTTACAGACTCGAGACTCGCTCGAGACTGCCTGACTAGCTGACTGATGGACTGTGTGACGCGGAGAGACGATGAGACGATGTTTGGGGGCATGCAGCAAAAGACGCGACAATAATAAATGAAGCGATTGCAAGTGTAACAGAACAATGACAGCAACAATTGCAGCGTTTGGCATTTGCCAACAGCAGCAGCAGCAGCAACTGCTAAGACAGACAAAGGTCTATTAATAATTTTTTGGTGCAACACGACGACGACGACGACGACGACGATCGACGATTGTCGAGCGGTGGCAGCAACAGACGACAGACAGCGCCGGCAACTAACGATCGACAACTGCAACAGCAACAGCAACAACTGATTTTTTTTTTTTTTTGTGGCAGACAGGCCGGCAATGCGTCGCGTTGGCTTTTCCAAAAATAAAAGCCAAACTAATGAGCCGGCAACATGCAATGTGGCAGCCGCAGCGACGCACGTGCAGCGCAGCTCACAAAAAAATAAAGCGAATAACAAAAAACAAAAATAAATAACAAACATTCATACAAATAATTGATGGTTTGCTTGCAATTGTTGCAAGTATGTTGCAGTTGTTGTTGTTGTTGTTGTTTTGGTTGCTGCTGCTGCTGATTGACGGCAAATGGCGACAAAAATCAGCAACTGATTGACAACTCAATTGCAACTGTGTGTGTGTTGGTTTTTTTGTTGTGCCGAAAAGTCAACTTAATTGATTTTGCTTTCTGGTATTGGAAACATTTCTCTGTCGCTGCAACCGATGATTTATTGCAACAAATGGTGCGCGGAAAACTTTCAAGTCCACAAATAGACGCAAACATGCATCTTCAACTTAATTTCCAATTGGAATTTGACGTCTTCTCCTTCATCTCCACCCACTTCGTGATCTTTTAAAATGCTCATTTGTCATTTGGTCGCACAGTTTAAAATTGTCGCTTCCAAATTGCACTCGTCGCGTGTCTCTATTTTGATTGTCAAAATTGTTTTGCGGCTGTTTGCTCTGCGTTGACAGTTTATTATGTTTGACTGCTTGTCTCTCGGCTATTTGGACTTGTGTTTTTGCTAGGGATTTGCTCCTAAGCACACATCAACAACAACACAGACAACACAACAGACAACTCGTGACCTCTAAACTTCTGCTGAAGATCAAGCGAAAGAATTGGAAAATTGTTTGAAAATGCCATCGCTCGGGATTTGATAAGCCAACAATGACAAAAACAAGAAAACTTTGAAGTGAAATGTTCAGCATAACAAAGCGGATCTAAATGAAATGTTGTAACAATATTTGCATCAGCTTAAAAGTGAGTTGAAGGAATTTTAAATTTTCAAACACTGTAATAAGCAATTTATGAAAAATATACATATATCAAAATTTAAGAAAAATTAAAAATGCGAATGGTAATCAAATTAATTATATGACAAGCGTGTTTTTCTTTTAATTAAAGAAATAAATAAATATATAAATCTTAACGATGTGTTTTATTTTGACCTATTTACAAAAAATAATAAATATTTCAAAATTAAAAGAAATATATATATTCAAATGAGAATGCTCATCAAAATATAAAAATAAAAATATAAATAAAGCAACTATTTTGTTTTATAAAAAAAAGTTTTGTGGACCTCCGAGGGATGTTGAATTTGTATGTTGATATAGTACTATATTCAAAATATATAACAGAGTGCAAAATATACCAGATTGTCAATCGAAGCCCATACAAAAGTTTTTTTTACATAACTTCCAAAATTTTGATGAGAAAAACGTTAAAAAGTTATTACAGTAATTTTAACATTTAAAAATTGAATAAAATGGAAATACATTAAGCCAAAATTTATAAAAAAAAAATTGTTTGAGACTGTGAATATTTATTTTAGCACTTAGTTAAATATATATTATAATTTTTGATAACAATCGTGACAATACATAAAGTATCTTAAATTAGGTTATGAATTCGGAATTTTTTTACAACTTTACTTCAAGATAACTTTGTTAGTATCTCGAGCTAGCTTATCTAAGAGCTAACGCTCATAATTGTGAGTTTATTTCGGGAAGATGACTCTCGAGGTCTATTTCTGAGCAGTTTTACGAGTAAGAAAAGACGCTGTAACCTTAACCAAAGTTTGTGCTGGCAGTTAACAATGTTTGCCCAGTTTATTGTTAATCTTTCACTTCTCTCTCTCTGTCTAGGCAGATGTGAATAGGCAAACAATTGCCAACGGGCAACGACAAACGGCAAAAGCAACTGTTATCTGGCCGAAAAGGTAAACAAGCCAAGTAACAACAATAGCAACAGCAACAGGCATAAGGTAAAAAGCAATGGCAACAAGCTCTTGCCAATAAATAAACATAATTTCTGACAAAACGCTTGGTAACAAGAGCTGGGCTCAAGGAACATCTTTAAACGAAACTCTTGCCTCCCCTTTCTTAGTCGGAGCTAAGTCTTGGCCCGAAACTCGATGGCAACTTATTTAGCCATTCGTTGCTCAAATGAATTACAAGTGCAGTCGCAACAACAATGAAGTTTTTTTTATACCCGCTACCCATAGGGTAGAAGGGTATTATAAGTTTATGTCGGCAGGAAATGTATGTAACAGTAGAAGGAGACTTCTCCGACTCAATAAGGTATATATATTTTTGATCAGCGTCAACAGCCGAGACCATCTAGCCGTGTCCGTCTGTCCGTCTGTGTGTCTGTCCGTCTGTCCGTATGAACACCTGGATCTTAGAGACTATAAGAGATAGATCTATAATTCTTTTTCGACAGCACTTGCTATATTTGCACGCAGATAAAATTTGTTTCAAATTTTTGCCACACCCACTTCCACTCCGCAAATCAACTAAAATCGAATAACAAGCGTAATTTTAGAGCTAGATCTGCGATTTTTTTGTATATACAATATTAACTATAGTAATTGTGATTCCTGAAAATTTTATTGCGATCAGATCAAAAATTATCGAAGTTATTAAAGAAATACTTTGCGGGTATTTCCCAGTCGAGCACACTAGACTGTAGGTTTCTTACTTGTTTTTTTTTTTGCATGCTGCAGCTGCAATATGTTGCTGCTTCAGTTGCCATTGCTGTTGTTGCTGCTGCTGTTGTTGCTGCTGCTGTGGGCCATGTTGCTGGCCTGACTGGCAGGTGTTGCTCGCTCAGCTCGTCTGTGACTATCTGTGGCTGCATAATGAATTCAAATTCCCCCCTCCCCCCACCCTCCTCAACCCCTTCTAGAGCGCCTCTCAAGTACATCCCACAGCCATCCGGTAAGTATTATGCACCCCACAGTATTTATACATACATATCTATCCATGTGCATATTTCATTCATTTACTCAATAGGGGGGAAGGGAGGGGAAGGTGAAGGTGAAGAGGTGCATTCGCATATTCAATCAGCGCCTCGCCACATATGTGCATATATAAAAACAGGTGCAATTTCTTGCCATTTTCTAATTATTTTGCATTGCAGTCGGCGCTTTTATCGCTTTTCTCTGGCACTGAAGCGATCCATTTGCTATCTCAGCTTGATCATAAATTTCATTCCATTTTTATTGCACAATTCGCTGCCGCTGTTGTTGTTTATAAACAAATGCAGGCGGGCAGCGGAATCGGAATCATCATCGAATCGGGCAACTGTGCATAACGGCAATGCAAACAAATTCAATTAGCAAAATGTTATAAAAATTCACCATAGTGCACCTGCAACTGCAACATCCGATTCAATAATAACAATAACAATTGCACTCATAATAATAATAATAACAGCAGACACTACGATAAACAAAAATAGTTAATAACATTATTCAAAACTTTGGCGCCATCCTCGCGTTCAACTTCCCAAATAAACAAATTTCGAAACTCGCATTTCCTTTCAACACATAAAAAGTGATTTTATCAAGGAAATTAATTTGATAAGTTGCTAGCTTCGAATACTTGCATTAGATGCGCTTTTTTGAGATCTTTTATGGTTTCCTCTGAGAGGTGTGATTTAAGAACTAAATTAGAAGAGAACTGAAGTAAATTTACAATCTGTGAATAACTGTTGGAGTAGTTTAACTGTAGTATTTTCGTTTAATGTTACTTCTAAATTAGTTAACTGTAGGTTAAGTGTGGTGAATGCATTTCTTATTAAGTTTAATCACCGCGTAAAGT
The DNA here is from genome assembly GCA_019972355.1 of Drosophila kohkoa. Lineage (NCBI taxonomy): Eukaryota > Metazoa > Arthropoda > Insecta > Diptera > Drosophilidae > Drosophila > Drosophila kohkoa. The sequence continues at coordinate 238,658 of BJEL01000040.1, forward strand.
CAAAAAGGAAAAATAAACAATAACAATTGCAATTAATAATAATAATAACAGCAGACAGTAAGATAAACAAAAATGGTTAGAACATTATTCAAAACTGTAACTTCCCAAATAAACAAATTTGAAATTTGCATTTCCTTTCAACACATAAAAAGTGATTTTACTAAGGAAATTAATTTGATAAGTTGCTAGATTCGAATACTTGCATTTGATGCGCTTTCTTGAGATCTTTTATGGCTTCCTTTGAAAGGTTTGATTTAAGAACTAAATTAGAAGAGAACTGAAGTAAATCTGTGAATAATTTTTTGGAGTAGTTTAACTAACGTATCTTCTATTTATTGTCATTTCTAAATGGGTTAACTGTGGGTTAAATGTAGTGAACGTATTTTTCATTAAGCTTAATCAGCACGTGAAGTGAGAGGAAATTGCATTGAATAAAAAGGTACTACGTTTAATTAAAATTGGAATTCCTTAGGGAAAAATGTTTAAAAACTAGTAGATTTTCCCTTTCGTTTAATGTATAATATATGTGAAATGAAGAAGGAAATTACAATAAAAAAACCATCAGAATTTAATTGATACTATATTTTTTGTAAAGAATTAGGAACAATTGAAAGTAATAAACTTTGAAAAAGTAATGTATTGGTTGACGGAAAATGTAAAACATGAGACCAAAGTTAAGACGATCTCTATTAAAAAAATTTAAATGAAAACAAAGTCATACTTTTATTTATTCCACCAGTTTCGGTTGTCATACTTTAAATAAGCTCAACAATATGTATGATATATGTATAATGAAAAGGCAGAGAGTCTCTATAAGACGATATAATATAATTATGTAATACAATATAAAATATAATTATTGTATCACTTTCTAATGCTTGACTTCATTAACTAAGCTTCACCTCTAGACTCATATCTAGTATTTTAGCAATAATGACAAATTAGTTTTAAATTTGAAAGTAATTTTTAAACATACATCTAAAATTTATATGTCTTCATGTCTTCATGACTTCATGGTTCAATTTTGAGATATTTTAATTCTTGAAACAAGATATAATATTGGGTTTCAGGATTGGGCAATCTAGATTTATTGTAGAATTTTTATCTTGATTTAAGAATAAACCTTTTTGGTTCAATTTTGGCATAATATTAACGTGATTCATGGTTTTATTCTTGATCTAAGCACTTTTTTCTTTCTGTGATCAAAGTATCTCCTTTAGAAATAAGTAATTAAATCGTACATCACTTTCTGTTGCCTTAGTTTATTAAGCACGCTTTGCCACTTGACTCATCTCACATATTTCAACTATGATTACAAATTTGTTACTTTCTCCACTCTGCAGCAGCAAATCAGCCCGCAAGCTCTTTCTCTATTTTCCTCTCCCAACTTGATGGTTAAATTGTGCCCTCAAGGGCTACTCATATTTTACCTCATCACAAATTGATGGCTCTTCCACAGCCAGAAGCGGCCTGAAGATGCGCCTTTCTCCAGGGGGGAGCACGAACCTGTCTTGACCCACTGGCCACACTTGAGACTCTGCACTTTATGGAGAGTCTAGATTCAACACACGGAGTGCACTGCACTCCTCAGCTGGTGAGGAGTGGTGAAAGTGCCATTGTCTCTGCTCTTGCAGACATTTATGGGGCGTTAGTCTTACAATTAGTTAGTGTCATTTAGACAAATTGCATCCAAGTTGCAGCACAACAAAAATGAAATACTGCAACTAGACAACTAACAACAACAAAAACAAAAACAAAAACACAAAAAAAAAACGTTGAATGCAACGCCCCGCAATTAGACGACGACGACGTCAAAAGGAAAGGCCATTAGATGTGCATGCAGATGCGAAGCTGCCAATAGACTGTGGTAAGTTGCAAGTGGCAAGCGGCAAGCTGCAAGTGCTGCTGCTGCTGTTGTTGTTGTTATAGTTATCGCAGCCAATCTGCATGCAACTGCCGCAACTGGCTGCCTGGTAACTGTAACAAACTGGCGACGCGTCGGCCCACGGCGTCTGCGCAACACTTCAGCACAGTGCAACGTGGAACGTGCAACGTTTGGGGGCAGTCAACTGGTATTTCCCAGCGGCTGACTAACCAGCAAGTAACAACAACAACGAACAAGTAATCTACAGTCGAGTGTGTTCGACTGGAAGATACCCATTTCCAATAAAACATATACCGAAAAAATACTAAAGTCTATCAAAGGCTACGTAAGCTATATCGATGACCATTTACAATGAATGTAAAACATCTCTATATTATTCTTAAAATATATACCGGAATAATACTAAAATATACTAAATTGGTATATCGATATTTATAGTTCTATCTTTTATAGTCTGAGATTTTGAGATACCCAAACCAATCTAAACATTGCTGTATTATTTCTTAGATATACCAAAATTAATATACCCCCTAAATACCACAATATATTAAACGCTATATTTAGTACATTGATACCTATTTTTATTAAGTCTACGATATTGTGGTATTATAAATTAAATATACCAAATTATTAAACACTCAAATATACCGAATGCTATAATTTCGTTATCGCTAACCATGTTTAATAAAAGCAAATCATTGCAGTGTTCTTTTTATAATATATACCAAAAAATACCACAATATACCGAAAGCTTTAATTATAGCTCTATCTCTTATAATCTCCTAAATCTATGTGTTAATATGAATAGACAGACAGACAAACGAACATGTCTATATTTCGTAAGCTGTTGACGCTAATCAAGAATATATATACATACTGTACATTATATTTTTCATGGTGCGGAAATACCTCCTTCTGGTATATGCTTCCTTCATTCATACATTTCCTGTAGTCACAAAGTTATAACACACTTCTACCCGGGTATAAAAATCGAATCGAATCAAATCGAACTGAAAATCATACCGGCAACAGGTGGTCACAGCAGCAACAACAACAACTTTGGTTGCTACCTGCACTTGCCGCCTGCTGTTGCCTGTCCAAAACGTGCACCGGCTTAAACTGGAGTAGTTTTCCAATTGGTAGGCCAACTAGTTTTTCCAGGTGAAATGTGGCTGCAGTTGCAGTCTCCCAAGTCCCAATTCTCCCTCCGTTTGCCAACGTCTGCAACGTTGAGCGATGATGTATTTATGCTAAATTGCAAGTTAATTAATGTTGTCGTTTAATTCAAACGTTAAAGTGGCAAAATGTTTCAGTGTTGCTACTGCTCGCTTCACTTTTTTCGTTCACCGCACAGCTGCAACTGGGAAAATTGCCAGGAAAAGCAACTCGACTCAAATTATAAATGAATATAAGGTTGGAAAATCAGATAATTTTATTATAGTGTACTGCTGTGAGTGTAATGACTATTCATAAAGTTTCGCAAAATAAAAAAATAAAGCATTTTTACAATGCTTTCTAATTTTTGACATGTTTTTATTTTACGACTATTTTATAAGGTAACTAATTTTACATTTTGTATTCAATTCGTAGGGAATATATTTGATTTTAAATATTAATCTTATTGTAAATGATTTTAAGGTTGGAAGATTAGATCATTTTATTATAGTATATTGTCATAAGAGCAAAGATTATTAAACAAATTTTGAGCAGTAAAATATATTATTTAAAATAATTCTGAATTTCCTACTTTATATTCATATACAAATTATTATTATGGTATCACTTTCTATACAAATTTTGAATTCAGAATTGTCCAAAATATTTCTCATTTCAATAAATAATTGATTAAAAATATTCTGTACAATATTGTGCATAGAAGTTTGATATGACATTTATTGCTTTTTAATTAATTGCACTTTTATAATTAAAACCAACATGAATTTATGAAAAATGTAATGCTAAATAAACAAGTGTCAAACTGGCATTGAGCAATCGGAACTAAATTGCAATCTCATAATTTTAGGCGTCTTTTTGCTACTTTAACCAGTTGTGAACCAGTTTGTTAAAACATGCACAAAAAATATGAAAATTTTAATCAATTAATTTAAGTTTATATTTTTATGAACCTGGCCTTTGTAAGTTTTACGGGCATCGTATAATCAAATATTTAATAACTAAGTGTGCCAGAAACATTAACTAAAAATAAATTAACTCAAGCAACAAAATCTTTCCCTTGATATATTGAAATTTGCTTGTTTTTACGCTAATAAGACAGCGTTCCATTGAATTAAGAAATGTTACTCGAGTTGAGTAATTAAGTGTACTTAATCATTCAATTAGTTTTATACTTTTCATTTAGCAGCTTTGTTACTCGTACTTAAATTTAGATTTATGTCGAAGTCCAATTAAATTATTTTTATTTCTTCTGTTTTATTTGAGGTTTATTTTATATTTTTTATGGCTCTATCTACCTTGGGTTGTGCTGTGCTTTTATGCTAGGCCATAAATTATAGCCACAAATATTTTGTGAAATTTTTGTGCGTTCGTTTTGTTCACGAATTAAAAGACAAAAACACATAATTTTACTTTGTTTTCAGTTGCGGCGCTTTTTAAATTTTTGTTAATTTGGCGCGCAGCTGCTGTCGATGTGTCTTTCATTGCTTTTGCCACAAGTAGCAAGAAGCAAGAAGCTGTGGCTGTGGCAGCCGTTGCCAATTGCAGGCGGCCACAATTGAGGCATGTATTTAAAAACTTTAAAGTGTCAATTGTTGTGACAACTTAGAAACGCGTGAAAATATTGCAAATGAATGTCGACGATGGCGGTCACAGGTGCGTATGAGTAACATTGAAAGGCGGCCAAGCAAACTAGTTGAAAAATGTTTCACAGAGATCTACATATATATTATTTTATATTATGCAGGCAGCAGCCGGCATATGCCATAAATCTGTTGGCCATTTAGCGTCCATCAATTCGTCCGGTTAGTCATCGTGGCAAGCGGCAAGTGAGGGATGGGGAAGGGGAAGGAAGGCAAATGAATTGCTAGCGGCCATTTTGAGCGAACGCTTGCTGTAAATTTGTCAACTTTCGGCGTCTGCTGATCGAGCGCACCTGCACCTGCTGTGCTCATTTCACGGAGGCTGCCAGCGCACAACGCTAATGGGCGCCCAACGAAGAAACGCCCCGCCCAGCTGCCGCAGTGGCAGCAGTGGCAGCAACATGTGGCGCACAGCTGCAACACATCATTGACAGCATTGGTGTGCGCAGAGTTGCCACCCACTGCTGGCGGGCAACTGCGCCACTGAATGCTGAATACTCTGAATGGTGTCATCAAGGAGGCAGCCGCGTTTTCCCTTCACTGCATTCATTGCCTGCCTGTCATTGCCCCATGCCGCATGCCGCATGCGCCGCCTGTTGCACCTGTTTCCAAGCATTGCGCTTTATTGATTGCGCTCTGTCTGCAGAAAATAAAAAAACTGTAGCTGCAGCTCTGCAACTCAAACTGTTGCAACTGCATTAGCTTGCCACAGTTGCTGCGGCTGCTGCTGTTGCTGCCACCGATTCGCGGTCATTGAGCCACTGATTTGTGGCGTTTCTAAATTGTTTTTCATGTTCGATGGCAGCGGCAGCAGCAACAGCAATAGCAGCTGCATAATCTGTGCACTTTATGCGCTGCGTTTGCAAATATTTTTGAGGTCGCCCCAAGTGAAGTAAGCGAGAGTGCGGGTACACTGAAAAAAATGCCTTGAAAAGAAATCTGTTTGATTTGAGCCTAGATTTGTATAATTTTGTGTCTTTAAAGAATGTTTGTAACATTCAGGAGGAGTCATATTAGATACGCTTGTCTGTATGTCCACATAAACACCAAGAACTCAGAGACTTTTATGGATAGATTTGGTTGGCAATATGGTATATTTTGTGGTAGTAGTATATGAATATACCAAAAGGTGGTATATTTTAAATATAGTAGTATATCAATATACCAAATTTTAAATATAATAATTTATGAATATACGAAATGGAAATGTATTTTGAATATAGTAGTATATACCAAATGCTGATATACTTTAAATGTTGTAGTATATTAATATACCAAATTCTGATAAAATTTGAACGTAGTATATCAATATACGAAATGTATGTAACCATTAGTATATTTTAGTATTTTTGGAATATTAATTTGGTATTTTGTAAAAATAAAACCTCAATGTTTTGATTATTTTATTAAAAAGTAGAAAAATATAAATATACCAAATAAAGCTTTCAGTAAACTTTAGTATTTTTACTTTGATTTTATTGAAAAGTAGTAAAATACCAATATTCCAAATAAAGCTTTCAGTGTACTTTAGTATTTTTGGTATATTGTAAGAATAATATCTAAATTATTGATAAGTTGTAGAATATCAATGTACCAAATACAGCTTTTAATATATTTCAGTTTTTAGTAAGAGTAATACCTCACTGTTTTAATTTTATTGGAAATCAATATACCAAATATAGTCTTCAGTACATTTTAGTATTTTTTGGTATATTGCAAGAATAATACTTCAATGTTTTGGGAGTATTTCAAGGTTGTGCACATTCTGTAGCCTTTTTCCTTGTTAAGTATTCATATATGTACTTGTTTATAACTCAGAGAGTAGAACTGTCTTGAATAATTCTTCAAATGATAATAAATTATTCACTTATTTTATAAAATAAAAATAAACACACATTTTTATGGTATTAAATTTATTTAAGAATTTCGCAATATGTACTATTTGTCTTTTTATACAATAGTTTTTCTCAGTGTATACTAGTGCTAGTGTGTGCGTTTGTGGCATAATCCAAGACGATGACGTGGGCGGCTGAAATCACAGCGTCAAGGGAATCGACAGCGATACGGGTTTGATCGTCGTACAGTTGACTTTTCGACGACTGCGTCATCGTCATCGTCGACAACATGGAGCAACAACAGCTGAGGAGGCAGTGATAAGAGCCAACGCACAGTACAGTGTGTGAGTACTCATGAGTACTCGTATTCGTATTCGCACTCAACACTCTTTGCTATAAATACCACAATTCAAGTGCAAACAAATGAAACTTCTGCTGGGCTTTTATCAGACTCTGGCGACAGCGGAACCAGCGACAGCAACAACAACAACAGCAACAACAACAATGGGCAACTGTACCGAGGCAACGGCGGAAGCATTACTGATAACGCCTGGCCAAATGCCGAGTGCAACCAGAGGCGTTTGATCGCTGTTGTTTGTTGTGTGTGTGTTTTGGGGGCGTGGCATTGCCACCTGTTCCCGCATGCCAATGACGAGGCGTTAGGCATTTCATTTGCTCAGGTGTTATGCACTTGATTCGATCGCGCTATCAACCAACCGGGCCGTTGCCCGTTTCCATATATATACTATATACTATACTATATTGGAGGCATATGGCGGGTTTACTAGATAGAGATAGACTTTTAGGCCAAACGCTAGAGCGGGGGAATATACAATGCACTCGTCCAAGCAGCGTAATTACTCAATTCAAATGTTGTGCACTCTCGTAGATAGTTCTATTTGTTTGCACCTATTTGCGCTTCAATTACCCGCAAGGCCTACTGCCCAGCTAATGGGAGTTACCTCTCTCACTCTCTCACTCTCTATCTCACTCAGATACAAAATGGCGTGTTGAGGTATTAAGTTCACTAGTTAGATTATTGTCTTTATCAAAACGGATATGCGAGCCTCATAAATTCGATATTAAATCAATTAGTTTCTTTTTTTTGGGGGGCAACAAAGTCGGAAGTCGATAATAAATATAATTTCACAGAATTTTTAGCTTTCCTGCTTTATTTTGTTACCCATTGATAAGAGCGTTTAGTTTTGCTTATAGAGCTAATTATGGGGTGCAGATATTTCGGAAACGGAACTGATAGCTGGTTTAAACTTAGCAACGAGTTAATTAACTTTAATTGGGTTTTCCCGGAACTTATAGAGGGAGAGTTTGCAGTGCATATAAGGAGGATTAAGATTTTAGAGATTTTACAGACTTATAATGGCATATCTCTTCACAGCTTACTGACTTATACGAGTACAACTTATATTGGAGAATGAGAGTAATCTATCATTTGTATACTTTGTCTTTCTTAGTATATTCTGAAGGCATTAAATATAACAATATACTAATTAAAGTTAGTAGTATGTATTATTTTTATTCGTTGGAATATTTTGAATGTAGTCAGTACACCGATATGCCACATATACCTTTTGATATATTTTAGTATTTTGTCGGTACATTTTGCACTTCTTTCATTAACGATCTTTGTTTTCGTTAGTATACTTAGAATGTTGCAGTATATCGATATACCAAATATATATACCAAAGTATATTTTAGAATTTTATCGACACATTTTGCACATCTTTTGTTAACAATCTTGTATATTTTGTTTTCGTTAGTATATTTTTTATGTAGTAAGTATATGTATATATTGTATATTTAAGTATTTTGTATACTACTACTATTTAGTATTTTGTCGGCAAATTATGCTCTTTTTTTGTTAACAATCTTGAAAATTTTTATGTTGTAGTATGTCGATATACAAAATATAGCTTTTGGTATATTTCAGTATTTTATAATATGTTTAATTAAGACCAATTTTGCGTAATTCCTTTTTGTATGAATTATATTTAATATTCCTATTTTGGTATATTGAAGAAGTAAGTTATATGTTTATTATGATTAAAAAAATTAAAAAATAATTTACACTAAATTATCTAATGTTGCAAATATTGTTAAAAAATCATAATCAAATCTTAGAAGCCCATCGTGTGAGTTTTGTTAAAATATCTCAAGAAACTTTTTAACTGCTGCTTTATGATAAAATAATCCAATCAGGCTGGCTTTAAAAAATGAAAAAAATAAACAGAATAATGAATACATTTTGTAATGCGATTGTAATCTCATGAACTAAGAGCATAGTTTGAATAAAACCCGATCAAATAAAAGCAGCAATATTAACTTAGATCAACGCCAGCTGCAAAAAGTTCAATTAAAACTCGAGCATGATGCGTTTTCATAGAGTTTATCGAAGCTATCAGAAATAGCGATATTTATGGCGATTTTTACTACACTTTTTTGCCTGCTGCTAAATGAGGCAATAAAATCTGTGGCAATGAGCTAAACATCTCTGCGCAGAAAAGGAAAAAAAGAGCATGGACACTTTTCAAATGTGTCGAGCAATCATTATAAAAAATTCGATCACTATATAATCGATCAAAAATAGAAAAAAAAGAGTTAACAGGTGTGCGAATTGCGAATGGCAAATCAACCAGGTGGCTGTTTGATTGTTAAGAGGCGGCTGGTGGTGGGCGTGGCACATCTAATTGTGCTGTGTGGGGAATTATGAACTCATAGCTGGCAATTTGTGAGTGAGGCGGCAATCGGGGAGGGCGACAAATGGGCAACAAACAAAACAAATGTAATAATAACATCAGACGGCAGAATAAAACACTTCACAAAAGGGATCAAAATTGTCAAGGAGTGTGGGACAAGGGCAAGGGGATGGGGAAGGGGAAGAGGAAGAGGCACATACACTCAAGCACTCAAGCCAACCCTTGGCAGAGGGGTGACTTCAGCTGGTCTTTGTGTCAGCCGAAGAGAGTCAAGAGGTTTTGAATAAATTTAACACGAGTTATAAAGCAGATGACAAACTCATCGACAGAGGGGTAGCAAGAGTCGCGGAGAGGAGAGAGAGGGGGAAGGGGTGTTGAGCCGACAAATGTCGAGTCTTTTGTTTTGCAATTGGATTTCTGTTTGCATTGCCTTAATTTGTGCCGTTCATAGGCCATTTGTTCCATTTTATGTCATCATCAGCATTGCCATCTCCCTTCCACTCTCTTGTTCTCTCTCTCTCTCTCTCTGTTTGGTTGACTGTGAAAAAATGCTGTCAGCTGCTGTTAGACAGCCAGCGAGAGAGGGCCACAAAGCACACACATGTGCCAATTTGAATGGCATAGAAACTGTAAAATTTGTATAAACAGCGTTTCGGCCATGGCCAACACACAGCGCCCAACAGGTGTGCGACACTCATTTGAATGGGCCAAGATTCCAAGACGAAAACGACAACAACAACAACCACAAATGACAACGCCAACGGTATAGAGACAAAAACAATAAAAGAGCCACAATACACAAAAAATTCATTTTGGCCATTGGCATTGTCATAACGCATACGTCATGTGTGCCCAACAGTCTGCTCTGAGTTTGAGTCTCAGCCGCAGTCTCAGAGTCTCTTTTGCTGTTCGTGTGTTCGCTTAATGGCCAAGACGTGTTTAACACATTAACGTTAGCAAAACCTTAAAACTAACTTTTATATTTATAACCATTTTTTTTGTGCATTTGCCAGCTGGCAAGCAAATGAATATGTAACTGACAACAAACTTCAACTATAACAAATATATGCACACACTCACACATTGACTTGGTTAGCGGCAACTTTGTAATACTAAAAACCAAGTCATAACAATAACAACAACTGTTAACAACTTGTTGTACAACAACGTCCATTGACTTCATGTTGTCAAACTTGGTTGTCAGTCACAGCGTCAAATACTCAATGGACTTGAATTCATTCCTGGCATCTCACAAACGAACATTCAACACACAGCTTTAATATTATTTATTATGTGTGTGAGAGCCACGTGTTATTTCCAATGATTAAATAACTTAATAATTAAATTAAATAATATTTAACGAGTTTTATTAATACATCATATTAATTTAAATAAATGTTATTTACAATTTAAAATTAACTTTTGGGCTGATAAGAAAATGTTAAATTTATACATTAAGTTTGGCAAAGGTTTCTTTAAATATTAAAGTACTTAAATAATATTTGAAGTGCTGAGAAATGAAACAGTTTTTGCAACATTAATGTATATACAAAAAAAACTAGCTAAAGAATTCTATTTTATTGTAAATAATTAATCAATTAATGTCATAGATTCGCACTTTTTTTGTTAATACTAACTTTCTCATATTTTTCTTTAATTCCATATTAATATATAAATGAAGTATTACATATAAGAAATTTATAAATATTAATAAAGTGTCTAAAAGTAAACCATATTTAACAATTAAATAATCTGCTAAGTTATCGAGAAAATAAAGAAATTCTCTAATTTAAAAATAATATGTCAAATTGTTACGTCTTCAATTTTTTAAACTTATACAAGAAACTTAAAAATTTCTTGTACCTAAAAGTGATTGTAAAAAGAGAGTTTGAATAATTGTTGCTCTGTAAGCACTTACGTTAAGCTTGAATAAAGAACAACAAATTATGATTCAATCTTGCGTTTTAAAATCTTAAATAAACAATTACAAGTTTGCAAATTTGTATATCAATTTAAGATCGTATGCAGTAATCTATTTTTGTCTTCACTTTTAAATAGTAACAGCGAAAAGAGCTTTTAAATTCCCTGTATTCCCAAATTCAGCATCATATATAATTGTTTTCCTGTTGTAATTAAAGCTGTTCAAGTGCCTCAAGCTACGTCAAATAAATAGTTAAACATGTGCCATAAAATTGGGCACTTAATAAAGCACTCCAGAAACCCTTGCCACGATCACGCAGCCAATCTGAACGCCAACTCATCAAATCTATCCAAAAAAACGCACAATAAATTCAACACTTCCGGCTCTCCCACGCAATCAGCATACGAGTTCCAAAAGTCCCCCCATCAATTGAATGAAATGGTTAAGAGACCATAAATTAATTGGAGCGACTATATCAAACAAAAACTACAACCAAAACAAAAAACAAAAAAGAAAAAAGAAACATAGACGAACAACAAGAAATATGCTTTTCGATTAGTGCAAAACACCTGTTGACAAAACCGGCCCCACTCAAAAAGCCAGTTTCGAAGACGCAGACAAAAATGAACCCCAAAACCCAAAACAACAACAACAACGACAACAAAAAAGCCACTCTCTGTGTGTGTTTGCAGATAAAAAATAGATTAGAAATTCAAATGTTCAAAAGCAAACGACACACAAAATGTTATAGTTGTTGTTGTTGTTGTTGTGCACCCGTTCCCACTGTGATACGACTAATTTATATTATAACTAGATGAGAATGGATCGAGACACCTGTGAGCACTTCGACGGCCCATAAAACACGACATCTTGCACTCGCACCTTGGCCATGGCCAACGACGAAAAACAACCCGAAAAATTCGAGTGCAAAGCAATTCCAATTCTCGTTACGGGTTTTTCGTTTTAATTCCCCAGCAATCAAATCAATGACGACGTCGACCGAAAACAGTATTTAATGTTTTATCAGTGTGCCTTAAAGGTACTTAAAAATAGACGAGCATTTTGACTTGATTCATACCAAAAGCTATATATATAAATTTTGGTATATTTTAACAAACATAAACAATATACAAAGAATACTAAAACATACCGAAAGCTATATTTCACATATCGAAATACTAAATTAGCAAATGTTTTGCATTGAAATATATAAATTATGGAATATTTTAACAATTTGATTGGTATACCAAATATACTAAAAAATACCAAAAGCTATTGTTCATATATCCATATACTAAATTAGGAAATGTATTACATTGAAATATATAAATGATGGTATATTTTAACAATCATTCACAATATACAAAAATACTACAAAATATCAAAAGCTGTATTTGGTATATCTATATACTAAATTAGAGAATGTATTGTATTGAAATATATACATTTTGGTATATTTTAACAATTTGAGTGATATACCAAAAATATTAAAACATACCAAAAGATATATTTGATATATTGATATACTAATTTAGAAAATATACTGCATTGAAATACTAAATAAAAATACTAAAACATACCAAAAGCTGTATTTCGTATATCTATATACTAAATTAGAAAATATATTACATTGAAATACTAAATAAAAATACCAAAACATACCAAAAGCTATATTTCATATATCGATATACTAAATTAGAAAATGTATTGCATTGAAATACTAAATAAAAATACTAAAACATACCAAAAGATATATTTCATATATCGGTATACTAAATTAGAAAATGCATTGCATGGAAATCCTAAATAAATATACTAAAATTTACCAAAAGCTATATTTCATATATCGATATACTAAATCAAGAAATGTGTTGCATTGAATCATATAAATTTTGGTATATTTGAACAAACTTTAATAATATGGTATATAAGAAGTACTAAAACATACCAAACGCTGTATTTCGTATATCTATATACTAAATCAAAAAATGTGTTGCATTGAAATACAAAATTATGGTATATTTGATATTATTGATACACAAAACAAAAACAATCCCTAAAATTCGAGTGCAAAGCAATTCCAATTCTCGTTACGGGTCTTTCGTTTTAATTCCCAGCAATCAAATCAATGACGACGTCGCCCGAAAACAGTATTTAATGTTTTATCAGTGTGTCTTAAAGGTACTTAAAAATAGACGAGCATTTCGACTTGATTCATCGTTTGGCTTTTTCCCCTTTTTTGCTGCTTTTGCTGCTTCTGCTGGGCTAGGTGCATAGTTGGTGCCCAAGCACTCAGGTCAGACATACCTTGATTTTGGAGCCTCGGTTATCGGGGCACGCATTATACTATTACTACGCCCGCACTTGATTGGAACTGTTGCGTTTGCTTATCAGTGGACGATGCCAGATGGCCAAAGCCCGGTGCGAACCTCAAGCGAACTCCACATGGAAGTGAGTGTTGTGTGTTGTGTTGTGTTTTGTGTACCCAAGTCCATGGCGTAGCAGACGTCGACGGCGACGACGACGACGACATTCCTCGTTATCAGCGCCCAACGTGTTACGTGTTTTTTGCTGCTCTATTCAATGTTGTATGCTGATACTTCCCCTCCCTCTCTCACTCTTTAGTTGGCTGCCCTGTTTGTTGTCCCCATTTTACTACAACAGGTGGTTGCACCGAGTCGTCTGCTAGCTCTCTCCCACTCCCTCACTCTCTGCCCCTCCCGACCACCATCAAGGTTTTGCCATTAGTGATCGTAGCTTCTTATCTGGCGCACGCTTTGAGCATTATGTGTATGTGCTTCCCTCTCTCTCTCACTCACTCGCTTGCTGTTTTTGTTTGTGCTTGTAATTAAGATGATGAATTTATTGCAGCAACTACGCTCCTCACTCTCCCCTCTCTCACCCCTCTCCCTCTTACACTCCCCATCTCCTGCCCCACACGTTGTTTGCTCCTCATTTTATGGCCTCATATCGCTGCTCGCATGCAACTTTCAAGTGCCGTGCGTTTAATTTTCTGCTTTGGTTTTGCTTTTTATACCCTGCAATGCAACCAGTTAGAGCTCAGGTAGATTAGCAGCTAATGAGTCTTTCAATTAGTGCAAAAGCAACAATGTACACAAAGTATTCTATAAGCCTTTAGATAGCCAATGTTTTTCAGCTACAGTCACAGGTGTGAAAACCTTACGCAAATCGAAATTAATTACTTTTACAAGCTAACTATTATTTACAATCTATCTTTCGATAATGCGATAGTTATATTACTCACAACATTCACGTGGGGTTCATTATTATAGTTATTGACTTACAGAGAAAATTGTTAATCTAAATGCAATGCAATAAATTTAAGTTTACGATTTGCTGCCACTCAAAATGGACATTTGCAATCATTTCGACTTTGAAAGATGAACCTGAAATACAATATTCTTAAATACTATAATCATTTGCATTGTTTACGATATTTGGTTTGAAATTCGATTTTGCACCTTAAGATACCTTCTACCAATTTACAATAAAAACAAAATAGTGCGGTATTATCGCTAAATTATTGTACTAAGATTACTAAAACATACCAAAACCCATATTTCGTATATCTATATACTAAATTGGGAAATGTATTGCATTAAAATATAAAATTTTGGTATATTTTAACAAATCGATTGATTTACAAAAAAAAATACTAAAACATATCAAACACTATATTTCGTATATCGATATACTAAATTAGTATTTCATTGAAATATATAAATTATGGTATATTTTGGCAAATTGAAAAATATACGAAAAATACTAAATCATACTAAAAACTATATTTTGCATTTCTATATACTGAATAAGAAAGTGCATTGCATTGAAATATAAAAATTTGGTATATTTTAAAATTTTTATTGATAAACAAAAAATACTAAATCATACCAAGAGCTATATTTTGTGCTATATACTAAATTAGAAAACGTATTGCATTGAAATTTATTAATTATGGTATATTTAAACAAATTCAATAATATACAAAACTACTAAAAAATACTAAAATATACCAAAAGCTGTATTTTGTATAACGATAAACTAAATTAGGAAAGGTTTTGCATTGAAATATATAACTTAGGGTATATTTTAACAAACTTTAATAATATACAAAATATGCTAAAACATACCAAAAAATTGTATTTCGTATATATATATATATATATATATATATATATATATATATATTGAAATATATAAATTATGGTATATATATATATATATATATATATATATATATATATATATATATATATATACTACTATATACTAAATTGGTAAATGTATGGTATAAATATCCAAATTCTGTGTTCCCAAAACATTTAAAGTATACCAAGGGCACAGAGTTTAAAAATATGGTAGTTTTTAAGCACTTTATGCATATTAAAAAAACACTGAGTATCTTTTCAGTTGAATATTTTATTTTATTGTTTTGGTAAGATTGCAGCAATACGAAAAAATTAATTGCGATTGGGTTTTTTTCTCGACTTGCGGTTTCAAATTGTTTTTTTCGGAGCGTCTCAAAACTCATCTGGCTGCTGTCTGAATTGATAAAGTGAGAACAGCGTACTTACAATTTATAAGGCCTTTTAATTGATATCGAATGATGCGCAGTGCATCTCTGCTTCTGCTTCAGCTTCAGCTTCCCCGCAACTTATCAATGAGAAATGTTCGATTTGAATTTCCGACAACGGACATCGCGCCTAAAGCGGATCTTTCTCTGGCTCACCCAACATGTCGTATACGTAACGTAACGTTACGTTTGTTTACCTGCGTGTATCATGTTCAATTTGGTTTATTTGTGTGCTCTTTTGGTTTCGGAATCGGAATCGGATCCGATGATCAAAGTTAGCGGATGTGCCGTGTGGCATGTCGAATGTCGCAAGTCGCATGTAGCTTGTCAACGATCACCTTTTACAATTTGTGTGCTTTATACTATGTGCAATAAGTAATGAATTAATTTCAGTTCAGCTCGCGCTGTAATTGAATCATCCCCAACAACAACAAAACTGTTCAATTCCCGCATTCAGTGTGGGAGATTTTTATTTCAATATTTCCCAGCTACTTAATGCGGGTATGAATATAACGCTTAATTGTGCTTTATTTTTAGAAGTTTGTTTTTTTTATCTAACTGCTGATAAGGCAAATTTTCAACTGCAGTTTTAACTACTTTACGACGTTACAATACGTTATTTAATACAATGTATTGAAATTCTAATGCTTGAAAAAGTAATAAGTTTCTAAAGTACATTTTTTACTGCTGCTGTTTTTCGCATAATTTATCGTTTAATTTTAAAGTCTTTTTTATTCAAAGCAAAGCAACTGTCTAATTCTGCAAATATGACAAATTCGTAATAACATTTTTACAACTTTGTACAGTTATGTTAAATTTCATCTGTTCTGCTAAATTTGCAAATATATAAGAGTATATTACACAACTAATCTTTTAAAAATTACAACAAAGAAATTTCAAAAGTCTAAAAGTTAACGCAAAATATATTTTAAATGTTTTAAATAATATATAATATAACTTTAAATAAAACTTAAAATTTTGCTGTTTGCATTAATTTCATGTTTTTTTTGTGATTCTCTATCAATTTAAAAAAAAAATTGCGCTTAAAAATGCATTTTAAATACTGGACTTAATTTTTCATATACTTACTCAAAACCTTTTCAAAAAATTTTTTTTTATTGCAGCATTTTTTTTTATAGTTTTAAATAAAATTTTCTTTATCACGCTTTAAAATGCAAGTATCTTTAAATTTTGCTTTTGTTAGCATTTATTTTATCTTTTTTCTTGATTCTTGATCAATTTACAGTTGAAAATGCATTTTAAATACTTGGCTAAACTTTTCATATTCTTGGTTCAAATCTTTGAAACATTTTGTTTAAATTAAAATTCTTTTAGCACGCCTTTCTTCTTTCTAATTGAGCACATTTAAGTGTATTTTCATTATTCCATACCTCACTTTAGATTTTTTGCGATACTCGTTACTTTTAAAGTGATCTACATAGCTCTAAGTTTGATTGATTTAGTAAGAAATGTTTGCCGACAGCAGAAGCTATTATTATCGGTTGCCCAAGCATCAATTTATTATACCTCGAGCTAACAAGTTAATGTCCTATATTTAACTATTAGTTAACGATCGCGTTACAATTGCAGCAATCGCAGCTGTCTGACAGTCCCATCGCAAGCAATTACATAAGTCTAGACAGACATACTGATACATATATAACATAAGTACTTGGAGTCGTATCTAAATTGTTGCCGTTGTGTTTAAAGAGCAGTGTTGATAAAAGTCGCATAACAAATCTTTCAATTATTCGACTCGGTGCGGTGTGCATTTAAAAAGCAATTCAAGCCGCAGCTTAAAACGAAATAATTAGCAGCGAGTGCATAAAGATAAACACTAAATTAGACGCTAATTTTCAAGCAGCGAGTGCGGCCATAAAATAAAAGGCAAAAACTGGAGCAATTGCTTAGAGAGGGGATGGGGGGAATTTGGTTTTTCGGAGTGGAGTTGGGGGATAACTAGTAAATAACTCAATTGAAATGCCAACGGAACTGACACGCAGGCGACAAGAAATTGAAATTGAAAATTAAAATTGCGCAAAGTCAGCGAACAGCAGCACAAAGAAGGAGAAGGCAAAGGAGAGAAGTGAAGCAGCAGCCGAAAAAAAAACAAAAACAACAACAGTAACAATTGAAAAGGTTAGTGAAGCCGAAGTTGCTGCCAGCCTCGTGGACTAATTAGAAAACGACGACAGACGACGGCTAATTGCTAAAAACAAAAGCTAAACACACACACACACACAAAGCTAAAGCCGAAGTTGAGCGTGCCAGAAAGAGAGCGGCGCCAAACGAGCTTTGACAAGGTAACTAAGCGAGAGCGCACGAAGAGAGCGAACGAGTGAGAGAAGGAGAGAGAGAAGAGTGGGCAATAAACTGGCAGCTGGCTAGCGATTGGCGCAGGTGCAGGCCACAAAACGCTGGAGACGGAGACTGGCGCTAAGCTGACGTCGACGACGATGCTAGGCGCACAGGTGGCTTACAAGCTCAGCAACCAGCGAGGTGACTCAACCTTAGCTTGCTGCAACAACAACTAAGACAACCACGACAACAACAACATGCTTGGCAATTATCGCAGTTGTTGGCAGGCGGCTCCGGTATTGATATTTGTTTGCTATTTGCCGCTTTGCATTATTTATTTAATGCACGGCTATCGATTTAATTTCAACCCGTCGCATAAATTTCAAATGATTTTTGTTAGATTTTTACCTTGCTGCTTTTTATTGTTTTTTCTTCTCGTGTTCCACCCGCTTGCATAGCTCAAAATTGATATGCACTGAGAAAAATGTATGCACGAGTATAGCGAGTTAAGGCCACGCATATTTCAACAGTAAATCAAAACTGTCGACTCACAAAGAGCTTTATAATTGTGACATATTACAATATTATTATTATGGACATGGTATATTAATTAAATATTATATGTGTTGATATACTATATGCAATATTATTTTTATGGGCATCAACGATTTTCTATCTATGCACTTCATATTAACAAATTCATTCTCGGACTAACGTTTTATTGATATTTAATGTTAATTGAAGCACCTTATTATTATTTGATTACCACTTTAATTGAACACATATAAAAGTTACAAAAATGAGTATCACCTAATATTATAATGAAAGAATGGAGGATAATTAGCAAATTTATACTTATTCGTATCTATCTGAGAACAAAAAATTATCATAAAAGGATCCCAGAGTTTCGAAACCCTCTATAAATTTATAGGAATGTATATCTTATCAAACATATCAAATTTCAACTTTTTTTATACCCGCTACCCATAGGGTAGAAGGGTATTATAACTTTGTGCCGGCAGAATATGTATGTAACAGTTAGAAGGAGGCATCTCCGACCCTATAAAGTATATATATTCTTGATCAGTGTCAACAGCCGAGACGATATAGCCATGTCCGTCTGTCCGTCTGTGTGTCTGTGTGTCTGAGTGTCTGTCCGTCCGTCCGTATGAAACACTGGATCTCAGAGACTATAAGAGATAGAACTATAATTTTTTTTCGACAGCATTTGGTTTGTTTGCACGCAGATCAAGTTTGTTTCAAATTTTTGCCACGCCCACTTCCGCCCCCGCAAATCAAAAAAATCGAATAACAAGCGTAATTTTAAAGCTAGAGTTGCGAATTTTGGTGTATACTATAATTACTATAGTAGTTATGAATACTGAAAATTTGGTTGCGATCAGATAAAAATTGTGGAAGTTATTAAAGAAATACTTTTGTATGGGCAAAAACGCCTACTTACTAGGGCTTTTAGTTGCTTTGGCCGACAATCTGGTACATTGTGCCGTCTATGGTATATTTTGAATGCGGTACTATATCAATATACCAAATATACCATTTAATATATTTTTTTAGTATTTTTGCAGTATATTCGGTATATTTTGTGAAAAATACCGCAAAATATATTTCTTTTATTTAAAATGGGTAGCGGGTATCTCACAGTTGAGTACTCTCGACTGTAGCTTTCTTACTTGTTTTTTTTAGAAATTGTATTTTTGATAATATAATATTAATGATAAATATATTGAAGTATTTAAAGAAATTTCTTTTAAGAAATTACTTTTAGAAACATAAAATAATACATTTCATCGTAGAATGAAATATTTTACAAAAATCCCATACATTTAATATTGGAATATATGAATAATAAGTATTGAAGTATTTAATTGAACTATTTAAAGAGATATGTTCGTAACATAGCAGAAACATATTAAAATATTTTTAGAAATAAGTCTCAGAAACATATCCAAATTCGGAATCAAATGTTTTTTATATCCCATAAATTTAATTTTGAATATATTAATAATAAATATATTGAAGTATTTCAATAACAATTTTTCTGAAACATAAAAATAACAGAAATATATTAATCAATATATTTTCTCGGAGAATCAAATGTTTTATAAAAGTCCCAAAATTTTTATATTTGAATATATTAATAATAAATATATTACACTATTTATACAAATATCTTTTAGAAACATAATACAAACATATAAAAATATTTTAAGAAATTACTTTTAGAAACATAACATAATACATTTCTTTATTTTATTTTATAAGAATCACATAAATGTACAAAATAACCTCTTTCAGCATATAAAACTTGCAAATTTTTCTTTCATTGAAAATTTGAGAATAACTAATAATCCATATCGGTAATTCGATTGAATCTTTGATGAAAAATATATTTAGAACTATTTAAACTCAAATTTTGATTACCACATTTATTTACCTACTTTTGCTTTTTTAAACATTGTTCATAAGTTATGTGTTTTTCATATTTGTTTTTAAATTGCAATACTTCTAGAAAATAAAATTAAGCCTCTCATTGCTTGAACATTAATTTTGTGCAGTGCTCAGTCGATATTTGAACAATTTGTTAACTGCACCTAGTCGCGAGTGCAGCAGCGTCTCATAAATCTTGGCCAAGTCGGCAGGTTGACAGATTCGTTAAATTTCATACACACAGTCAGCGACGGCTGCTGCTGCGCCCTCCCACCCGCTGTCCACCCCTCTTCTCCTTCTATACCCCCTATTCCCTCCCATTCCAACAACAATTCCTCGCCCTCCTGCTGGCTACCGACATTAATTTGCACTTTTCGTTGCGTTAAATGTCGCAGAATTGGCCAAAACTTGTTGTTTGATTTGAGTTGTTGCTGTTGCAGTTGTTGTTATTGCAGTTGTAGTTGTTGTTGTTGTTATGCGCCATTTCTTGAAGTTTTTATGAGCGCAAGAGTCAAGGTTCAGCATCCTAAATTATGTGACGGCTTGTGGACTTCGATGTGAAGGCGTTTATATTCATATTCTACTTGCAACGGACGCGTGTCTTGTAAACTGCCAATCGCCAAAATAAAACGTATCCACAATGGGCGTGCGCTCAATTAAGGACCACATAAACACTATGTAGAGACTTTCAAATATGATATATGGTTAGTTATAGTCTAGACTTTTAAATGTGATATATGATTTGAAAAGTATAAATACATTTGACAATTTTTAATCATTCATTGATTGCAATTTGAACTTTTAATAGCCTAAGAAATTTACGCAAAAAATATTCTAAAATATAATAAAAAAAATCATTACTTCAAAATATATTTGGAGAAATAAATTATTAAAAGAACTTATTGTGATATATGAATATCAAATATCAAACTTACTGATAGTTTTACTTTAGACATTTAAATGTTATTTATGAATTAACAAGATATTCTGCAACGCTTGCTACTAGGTTTGATACATTTTCTATAATTAGCTAGTAACATAAATTCTGCAATGTTTGTAAACTTTTATATTAAAAGTAATACAATATTCAATATTTTAATGAATATTGATATTCGTTCAAGATATTTAAATGTTATATATGATTTGACAAGTATGAATGCATTTGAAGTAGATATTCTGCAGCACATTACATTAAACATAATTCTATTATAGAATAGACTTCAGCTTCTAATGGCCTTAAAAGCATCTGCAAAAATTACTGCAAATACAATCAGCACCTTTTTAGATTTAAATACTTTGAAATATATGTAATTCTGTAATAGAAAATATTGTAAATTAAATACAATAATCATTATTTTTAAAGACATTTAATAATGTAATGTAAATCGAATTACTAAAAACTCGGTATCAAAACATTGAAATATGTGGAATATAATGTAATAAGTAAAATAATAATTTAAAATTTATATTAATGCCACAAATTTTGAAATAGAATTCAGCTATTACTGGCCTAAGAAATGACCGGATATATGGTATTATTGAAAATACAAAACAGCAGTCATTATTTTACAAAATATTTAGCATATACTCGTTTACTCGTTTTTCGAAGCTTTGTCTGCGATTGACAAATTTCCGAGATTCATTTAACAATATTGAAAATAGAATTTATTCTCAATAAAGTACATTAAGTAATATTTTAGAAAACATTTAGTAAATTTAAATATAGTGAAATAAGGCTTGAAAACTTTTAAATGTGATGTATCATAGGTACATTTGAGACATTTTAATTTAATCAACAAATTTTGAAATAGGATTCGACTTCGACTAATGGAAGAACCTTTACTACAAGTTACCTAAATACATACATATAATCAACAATTTTGAAATAGCAATAAATTTCGAAGAGCATAAGAACTATGGTGAACAATAATCAATAACAAATTAAATAAATTTATATTTTATTATGGCATATTGATATTTTGATGCTTACATGCTTATACCCCCAAAGAACATTAATAAACTGTCTTGTCATAGACTTAAGGTAATTTACTATGGATCACTTGGTTCATGAAAAACTTACACGTCTTTAGTTTAAAGTTAGTCAATGTTTGGGTCAGGTTTAGTCAAGGTTTTGCGACACTGAAGCTTCAGCTTTAACTTCAGCTTCCGCTGGCAGCTGTCAAAAGACAAATTGTTCAATTGGCCCCGCTCATAAATTTTGCGCAAATAAACTGAAAGAAAAAAAGCAAAAACACGCAAAAAAGCGCTCAAATGAAACTCAATGTTTTTACTTAATATAATTTTTTGTTGTTTTGTGTTGTTGTTGTTGATTTTGAGGCAACCTTCAAAATAACATAAACACGAACACGAACACGAACGTGCGATGCAGTTTTCCGCAATGAGTGAAGCGAGCTGACAACGAGGCAAAAGGCAGAAGACTCGTAAGCAAGCTGAAGATGCTGTGCCAGAGAGGGATAGAGAGAGACATAGTGTGTGAGATAGAGTGAACAAGTGAGAAAGCTACAGAGAGTGATCGACTGTGAGATACCCGCTACCCATTTTGAATAAAAGCAAAATATTGCAGAATTAATCTCAAAATATACCAAATAAAAAAAAATAATAATAAAATACTAAAAACAAAGTCGAGTCTACTCGACTTTGAGATACCCGCTACACATTTTAAAAAATAAACTAATATAATATTCCACAAAAATACTAAAAATATATTAAATGGTATATTGGTATATTGATATGATACTTCACTCAAGATTTACTATATAGTGAAAATTATACCAGATTGTCAGCCAAAATATTGCGGTATTATTTTTAAAATATACCAAAATAATATACCATAAAACAACTAAAAACAATTAAGAAAGCTACAATCGTGTGTGCTCGACTGACCATTTTACCGCGGTATTATTATCAAAACATACCGAAATAATATACCATAAATGCCACAAAAATATACCAAATGCTATATTTGGTATATTGATAAGGTACTACACTCAAGAGTGGAAAACTATGCTATAGTGATTATTGTATATACAAATATTCGCGACTCTAGCTTTAAAATTACGCTTGTTTTGTCAATTGTTGGGAGCGAAAGTAGGCGTGGCAAAAATTCGAAACAAACTTGATCTGCGTGCAAACATAACAAATGCTGTCGAAAAGAAATTCTAGCTATATCTTTCATAGTCTCTGAGATCTAGGTGTTCACACGGACAGACGGACAGACAGGCACATAGTTATAATACCCTTCTACCCTGTGGGTAGCGGGTATAAAAACTGAGACGAGTCTCGGGCAGTTTTGGGGCGTGGGTTGCAAATGGCAGCGACGACAAACGAGAAGCAACAACAACAACAACGACGATGAGCACAACTAGCAGACGGCGGCAGGTGTGTGCCACAATTATTGACTGACTGACTGACGGAATGAATGACTGACTGACAATCAGAAAGACTTACAGTGAGACATGACATTGCAATGCCGTTGTCATTGCACAACGAAATGGATTTTTAATTTTTTTGTTTGCGCTTAAACTACTTAAAGAAAAGCAACAACAATAGAAACTAATGTAAAATATGGAAAATTTTTTCTTCGTGTTCGCAACAATAGATAAACAAAACAATTAAGGCACGTGCGCTGGCAGAGAGAGATGAAAAGAGATGGGAGATGGGATAAAGTAATGGGTTGGCAGCCTTCTAGCTGACAACTCTGACAACATTATCAATGTTATCTGAAAACACTTTCCCACCCCCCTTCGAGCACATCACGTTGTCTGCTCTCTTAACTGATGGCAAACACGTTTTAGCATTCAAAACGTCCACAGGGAAATCTTTGCTGCAGCATAATTCATAAATGTTGCCTCCACCCAATCTTGATGCTGAGCTTTTTAGGGGTGTGTTTGCTGTGTGTTGTTGGTGTGTGTCGCCCTTAAACGCGACTTGGCCATATGTCGCTCAATGCGGCGTATGCGTAATTTAAGGCCTTTGCACTAATTGAGTTGCCGACGCGATGCGATGACGACGATGACGAGGTTGCAACAAGCAGTGCAACACCAGAGTGGCACAACATCTGGGCGGCCATGGGGAATTATTAGGTTACACTTTGAGTTTGCCTGACGATTATGACAGATGGCTGCAGCTTGCTGCTTGCCTCTTGTTGTTGCCTCTTGCCACTGCTGCTGCTGGAGTGGCAGCTTCTCAAGTGCTTGGCTGCGCTTTTGGCATGTGGCTTGAGAGAGAGGCGCGGCACTCGTATTTTTGCGTCTCTTGGCCTCAGTTTCAGTTTCGATTCCGATTTCTCGCAGTCTCAGCCACATGTCATGATTGCTGTGCAACGTGTGTGTGTGGGAGTGTGTGTTCCATGTGTGTGTGTGTGTGAGTCATGGTACGTGCTACTGTGCAAAAAAGTTATTAAACTTTTATGCAGCATGTGCGCAATTCACTTTTTTTTATTCTTCCGAGCCGCTCCTTAATGGCAGCTAAATGCTGATCAGAAAAAGGGGTAGCAAAAAAACAGGCAGAAGGGTGGAAAGGGGAAAGGGGGCAAGTAAATGGAGTAAACGTTTCACGTGTCGTACGTGTTCGCCATTAGCGTAAACATTTATGGATGCGTTCTTGAGTGTCTGCCAAATGCCTTTGCGATGTTTTACAAATTGCGCCCAATGGCTCCTAACAACTAAATAAGTTGTTGCATTCTGCCCAATTTTCTACAAATTGTGGCAAATTTAACGTTTATGCACACTGAGGCTAAAGGCGCTGCATTGGGGCAGAGAAACAAACAGAATTTTTATGTGTGCGACTTTGATGCGCATAAAATGATATACTATAAGTATAACCTGCACTGTGGAAAGAGATGACTGATTTGCTAATAAATATTGTATGAGAAGTGGGAAAATGATGGCGATTTAAATATCGTAGGGGTAACAAGATAATAAAGTCCAAACACTCTCACAAATTTGATGTAATTTAAAGTATATTTGACAGCTTAAAATCAGATTTACAAATATTAGTAAGACAGCTAGAGTAGAGTGTGCTCGACTGTGAGATACCCGTTGTGAATAAATGCAAAACAGTGCGGTAATAGTTTAGAATATACCAATTCAATCAAATACTAAAAATATACTCAAAAATATAAAAATCAAAATACTAAAAATATACCAAATGTTGTATTTGGTATATAAATTTAGTACTACATTCAAAATGTACTATAACGTACAAAATATACCAAATCAATATACTGCAAAAATATTACAAATATACCATATCTTATATTTGGTATATTGATTTAGTACTATGTTCAAAATATACCATAGAGTGTAAAATATACCAAATAAAGCCTTCGGAATATTTTAGTATTTTTGTGGTATATTAATTTGGTATATTTTAAGAATAATAACGCACAGTGTAGCTTTTATTTATAATGGGTAGCGGGTATCTCACAGTCGACCACACTCGAGTGTAACTTCCTTACTTGTTCTTTATATTCTATACCAACATCCTTGTCTATTTTTTATTGCCATTGTTTTCTTAGACTCAAATTGCTGACCTAACTATGCGTAAATAAATTTGATGCCTTCTTCATAATTAGATATCAATTTGTATTCCCATTTCATGTATTTGGATCTATACAACCATTTACATTTCGCATTCGGATTTTGTACCTTGCTTTGTGTTTCTGCATTTGCTCGTGACCCACATTAGTTTTTTGCACACTAAACGAGTGTGAGCTGCCCACTGTGGCTGTCAAGTGACCCAGTGGCCGGTGCCAAAGCAAACAGAGCAGCCACAGGCAGTCCAAGGAGGAGACGAACGAGGAGGAGGTGGAGGAGAAAGAGGTGAGGAAGGAGGAGGAGCAGATAGTCGTATGCATGATCAAAGTAAACTGCGACCAGCTTCCATATGTTTGCCAGCCAGCAAGCAGGCAGCAGGCAAACAGACAACTGCAGTTAATAGTCAGTTGGGTGGTTGGGTGGGGCAGCTGTTGATGCTGCTGCTGTAGGGGGGGAGAGGTGGAATGCGGGATGTGGTTTTGCTAGTTGGCGACTGCGGCGCATCAACGTCAACAACATCATCATAAACAGGCAGCTGGGCTGAGAGCTGCGAGAACAGGAGGAGGCAACCTACTTACTGCCACAATTGCAGATGCAGTTGCAGTTGCCATCGAAGTCGAAGCTGCTGCTGTTGACGTTGACGTTGCAGCTGTGCATCAATCAATGGCTATGCATTGTGCAGCAGCGCCACCTATTGGCAGCTGTAGGCAACTGTTGTCGATGATGATCGTGAACAGAGATCAGTTTTTGAGAAACGCGTCGCGACGCGACACTCAATGAAATTTCCATTCAGTTTTTGTCTAATGAATTTCAATGAAATTCACACGAATACTTTTTTCGTTTTCGTTTTTTTTGTCAAAATTTACGTAACGCAACGTCAAGCAAACAAAGTTGAACATCTGTGCAAACAGCGCTCCATTATGTAGATGAACGAACGTAAGTAGCAGTTGCCCCCGAAAAAAAAACAAGTAAGAAAGCTACACGAGAGTGTGCTCAACCTTGAGATACCCGCACCCATTTTGAATACAAGCAAAATATTGCAGTATTATTTTGAAAATATACCAAAAATACTAAAAATATACGTAATAGTATATTTGGTATATCGATTGTGCTCGACTCTGAGATACCCGCTACCCATTTTGAATACAAGCAAAATATTGCAGTATTATTTTAAAAATATACCGAAATAATATACTACAAAAATACTAAAAGTATACCACATGGTATAACAACCATGTATATATAACAAAATACTGTACCACAAGAATACTAAAAATATACCACATGGTATATTTGGTATATTAATATGATACTACACTCAATATATACTATAGAATGCAAAATATACCAGATTGTCAGCCAAATCAACTAAAACCTCTAAGGAGTGGACTTTTTACCCATACAAAAGTATTTCTTTAATTACTTGGACCATTTTTATCTGATCGCAACCAAATTTATTATTATATATACCAAAATTCGCAGCTCTAGCTTTAAAATTACGCTTTTTATTCGATTTTTGTTGATTTGCGGGGGCGGAAGTGGGCGTGGCAAAGATGTGATACAAGCTTGATCTGCGTGAAAATAGAAAAAATGCTTACGAAAAAAAATATAGCTCTATCTCTTATAGTCTCTGAGATCTAGGTGTTCATACGGACGGACGGACAGACAGACAGACACAAAGTTATCATACCCTTCCACCCTATGGGTAGCGGGTATAAAAAAAATAAATGCGCCATGAAATGCCACAAATGGTCAGCAAACTGGCCGCCCAATTGGCGCGTGAGCGTGCGGAATGCAACAGCGAGTGTTGTCTCTTACCCCTTCGGTTCCCCTCTCTTTGCACCATCAAGAGTCGACGTCTCATCCACATCCGCATCATCAATTGGTGGCAAACGGGGCAAACATTCATCCATCCGTTGTGCTCCAATTTTCACAGCTGGCAGTTTTGGCGTGCTAATGAAATCGAGCGCGTTTATTTGTTTATGCATGGCATTTGTCAGCTGTGCTCTCGACACACTCACACTTACAGACTCACTCACACTCATGCAAGCGATTGAATACATTCATATATGGCAGTAATTGAAACGCGGCGTGTGGCTAAATTGAAGACAAAAGAGATACAACTACGTACTATATACTCGAAGCAAGCACACATTCATCTCAGTATTCACTATTCAGTATTCACAAGTCGACAAACTTGTCCGTCATCGGGTGTCCATTCGCCATTTGGCCACCAGCATCGTTTACTCGCTCGATCGATCGCCACTCAAAGATCAGCAGTTACAGTCACTCAAATTAGCTTTCGGTCGAGATCTAGATCTTGTGATCTCTATCTGTATCTCGTAGCTGTAAATGTATCTTGCAGCGCTGGCTACTTGTGTGTGGCCATCGATCAGCAACGCTTTGGGCTGATTCGAATGCAAATGCAAATTTTTTCTAATTGTTATTAACAATATGCCGCTGGGCATAGTTAAGCAATTAAAAGACACCAGACGTAAATGCAGACAGGCAATAAAAACCATTTTTGGCACTCGCCACAATTTGTCAGCTTTGATTTTCCACAGGGTATGAGCAGGTAGGGTATGCCAGACTTAAGAGAGCAGACATGATTATGTAATATTCTGTTTGAACTCTTTTATTGTTTCATATTTTCTTAAAGTCTTATTTTAAATGGTGATATTGTACTTTAAATAAAGATCGAATTAATTCTTAATTTGATTAAGACCGAGCCAATTTAAACAAATTAAGATTACAATATTTAGAAAACTACTAAGCTTATTATTTTATTCAAATATTTCAAATATTTAAATAATAAATTAATGACTTTATTTTTGGAAAAGTGTTAATGAAAAAATTATAATTGCGATTAAGACTGACTAAATTTAAGGGTTTATTCTTTGAGGAAACAAATCCAAAAAATATTAATGTTAGAATATTATCGTTAATCAAATATTGTATATATAAAATATATACTGCCATATTCATTTCTTAAGATTTCTAAATGCTAAAAACAAGTCTTAGTTTTTGCTAAAACTGTCAAACACATGAAGGCAAGTAAGAGTATTTTTTAAGAGTATAAATTTTTTTATAAATATTTACTACAGAAAATATTTATACACTTAATATTGCATGAAAGTTTAAGAAAAGAAGCCTAAATATAATATAGCAAGAATAGTCTCATATATTATTATTAGTTTTATTATTACTATAGTATAATAGTACCATGAAGAAAATAAGACTTTCAAACGATTCATTTAAATGACTTATTTCGTACTTTATTTAAGTATCTTTAAAATCTATTGTTAAATATTCTTTAAATATATGTTTATTATAAAATATTTTGCAACTTTTTATTTGTCTTGTCGTCTTACTTTCTCCAGGGTATCTAAATAGTCTATAACTAAGCATTCAATTGATACCAATTTTAATTTGTTTTTTGTTTAGTTTTTCCGTAGTGTGTTTTCGATTGAGTTTTCGTTTTTGAATTAACGGTGGATTATGTCATGCAATTAACAATGGCACATTGCACAGTGTTGTTATAGTTGTTGTTGTTGTTGTTGTTGTTGTTGTAGTGGTTGCTGCTGTTGCTGTCGTAAGTTGTTGTTGCTACCGTATTTCGGCTTTGTCAGCGGCACGTTTCGCGCTACGTTGCAAATCGAATGCAGAGCGCGATACTCAAACTGAGCAAACACTCGCACATTCGCATTTTGGTATTCGTATTCACACTCGTTCTAAAATATTTTTTCGGTTTTGTCGATTGGGAAAATTGCAGTCGATGTCGATGTGTTGCGTGCACTTTGTGAACTTTTGTGGTTGCAGCTACCGCAATCAACAATTGCTGTGGCTGTTGCTGCTGCTTAGGCTGTAGCTGTTGCATGTAATTAAGCAGCATTGACATGTCTAGTTTGGGGTTCGAGTTCGGGGTTTCGAATTCGACAAACTGTGCACAGCAAATTGACGTAAGCGCATGCGTCAGCCGTTGATTGATGCGGGGCATGATTGAGAGGTGTGAGCTGACGATTGAGGCGCCAGCAGAGGAGTAGGAGGAGGCAGAGAAGGCGTTGCAACATGGTTCGGCAAACTGTGATCTCCACTCGAGCGAGAACAGCAAACTGAGATCGAGATCGAGATCTCGCTCTCTGTCTCTTGATCTGGGCGTGACTTTGGCATTGTCAAGCAACCAGCTAATGCTAATGTTGTGTGACACATGAGTGTGTGTTCCCCCTCTCTCTATGTGTGTGTGTGTGTGTGTGTGTGTGTGTGAGTGTGTAAATTTACATTCGAGTGTGTACAGCTATGTCAAGGCTGTGCTGGGCATCAGTGTCTCTGGCACGTCTGTCGACTGTCAGCGACTGTTAGTGACACCTGTTGATCGCAGTACAGTCATCGCCTCATAAAAAAAGCCAAAAGATCACGCTCAACTTCAATTTGAGC
Source organism: Drosophila kohkoa (assembly GCA_019972355.1). Lineage (NCBI taxonomy): Eukaryota > Metazoa > Arthropoda > Insecta > Diptera > Drosophilidae > Drosophila > Drosophila kohkoa. Next base: position 269,162 of record BJEL01000040.1, read on the forward strand.
GAATGTAACTACATGAAATCCATTTCAATTCTATAGTATTACTCGAAAAAAGTACATATTTTACATGCTAACAGTTTTTAACTAAAATAATAAAGTGAATAAAGAACAAATGATCGGATAACAATTTTATAATACAATATATGGCCTTATAATATACCACAAAAATACTGTAATGTTGGTATATTTGTAGAATTCTTGAGGTTTATTAATATTTATACCGCATAAATTCTGAAATATACCAAATTTATAGTATTTTTGCGGTATATTATTTGGTATTGGGTTTTGCTTTTATTCAAAATAATATTGATTTTGAGAACTCTTCGATCTTACTAAAAATAAATCTTGCGAGAATATTTGAAAGTAAATTTATATAATTTAAAATGTATTTTTCATGTGGGAAAACATAGTGAATAAAATATTTAACAAATAATAAAAGTTATGTGATAATATTAAATATAAGATTATTCAAAATAAAATGGTAGGTTATTTAATTTCTATTTACAAAGATGTTTTAAATATTTTCAACAACCAGAAATCATAAAATATTGGCTCAATAACTGACTATTTAAATCGCAATTACTAAATATTCGCAACTCTAAAAATACTTTTATTCATAAGACAATAGCTTTTTAATGCATAAAAATATTATAAAATATCTTTGTTAATTGACAAACATTTACTATTAATTTTTTAATGTTCCCAATATTGGATTCAATTTTAATTACTACAAAAAAATTCACAAAATGTCCATTAAAAAAAGAAGAAATAAACAAAAAGTGATAACAACTTAAAAAGGCAACAATTGTTTTCATTAATGATGCAAAACTCAAATTGTATTTCTAAACAATAAATGAAAAATATTCTCAAACGAACATTTTTCCATTATTGCATACTTTTCTAAATTTAAAATTACATTAAAATGCCATTAATGTTTTTATACGAATTCTTTTCGAAATTTCGCCATTAATTTGACAATATTTTGTTGCTCGTAAGCAAATAAAAAAATGACTGACGTAATTTAACAAGAAATATTTTCTTAAGTTAAATAATATTCCCCATAGCATTGCATTAATTGCTCATTAAGAAAATTTAACGAATGTGTAACGATAAATGCCAAATTATTTACTATTTATTAGTGTGACGCTGCTGAAATTCTGAAATTGATTTGTGTGAGTATAAAAATAATGTGCAAATCGATTAATATCGTGTGACAGTTGCATATTAATGTGCCAATGTACTTGTTATCGAATCGAGAATCAAATTTATATGGCACGATGCAGATTTGAATTAATCTGAGAAAATGCGAGAAACGGGTATTCAAGATTGTGAGACAAGTGTTAATTATGAGTGTCGATATTTATGAATAAGTCTTTAACTCGGAGAGACTCTCTCTCTCTCTCTCACTCTCTCGCTCACTCTTTAGAGAGTCTCTTGCTGTGCGCCACGTTGCAATTAGTGTTAAAAGACACAAACATGCCGCAAAGGCAACAGATGCCCCCCAAGGGAGTGAGATCAGGAACTAATGCTACTAATTGGCCCAATTCTCACTTGGGTTTTTTTCTCCGCTCTCCGCTCATAAATAAACAAAAAGACAGCGATGCAACATAAGGAACATGAAACAGAACAAGCTGGCAACATGAGTGTCAGACAGTCCAGAAGAAGTGGAAGTCTATGTAGATGAGCTGCAAGAGGCGCGATCATGTTGCGAGGAGCAAGCAAACAGCACTTCTTCATGTGCCTCATGTGGCAAGCGGTGCGGTGGAACGTTCCGCTACGTGTGAGCTGATATGTTGGGTGGTCTGTTCCAAATCAATTGCTGCTGCCCTCAACGAAATCGAACGAAGCAAAGCATAACGAAAGCAAGCGTGTGGCCGATGAATCCCTTTGGCTTGTTTATTTTGCATAAATGTTGCCCCAAATATTGCAGCTGTAAACACATAATGAATGCCAGTGACGATGCTTCTTCTGCTCCTTCTCTCTAGCCCTTGTCTTGTGTCCTGTGACTTTTTTTGCTTGAATAAATATTTGCTTTAAAATTCCGCACGCCACAGCTGCCCCTTTGGGGCAAGCAAGCGCCCACACGCCCATAGCAAAAAAAAAAAGCAAGTAAGAAAGCTACAGTCGAGTGTGCTCAACTTTGAGATACCCGCTATCCACTCTTAATGAAAGCAAAGTAATAAAATATTCATTAATATTATTAAAATATACCAAATATTATTAATATTACATAATATTATTAAAATATACCACAAAATACTAAAAACATACTAAATGTTATATTTGGTATATTGATTACTATCCCATTGTAAATAAAATAAAACAATGCGGTATTATTTTTAAAATGATTTATTTTAATATACCACAAAAATACTAAAAATATACTAAAGGTTATATTTGGTATATTGATTACTATCTCATTGTGAATAAAAGCAAAACAATGCGGTATTATTTTTTAATTCACCGTTTGAATATACCGAAAAAAATACTGAAATTATACCAAAGTGCAGTATTGTTCTTTTAAATATGCAGTTTTTAAATACCACAAAAATATTGAAAATATACCGACGGCTATAAAAGCAAAACAGTACAGTATAAATTTCAAAATATACCGAATTAATGTACCACAAAAAGACACAAAATATACCAAAGGCTATATTGGGTGTATTAATATACTATCACATGTTACCATATGTTCAAAGTTGCAGTATATCAATATACCAAGCATATCTTTTTGGTAATTTTATATATATATAGACTGTTGCACATATTTCATGAAAGCATAAAGTTATAATACCCTTCTACCCAATGGATAGCGGGTAAAAAAATTGAGGACCACCGCGAAATCATCGATCGATGCGATGTGAGGCGAGGCGTCTCGATGTTGCAGCTGCTCGCCAAATATGCTAAGTGCTCAGTTCGTCTTGAAAGTCATCTGTGCAACACTTTGTGGCCAGCCTCTTCAGTGTAAACAAAACTGCGGCAACAAACAGCCGCCAACATTTTATTGGCTGCGCTTTTGTTGCCTCGTTTTTATTGAGTAAAGAGACTCCACAATACATTTGCCACAAATGCAATGCCACAAACGCCCACACGACTTCGACGACGACGTCGACGACGGGGCATCTCTTTCATTTTCAACACCTTCTGCTGCTTCTTCTTCTTCTGTTTCTTGTGGCGCGCATCTGTTTGGCGTTTCAATGTTTAGATTTTTTCGAGGCACCAGACCTTGCCTCGCTCTTCATAATTTTCAATTGACTTGCCCCACAGCGGATATTGTTTGATTTTATTATTGATTAATTGCTGCTTTTTAGGTTTCAGCAACAAAACACGCACCTTTCAGCTCTCCAAGGAATAGTTTTTTGTTTTTGGTATTTTGCCATTGCCATATGATTAACATGTTGTTGCCACTTCTTTTGGCCCTGTTGATATTGTTGAGATTTAAACAAAAAAAACTCTGCCACAAGCACTCGGCACTCGATTTGTTTGGGTGGCATGTTCAGCCTCAAACTCAGCTGCTTCACTCAGCTGCCACCACTCACACTCCTTCCTCCTTCCGCCGTCGGAGAAGTCATCGATGGGGCCATCTGTGTTCATTTCCTATACTGTGTTTGAGTTTCAGTTTTTGGCTGAATAATTTTTTTGACAGATCCGTGAAATGTTTATAAGCAAATTTGTCTATGCAGACAAAAACCCACACAAACATTGCTATGCACAGAAAGCGGAGGCGAACTTTTCCAAAGAAGTAAATAAAAATTATAGAAAGTCAATTCCAAATCCAAATAAAATCAAATCAAATAATTATTAGATACATTATTTAATCAATTTATTAACTAATTTGCACAGTTTATGTGAAATGTTATTCTTTAATAAAAAACGAACTAAAAATATAAAGAATGAAAAGAAAAGTTAAAAGTTTTCAAGCCAAATTTGTATGGAATCAGAACAAAGTTGAAATTATAAAGATGATATAACCAAAGAAAAGAAAATATATAAAAAAAATATAAATAAATGTACTTGAAAAATCCTTATAAAAGAAAAATAAATAAATTTCAAATTTATATAACTACAAAAATTGGTTTAAATCTTTACTCTTATAAGAAAACCACACAAATCTCGAGCTGAACAAATTGTTAACTAACCAAAGTACAAATATAAACGTAACAAAGCAAAATATGTAAATCAAATAACTAACAACTAAACTAACTAAAAATAGAACTTAATAAAAAATTACCGCAGCTTATGTTTACCTCAAAAAGAAACCCACAAAAACATGCCCAATCAAAGGTCAAACCAGCGCGCATTTTGCAGGCACTAGAAACATCTACACGACAAAATTATCTTTATTGGACCTAAAAGCTGGCTAAAAATCACAGCAACTCATTGAAAACACGTTCCACCTTAGCTAATAATTTAAAAAAAGTGAAAAATAAAAAAAAAATTAGTCGACAACGACTTGCTCCAGGTGAGGCTCGAACTCACAACCCCGGCATAGCTCATACACAGAGTACTGATTATAAGTACCGTGCGCTAACCAATTGCGCCACTGGAGCTGTTGTTCGAGGGCTGCCAAATGCGCATCTAAAGCCGACCGACGCTCAGAACAAGAATATTTGCACAGTTCGCTCGCCGCTCATCCAATCGTTCTCACTCTTGCATTCTCTCTCTCTGTGGGTCTCGCTTTCTCTCGTTCTCGCTCTCGCTCGCAAAAAACAGCCTCTTCTTGTGGCAAGCTCATATGTGCGTACGTGGCGATGTATGCGTGGCTGTGTTTGTGTTTTTTGTGTTTGTGTAATTTGGTTAGCATTGGGCTGCAGAAAAATCTGATTAGAATGTTTTGTTTCTATGTAAAATGAAATCTACATAATTAAATAATAAATATGTTCAAATTTCTACTCGGATTGAGTCATAGATGTGTGCTTAGTGAATAAACAATCGCCACAATACGTAATAATCAATATTATTAATATGTATTAAGCAATGGAAAGTGAAATTTGTTTAGTAGCAGTTTTTCACTTTCAATGGACACAGTACCGAGCAAAGCAACTAGGCAACCGACCCACTAACCCCGCAATCGCCAGCATCAAAGTGTAAACAATGTTAATTTTATGCTTTTCACTTTCGTTTCGAGTTGAGAACAACAGGTGCAGCAGCAAAGTTCGATTACGAAAAGCCCGTTAAAATTGCAGCGACAGCTACAGCTAAAGTTGTTGTTGCTACGGCAAGTGTAGCGAAAATAAAAAAGAAAAACAAATTCAAATAGTTACAATTCGATTTCAAATGAATTGCAAAATGAAAAAAATCACAATGGGAAAAACTCAAGCTGCAGCAGAGGCAACGAGAGCGGAGGCAATCGGAGCGATTACCGAGAAATCAACCTCGAAGTCAGTCAGGAAATGCAAATTGCGCTAATTACGTTGGGCATAAAGCGTTGCAATATTTACTGTTGTACTGTTGTTGTTGTTATTGCCATAATCGGTTTCTAACTGAATACACAAATAAAATGCAATGCAATGGCCATAAAGTACAAAAGGCAAATCCGCTAGAAACACACAACTGCAATTGCAACAATAATAAGAATAACAACAACAACAGAAACAACAACAACAACAACCGTGACAAATGACCATTGTATGACATTAATAATAATAATTTAATGCTGGAAAAATGATTTCGCAATGGAAAAACTTAGCGAAGCGAGCAAAGCAAATCCCTTGTCATGTCATGTTGCAATTAAATCATTATGAGAATGAAAAGCGACAACAGACAGTCTGACAGACGGCGAGAGACATTCAGAAAATAAATAAACACTAAGTCACAATTAATGGTCAATTATGTAAAGACGCGCGAATTACGACAGCGGAGAGAAAATCTCAAATGAACAACGACCTTTTGGACTATATAATCACATAATCAAATAAACAAAATAAATATATAATGGGGATGATACCCTGTCAAATATCTTAAATATCTACTTTTTGGAATATAATCTATAAATTTCAAGTTTAGAAAATTGTATGAAAAATAAGTATAAAGCCTAATTCTTATTTATCTTTAGATTTCTAATAATTTTTAAAAGATCTAGAATAAGCAATGACTCTATAATCATATAATTAAAATAATAAAACGAATATATAATAGGGATGACACCCTGTCAAATAAAATAACCACAAAGTATCTTAAATATCTAATTTTTAGAACATAATCTAATAGTTAATAGCTAGGAAAGTGTAAAAGAGATGTATGAAGTCTTATTTTTGGAATATTATCCATAAATTTTAAGTTAAGAAATTATAAAAAAAAATGTATGAAGTATATTTCTTATAAATAGTATCTTAAATAGTATATCTTATCTTATTTTTAGAATATAATCTTTATTTTAAAAAATAAAGAAAGTGTAAAAAAAGAAGTATGAATTCTAATTCTTATATATTGTATCTTAAATATCTTTGTTTTGGTATATAATCTATAAATTTCAAGCTAAGAAATATAAAAAAAAAGATTTTTTAATCTTAAATATCTTATTTTTGGAATATAATCCATAAATTTCAAATTAAGAAAGTGTAAAAAAGAAAGATTTTTGGTAACCTTTGAAATAAAAATCCTAATTCTTATTAATGTTCAGATTTCTAACATTTTTACTTGATCATAAGAAAATTTCTGAACAGCTAAGTTTATGATTTTTTTTTTTTTGGCAAAATACCAGCAAAGTTTGAATACTAATTTTACAAAAAGACTTTACAAATCGTAAGGCAAAGAAATCAAATATTTTCAAAGCATTCTCACTCATTCTACATGATTCCGGGTTATCAAAATAAACAATTTTATGCGTTAGTTTGTGCCACATAATCAAATCGTTCATAGAATCGTCTCAATTGTGTAACTCTGACTATGAGTATTACACGAAATTGGAATTGGAAGAGCCAACAATCAGCGGCGTCGCATATCAGAGCACAAGCTTCCCCACTATATACATATACATACATACATATATTTAAACTTATTTCCTAGGAGGAGTTCATGGCGGAGGTTGTCGGCGACTGGCGCCAGTGAAATCAAATAACGATAAAGTGCGTTTCTGGGAAATAAAGTGTGACTTTAAAAACTACAATTTTTTATATGCATTTAAAAATAAATACTAAAATGCGAATCGTGTCGAATCTGGTCATTAGGTCACGTCCGAAACGAGTTTGAAGTAAATCGATTTAATTGAGATATTTCTTGAGATGCTGCCAATGCTTTTTTCTACAATTTTATTGTTAGACAATTAATTCGACGAGTCCATTAAAAAATTCCCTTTTGATAGTGTTTTAATAACTTGCATAAAATTTCAATTAAAAACGAATTATATAATATGATGAAGATGCAAGGTTCGCAATGAATAAAGAAAATAAATAATCTATTCATAACCAATAAAATTACAAATAAACATTAATGGCATATTCTCGTTTTCACGATGTGTTTCTGCTAATTGTAGATTATTTATAAAAAAAAAGTATTAATAATAATAATGCAACTTGTAACTGCGGGCTGAGTTTGAAAACACACAATTATAATTGATATTAACTATATTGAATTATGTCATATTCATGCATCATTTCCATAAGCCATTTTTAGCACATTTACAAAATATAAATACAAATATTTTTCATTTTCGCACGTCCCGTAATATCACATTTAGCATTTTTTCAATGAATCATTTGCTTAAATTAAATAAATCTTTAAATTTGATCAATAAAAGCTTTAAAACAAAGAGAAGTTTCTATCGCATCAACGCATCTCCAAAGATTAATTGAGATAAAAACGCAGATGCAGCTTTAAATTACAGTCAGACATGCTCCAACCCACGCTGAGCATCACTGATAAGCTCTCCCCCTTTTACAGTCGTATAAATAACTGTTTGCACAGGCCCACCCAAAAAAAGAAGAAAAAAAAGTACTGCAATTGCAGCGCAGACCTCGCACTATCGCTATCGCATTCAGATTAATAGAGTCTGGCTCACAGTAGTAGTTGTTGTTGTTGTTGGTGCTCTTATTGCTGCTTTTGTTTTTCTTTCGTTTTCGTTTTTGTTCTTCTGTGTGTCTGAACTTATCAGCTGCAGTCGACGTTGACGTCGACGTCGCTGCACTTGTAGCGCCACTTTCAGTTTCAGCTGGCACTTAAAGTCAGAGTCGAGCTGGACAACTGGGCGTTGATATTGATGATGATGATGAGCAAAGTGAAGATTCATTATTGACACAGCTGCAGTTGATTTTTGCTGTTGAACTTTGCAATATTTGCGCTTCCAGCGACTTTTTCTCCCATGGTCAGCCTCCCAACTAACTATATACATACCTTCCTCTCCCTCTCTCTCTCTCTCTCTCTCACGTTCGCACACATTGCACTTGCTGACAGCATCTTCGCAGTGTTGTGACCCTGTCGCTGTAAATAAAACGCAAAAAGCTTTATAGCACGCCTGCGCAGCTTGTTTGCTTTGCTGTCGCTCTTTCTCGCTTTGGCTGCCCACCCCCACAATGTAGCTGTCTCGCTCACTAGCATACGCACGCACACTTTGCATGTTATTTGTTTCGTTTATTTGACTTTCTCATTAACTTTTGCTTGCTTTACGTCGTTTTGTTTAACTGAAAGTTGCCGCAAGATTTGTATGCGCACCTGATCAAACTTGGCGTTCACGTCATTTTCATTTTGCCAGCGTTTGGGTCGCTCGGTCGCTTGGTCAGCTAAGCCATTGCAGTGGCAGAGACAGCGACTGCGACTGCGGCAGAGGCAGTTTTTGTGGGAATTTTGTTGTTGATCTTGTGGATTTGCTAAGCGAACGAAGTCAGGCCTTCCATGTGGGCCTGGAAGGTGACGCGACTGCAGCAATTAAAGTCTACTAACTTGAATTTATAACCTACAACCGCAATGGTTATAAATTACAAAATTTTAGTCAAATTAGCGCAGCAGCAGCATAAAAAATCAACAGCAAAGCAAAGCGTCGCATGTGCGAATGCGAGTTGCGACTACGAATACGAATGTGACTGCTTGAATGCCATGAGTGTGTGTGTGTGAGTGCGAGTATGAGTGCATTGCAGGTGTTTGAACTCAAATGTCAGCCAAACGTCGCCGGCGTCGTCGCCAAAGGTGCACAGAGAAGGAGAGGGAGGGCGGGACAAAATAATTGGGCGACAGACGCTGACGTTGCGTCGCTGGCAACAGTAAACATAAAATTTGCGAACGGCGATCGTTCGAAGCGGCGCGTGCAAATGCGAAATGCAAAACAAACAGTTTTTCGATATCACACCTACATACCCACAAACACACACACACATACAAACACACGCCGTGTCACATTAAAATGTCTCAATTCGAATAATTAAATGCGTTCAGGAGTAAAAGTATGTCACACACACACGCAGACGCTTGCAAGTAAGCACACTGCAAGCGCAAGAAAGCTCTCCCAAGAACAAGAGAGTAAGAGAACGCCAAAGAGAGCGCCAGCTGGAAAGCCGCATTCCAATTGGGGTGCAGCAGCAGCAACAACAGTAACAGCAGCCGTTCAAAAGGGCGTTGACATTTCGAGGGCAAAAGTAACATGAAGACTGATTGTCCAATAGCCTGTACCCCCAGCACCCCCCAGCCTCTCCCCTACTCACTACACTGCACACTTGCAGTTCCAGTTACAATTCCAGTGCCTGATTTGTGCCCGTCTGTATTCTGTTTTGTTTGTCAGCTGGACTCCAAAATTTTTATGTGCGCCACATTTGAATTTGCCGTCGTTTCGTCAACTTAATCAAAACGGCGGCGCCGAATTCGACGTCGACGTCGACGTAGGCAAAACAAGCTGGTGACAAATCTGCAAAGGCAAATCTGCAGCCGTGCCCATTGTCTTGCACTGGAAGTCGTCGCAGTCGCCTCCTTGCTTGGCATCTGCATGTGGGCGTCGTTTTGCGGACGCCGATTTTGAATTTGATTTTTGGGCCTGGTTGTTAGACTTTATACTGTTTATTGCTGCTGCTGCTGTTGTTGCTATTATTGCTGTGCTGTTGTGTGGTGGGTCAAATGCCTGGCCAAAAGGGTGTGACGTTTGTTTTGGTGACTGTCGCCGTCATCGATTTTGCTTTTTGGTTTTTGAGTTTTCAGTTTTCAGCTTTTGGCCTCTTGCCTCTTGCTGTTTTGGCTTGGCTCCGTGTTTTGCCGCATGTGGGCTTAATTTATTTTGACTTTTGGCCATTTAGCTTGAGATTTATCTGGTCTAAACTATGCGCAGCGACAACTCCAACAACAACAACAATGACAACATTTTCGAGTCGCCTGTTGACGCGTGGATTTAATGTGCCAAATGACTGCGTCCAAGTCGAGCCTGTTAACGGATTGGAGCCTGGGTGGGTCGCCACATCTGGTTCTAATGCTATATACTACACATATATACATACTTATATATGAAGCCTACTTGACACGCCCGTCAAATTGAGTTGTCACGCCAGCAACAGCAAAAGCAACAGCAGCTGTCTCTCAAGTCTCTCAAGTCTCTCATGTTGCTCATGTTTTGAGGATTTGAGCCAAACATCGTGATCATGTGATTATTATTAAGCTTGAGCTTTATAGACGCCACTAAAACAACAACAACAAAAACAACATTATAATAAAATAAGCAAAAAATTACAATAATTAATCATATATCTGATTAATTGTAATCCATACATAAAACTAACTCAATTCATTTTCGATGCAAAAAATTTATATTTTTCCATTTTAAATGTCAATAAATAAATTCAAAATTCGTTTTGGTCATGTGCCTTAGAAACTTGATTTCAATTCTGACTGCTAAGTAAGATTTGAAATTCTGCGAAAAATACGATTATAAGCTTCATTCAAACTCATTTCTATAGGGGAATTCCCTTGCAATATTAATTAATTCATTTGTGCATTGAAATTTTGCAATTTAAATTGTAATTTAAGTTTAATTTAAATACGTTCGAATGTGCAAATTTCATATTAAGATCGCTTTTACAATAACATTAATAATTTTTTTTTAGAAATTTTGCAATCTAATTTCTATGTAAAATAAATTGTTTTCCTTAAAATAACAATCAAAACTTTTGCACAGAAATGTTGTAAATGTAAAATAAATCGCGTTCTAACTTAAAAATTTTGTTATATACTTTACTTAGACCTTTTTAAAACATGTACTTTCATTAACATAAAATGCAAATAACTCTTCAATCTTTCGTCTTTTATACAAACATTATTAACACAAGTGACTAAGTAAGAAAAACACTTTTTATTTATCCAAATATAATTTAATTAATCAAAAAAAAAACTTTTTAAAAGTAATACAATCATTCCAAAACCTCTCTATAAAAAATGTATCGCATTTTAAGTGAATCATAAGAAGTGAGGTTCTTTAAAGGCATAAGGAACCTCACATCTCGAGCTGAATCGAATTATTACGAACTACCTATAAAAATGTCATGAAATTTTATGTAGTCATCTGAAGAAGCGTATTTTTGGAAAACAATGAAATTATTGAGTTATATGTTATTTAAAAATGTTAGAAATGGAATCTTTTCATTTACATTTCAATTTCAAAACTACTGAAAAGACACTCTTAAGGCAATCCTCAAGTGATTGTAAACAATTGATATCCAAGCTTCAAGCTTTTGAAATATTTTAGTAAACACAAGTAAAAAGACATTCGAATCCATAATAATCAAATACTTCAAACTGTTCCTCAAGTGTGTCTTTTAACTCTTCTGCTTCCATTGTATGGATCATATTTTGTCAAATTTGAGTTTCATTTTGGACAAGGTTCATTTCCATGTCGTCAAAGATTTCAAGTGCTCGAAAACTCTTCAAAAGTGCTGACAATTTCAACATGGCCAACGTCTTTGTGTCTCTCTGTATTTTTGGCTGCTGTATTTTATTTGTTTGGATCTACACAAAAAAAAAAAACTCCGGGTGCGTGTAATGGCTCAATCAGCGGCACATTTTCCCAATCAGTTCCCACATTAATTATGGCACAATTAAAAGACACAGCAACTGCAACTGGGCGCGGGAATTCCACTTGAATGGCTGTCAATAGGGCGAACAATGCGCCACTTGAGGAGGCCACAGTGAACCTCATCAGACCCTTAACCCGCATGTGTGTTGCTGTTGTTGATGCTGATGACCGCCGGCGTGGACAAATCTCAGCAACACAGCTGTGCCAATGCTTTCTTCAATGTTTGCAAACTCGACTCAACTCAAAAAAAAAAAATAAACTACTCAGCTAATTTCGTAGAAATTACAGCAACAGCCGGGAAAAAGCGAATGAAGGCAAGGCAATGGAAGAGGGGCAAGAAGAGAGGGTATTGTGAGCGTTACGCATTTCCTCTCAGGTGTGCCCCGATGTCGGTCGCTCGCAGGCAGCCAAACAAAAGCGTTAAAAGTAGGTGCAGCTGGGCAGCAACTGCGGCGGGATCGGAATCGGAATCGGGATTAATGAGCAACAGTCGCAGACAACAACAAACAAAGTGAGTGGGAAAATGGAAAGGCCGCTCAATGAGCAAACAAACAGCAAATAGCAACATGTAGGAAATGTCTGTCAACTGCTAAAAGCCGCACCACAAATACTCTGCCTTTAAATAAATCAAATGTATACACACACTAAAATGGCGCCCCAAAGTGGGACAGATTAGAACACAGAGAGAAAAAATCCCGATTTAATATCTTTTCGATCTAATAAAAAACTATATTGAAATTAGATTTTTAGCTTCAAGCAATCTTAAATCGAAATTTGTATGAAAAATGAAAAGATGATTGTGAATTTTGATTAAAGAACTTTGCTGTAGCTAAAAACTCTATTAAAACAACATCAAATACACATAGAATTTTGAAACTTGAGGGAAAACTATAAATAATTTCATTATATTTAATTATCAAGTAATATAGAAAATTTGTTATTATTGAAACAAAAAAAATAATAGAACGTTAGTAGAAACAAATAACACTTTCATTAATGAATATAGCATGCAAACACGGCAAAACATTTTACAATCGCTTTATAGTTTCATTATTTTAATTTTGATGGAGAAAATATATTACTCCTCAAAATACAACTCTATATTCCTGTAAAACAAATTAAGTCATTTTTGAAATAAAGTAATACAGCAATAATTGGCTACTATTAAATTATGAATTAATCAAAATAATAAAACTTAAGGGTCACTATCAATAATTTTAGTGTAATTTAATATCATATGAAGCCTTATATATTTTTTTTATTTTCAAGAAAGATAAATTTAAAAGGTAATATCTAAGTGACAGAACTGTGTTTTCTTAAGTTATCTTGCAGCGAACACTCCTTTTCAGAAATTCATATTTTGTGATAAGCATATCGAAAAATATTAAATGTAATCCAATAAACATAAAATAATAACAACTATAAAAAGGTTGGTTTATCAATATTGCACATCTTATTCAAATAGGAATACTTCCTAATTATAATTTGTGTATTCAAAAACGTTTAGCAAACTAAATCAATAGGGAGATTTATTCCGTCTATCTGTCTGTCCGCTAGTTTAGCCACTTCCATATCAGAGACTTTTAGAGCTACAGACTCCAAATTTCATATACAAATTTCTGAAGAGATATTTTATGTAACAGTCACAGCTGATTGAATGAAAAGCCATGACTACTGGGCTACTGGCCTGCTACCTGTCTTTCTGTCTGTCCGCTAGTTTAGGTACTTCTAACTCAGATACTCTTAGAGTTACAGACTCAAAATTTCATATGTAAATATCTGGATCGATACTTTATCCAACAGTCACAGCTGATTGAATGAAAAGCCATGACTACTACTATCTCAGATACTCTTAGAGCTACAAACTACAAATTTCATATATAAATATCTGAGTAGATACTCTAATAATCACAGCTGATTGAATGACTACTGGAATATAAGTCTGCTACCTGTGTAGCAAAGTTGTAGAAACAATCACAGCACCCTCGGTTAGTGTACAAAGTGTATAATGACAATAGCAACAACAGCAACAGCAACAACAACAAGTGGAGGTAGAGCGGTGTCTATGGCTGGGCCGGAGGCTTGACTTCAACTTCGACTGCGAGTTGAGCTGAGCCGGTGGCTAATGATGCCGCTGCTACGTGACGTTCGTTGCCAAGTGGCAGAGTCGAAGAATTGTTTGTGATTTTTCTCTTCTTTTTTTATGAATTGTGGCATTCTTTTGCAGACGTCGACGACAACGAAGTTCTGTCGATGTGTCGTTGTTTGTCGTCATGACAGCGAGCTCTTTATCTGCCTCTCTCTATCTCTATCTGCAACACTGAGTTTTTATCTCTCTCTCTCTCTCTCAACCGACGCACCTCATTTTCCGGCTTACGGTAAACCCGAAAAAAAAAAACCAAAAAAAAAACTAAGTAAAAATAAACGAGCCGAAATTAAAGAAAAGATAAGTAAAATGCTGAAGAGTCATATCGTGCCAGTTGACGAGGCAGTTTTTGGCTACCGGTGAACGGGTGGGGCATGCCACATGAAGTGGCATGAAAGTTTTTGGCGAGGCTTCTGTTTTGCGTACGTCATTTAATTGACGGCTCGAGGACTTTCCACAATAAATCAAAAGGCCACGATGATTTGTTAGCAATTTAAATGCAAATAACGACCACCCAAACAGGCCAAAAGATCAGGCGAGAGTCTCGAAGAGTGTTCAAGATGATTGCATGCAGGGAGGGGGGAAAGACCAAAGAAGAAGACATTGCAAAATTATAACTTAATTTTCGTGCAAGCAAAAAAAACACAAACAACAACAACAAAGGCAAACGAAAACTTGGCAATCGCCTGAACTCAACTGAATTGCTGCAAAATGCCCCAAAGCGACAACGGACAACGATGAATGCGGCCAAAGTGGAAGTGGAAGCCACACAATGTGAGGCAAACAGACAAAGAGGGGCAAGGAGACGAAAGGGTGGAAGCAAGTGGAGAGCAACCACGGGGCATGATTTGTCTTCAAAATCAACTCACACAGTCGCAGTTGAAGTCGCAGTCGACCACAAAAGTCTCGACATTAAACAAATGAATATTCGATGTTATCGATACTCAACGACTTATCGAATGAGCTGCAAAACGATATCGAGATCAATTAAATGTCAAAGCTTAATTTTAAATTATTTAACTGTGATCAATAAATGCTAAATGTTAACTAATAAACATAACTATAATTTAAATTATTTGCCAAAAATCAAGTGAGCAATAAATAGCCAAAATCAAAAATCAAATTGTTTAAGCGACTGAAAGACAAATATCATAGTTATTGATTAACTACAAAAAGTTGTTACATGTTACATTAACTGCCAAGAATTATATGAGTGATTAACAGTTACTTATGATACAGCTGATAAGGTAAGTTATCGATTGCCTATAAACGGATCATATTGAATTGAAAGCAAAATATTTTGCAAATGCTAAAGTAAGTCATGCATTGAAAGGAGAGATCTGTTTTAAATTAAGCTTACCAAATTTACTGTCAGAAATTTAGTAAAAGATTGGTTAACTTAGTCAATAATCAATTAGTTATCGATCACCAATTACAATGAATTTAACATAGCCTCAGCTGTCAAAGAGAAAAAGATAAAATATTTATTAAATGGTAGACAATTATTTGAATTGTGAATAGTAAAGACAACATTATAAATCTAGTGATCAATTTTATTATGCAGTTGAAATCAATATGATGAATTTATGCTCACTAAATTCTAACTTTGTTATTTGTGCTGACATAACGTGATCATAATATTGTGTGATTTATTATATTTATTTACTTAACATTAGGTATACAACTGATCGATAATGTTATCGATCTCAGTTTCAGTTTTATTATTATATTGATCTCACATACTCGTACTTATGCATAAACATTTTAATAGCTATGAAAATTTCAAGGGAATTGTTAAGCAAAAGTGAATTGAACGACTGATCGATAATGTTATCGATGTATTAGTAGTTTAAATTTTAAATTTACATTATTCTTACATAGTTCTAGTTATTCATTATCGGTTTCTCAAAAGAATAAACTCATTCCTACGACAATTTCTTGAGAATTGTTAAGCTAAAGTAAATTGATCGACTGATCGATAATGTTATCGATTTACTTAAAGTAGTTCAAATGTTAAATTTTCTACTTCTATTATTCTTATATACTTGTTGTTCTTCAAGATGAAACTCATTCCTACGACAATTTCTGTAGAATTGTCAAGCAAGAGTAAATTGATCAACTGATCGATAATGTTATTGATGTACTTAAAGAAGTTTAAATGTTAAATTTTCTACTTCTATTGTTCTTATATACTTGTAGGTATTCATATTCAAGACGAAACTCATTCCTACGACAATTTCTGTAGAATTTTTTAGCAAAAGTTAATTGATCGACTGATCGATAATGTTATCGATGTATTAGTAGTTTAAATTTTAAACTTACATATTTATAGTTATTCATTATCGGTTTCTCAAAAGAATAAACTCATTCGTACGACAATTTCTTTAGAATTGTTAAGCTAAAGTAAATTGATCGACTGATCGATTATGTTATCGATGTACTTAAAGTAGTTAAAATGTTAAATTTTCTACTTCTATTATTCTTATATACTTGTAGTTCTTCAAGATGAAACTCATTCCTACGACAATTTCTATAGAATTGTAAAGCAAGTGTAAATTGATCGACTGATCGATAAAGTTATCGATGTATTTAAAGTAGTTTAAAGATTCAATTTGAAACTTTTATTATTCTCAAACACTTGTAATTCTTCATATTCAAGACGAAACTCATTCCTACGAGAATTTCTTAGAATAGTAAAGCAAAAATGAATTGATCGATACTTGGCCGCTCTTAAAACTGAATGAACTGATTGATTGCAGTGTAGGGCATTCGCAAAAGACTGACTAAGCTGCGGCAAAGGGCAATTCCAAGAAACGCATTGCTTTGTTTGACGGCTCTGGGTCTCAGTCGCTGTCTCAGTCTCAGTTCCAATCGCAATTCCAGTCGCAGTCGCAGTCCCTAAAGTCCGTTGAGGCCCCAAGCCGATCCCCAAATATTAATAAAAGTCGTCATCGTCAAAAGGAAGCGCAGTCGAACCCAAAAAACGACAACAACAACAACAAAAAGGGGCAACCACAGAATGGGAAGAAAAAAAAGTTATGCCACGCCGGTGTTCAACAAATTTCAATCTCGGCTCAAAGGCAAAAGTTGCTGCCAGAGCAGAGCAGAAGAAGGAAGATCGAGGGGAACCAACTGCTTTTTGGCTTGCACGTGCAGCATTGAAATGCGCAGCGCGTTGTGCCCAAAGGATCTTTTGCCAAATAAAAATCAGAGAGAAGACGCAGACGCAGACGAAGCATAAAACCAAATGAATTGAAAGAATTCCTTGAGGGGCAGAAACGTCGACGTCGCAGATCAAACGCAAAGATAGCTTCAGACGGCATCGGCAAACGAGGATTTTGTGTGGAGTGTGTGGAAGAAGAATTGAGAACTGAGAAGCGAGAAATGAGAACTCAGTCTCAGAACTGCGAACTGGTCATTCGATTATTTTTTATTTTTTGACCAAAATGCGCCTAAAAAATTCTTTTGGCTTCGCCTGCGCCTTGGCCTTTGATTTCTTAGCTGTTAGCTTCAGAGCTCTGCTTCTCAGTCTGCCAGTCTTTGCCTCACTCTTTGCCTCTGTCTCCAACTCAGTCTTTGTCTCCACCTCTGTCTCCGGCTCAGTCTCAAGTGCTGTGTGAATAGTTTTTGGTTTCTCAAGTATGTTTTTCTTTTTAGCTTTTTACTCTAGCTAAAGATATTATAAATTTCAGCAGAAGTTTGCAACATGTTCTGGATTTGTGAGTCTGTCTGTCCGTCTCGTTTTAAGCTTATATCTTGATGAAATTTAGTATATATGTTTATATTTTTTTATAGTCTGATATAGTATCAACATCGATCAAATAGACTAAATATTTTATATAATAAACACTTTTATTCGTCGAGATATTTGAAAATGATTTACATAAAGAAATATATACATTAAATCAGATTACTTAATAGAGAAGTAATTAGTGGAAAATTAAAGAAACATATTCCACACTTTCTAAGCAAATTTATTAATAATTGATTACACTTCAATTAATGTTGCTGCCTTATAAATAAAACATAAATCAAAAACCTTAAAAATATATATATATTGTGTGTTTTAAAGCAATCTGGATGAAATACCCTAGTAAATAGCTTTTATTTTGTTATAATCTGCTATAGACTCATATAGACTCAATATATTTTATATTTGAAACTTAATTCAAATAATTAATTTAACAAGATTAAAACATATGTTGTTTGATAAATAAATGCACCAGATTAATTAGTGGCAATAATTAAATATGTTCTACACTTTTTGAACAATTTTATTAATACTATATTACAATTTTATTAAAATTAACTGTATAAGTGATTAAAATCTATTCAGTTTTTCTTACAGTTTTTATAATGTGTTAGTTTTAAGTCTAAATATAACTTTGTTATTTCTTGAATTAATAAATTTAGAAACTATCTTCCACACATTCAGTCCACATTTAAATAAAATTATTGTAATTTTAATTTCTAATATAATTTCTTAATAGAACAGTCGACGAAACTTAGGAAAATCTTTATAAAATACTTAGAAATTTTATGTAAGATAGCCTTAGAAATTAACAAACCTCATTGTTCATGAAAATAGACCTTTAAAATTGTCACTTAAGCGTATTTAATTTTCGTTGTTGCAGCGATGTTTTTGTATTTTGTATTTTGTATTTTGTTTTTTGTGTGTTTTTTATTTGGGCACTTTCAAGGTAAGGTTTACCTTTGCTTTGCTTTGTCGTTGCCTTTGTTCTGGCAGAGTCGAGGACGGACTTGGACTTGGGTCGGCGGCACATTATATTACGATTTGAATTTCAGATTGAGTTTTAATAGCCGAGCAACCACAGCAAAGCAAAGCACAACACAGCACAGCAACACATGAGAGAGCTGAGCAACCACACTTGCATTTTGGGGCATCGTCTGTGTTACTTTTCGCAGTTTGTGTTGCATTCTGTGGCACAAACAGAACCCCACCTAAAGCTTCTCCTTTTGCCACTATCTTAATCTCACTCTTTTTAGTTCTTTTTGTTGTTGTTACTTTGTAGATCAGCTGGAACTGTGGCTTTGGGGCAAAGCAAAAGCAAAAAGCACTTCTGGGGTGTGAAATTTGCGCATAAGAGTAAAGAAATTCAATTTCACGCTTCTTTATTAATTGGCCCAGTTGAGAAAAGACTCCACAGCATCTTCCTTTTCCTCTTCGACTTCGACTTTGGCGTTAATGAGATTTTTGCGGAGCGATTATGAAGCGCGATGCGATCAGCGACTGTCTGCAACGCAACACGAACTTGCCTCAAATTGAGGGCTTTTTTGTCTTTTGCCGACTCGACTTGTTGTTTGGTCAAATGGATGCAGCGATAGCATTGCCCTAATTAGACAGCTGACAGTCTGATTAACAAAACGCATAAAAACACTGAAAGCAAAACAGCGAATACCTTTTGCACAGATTAGAGCGATCTGCAATAAACACAATCCCACTAGTCGTATACTTTATTAATTAATTGCTGTTATCAATGTGTTAAAGCAAAGCAATTCTTGCCAAGTTGCTTTCAAATGACGCCTCTAATTTGATAATATCGCAACGTAAATCACTTACGGACTAATCATGATTTCAAAATTCAATTAATTTCTTTGCTGCAATTTCTTAGATTTCAATACTTTTAAAGTACGAATTTGCTAAATTTGTGATTTATTTGTGTTAAACATTTTGGCATTTAACTTTTATGGTATCAGGTTTATATAAATTTTAAAAACAAATTTTTGAAATTCTATTTTCTTCTTGAAATTAGCTTGATGATTTTCTATTTTTCTTTACCATATTTTGATTCTATTCTATTAAAGATTTATTATTTTTTTTATTTTTTTTTTATTATATTTGTTGCATATCATATACAAATTTTAAAAATTTTAAAAATAATTAAGAATGACTACTGGCGTTATTTTTTAGTTGCTTTTGTTGGTAATCTTGTATATTTTGTGATAGAAGATTGATATACAAAATGTAACATTCGGTATATTATTGTATTTTTACACTAGCTTTTTAGTTGCTTTGGTTGACAATTTGGTAATATATCGATATACCAAACATAAATTTCGGTATATTTTTGTATTTTTCTGGTATATTATTATTTGGTCAAGCACACACAAATTACAAAATTACACAAATTACTTTGGTTGTCAATCTGGTATATTTTGTAACAGTATATCGATATACCAAATACAATCTTCAGTACATTTTAGAATTCTTTTTGTATGTTAATTTGGTTAAAAAATTTAAAAATAAATATATTTTCTATAAGCCCATCTCAAGCTCATATTTCTCAGTTAACTTGGCTCATGAATTGTAATAACTGCATCTAAAATATGTGCAATAACTGTCTGAAAAGCTGTCGCTAAAGTGGAAAATCCTTTTCCCTGAGCCGATCCTGAGGCAATAATGTGTTTGGTTTATGTCCTCGTGGGGGGCATAAATCAATGAGGTGTAATTGCAAACTTGGTGGCAGCCACTTAATTGGTCAAAATATGCTAAATAAAAGTCAGCTTCATTACGGCGCCAGCCAAAAAAAAAAAAATATATGTGCAATAAATTGCGCAAAGCATTTCATAAATTATGGCCAAAGTATGATTGACAAAAAATTCGGCAAAGAAAAAACAAGCAAGAAAGCTGAAGTCGAGTGTGTTCGACTGAAAAATACCCGCTACTCATTTGAAATAAAACATATTGAAAAATATACCAAAATTTTGCCGAGAAAATATTAATTTATACCAAAGCAAAATACCATAGAGTATGAAATATACCAAATAAACAAACAGTTTTGATCTGTGCCCAAATTATACTGAGGGTTATTTTTGGTATATCGACAGTGTACTAGATTCGAAATATACCATACAGCTTAAAATATACCAAACAAACAATCTGCGCCCAAAATATATTTATATTGTACTACTTTCATAATATACCATAGAACTCAAAATATACCAATCAAACAAATTTGATATATCGATAATCTACTACATTAAAAAATATACCATCTGCGTCCAAAATATACCCAAGGCTATATTTAGTATATATATATTTTTTACTAAATTCAACATATACCAAAAAGTACAAAATATTATATACCAGCGCTTTATATGGTATATTGATATTGTACTACATACAAATATACCATAAAGTACAAAATATTGCAAACAAACAATTTAAGACACGTCCAAAATGTACTGAATGGTATATTTGGCTTACTGTTATTGTGCTACATTGAAAATATACCACAAAGAACAAAATATACTACAATACTTTATGAAGAATATATATTTCTTTCACAAAGTTATAATACCCTTTTACGTTATGAGTACCGGGTATAAAAAACGCAAATGGAAAATTGAAAAAGCAAAATACAAAATGGGAAATCGACAGTTGCGGGCGTGCGACGACAATGTTGCAGCCACCACAAAAAAAACGACTGGCTGCTGTTGCAAGCAGCGAGGAGGAGGTGACAAGGCGATGACGATCTTGCCGAATAGCGTTGGCGGCATCTGCAAAACAGGCGGCATGCAGCATGAAGCATGCGGCGTGCAGCAGGCGGCAAAGCTACTGTCGCGGCGGCGCGTGAAAAATAATATTTATGGCAAACAAATTTTCATATCGACAGAGGCGGCGCACCCTGAAAGCGATGCCACACAATGCTGCCGCTTGCTGGTTGCATGTGGCAGCCATATAAAATAATTAGGCAGCTCTAGGCAGACGCAGAGGCAAAGTCAGAGGCGAAAGGCAAGAGAGTGTGTGGCAAGTTGCAAGTGCATTCATCAGCTGTCCATTTGAGCAGTCAGCTCATAAGTTAACCCAAGTTTGAGTTCGAGTTGCAACTTGCGGCAACCTAAATCAAAGCGCTGCCCATAAATTATAAGCGAGTTGAACGTCGCCAACTGTCAACTTGGCCATTTTTGGGCAACTCTCAATGACAAATGTGCGACGGAAGTCGAAGACGTCGGCGGCCTCTTTGTGCATCCTCCTCTTTGTGGCAAGACAAACGGGGCAGGCAATTAACTTGGCTCAGTTATCGATCAAAGCTGCGCGCGTTCTTTTTTTTATTTTATTTTCGATTTTTTTACGGTATCTTAAATAGAATTTGTATTTGCTGATCGCAAGTCAAGATAAGCGAAAAATACGAAAAAATCGAAAAAAAAAAATTAAAAAACAAAATGTTGCACAGCTGAAATTTATTGAATTTAATAACGCGCCAAGTTTATCGCACAGTTTTTGTCAATTTAACAAATTGCAAACTGCAACAACACAAGTTGCAGCAACACGAGTTGCAAGACCAAGCCCCCAAAAAATATATAAAACAGCGGCACAATGGAAATGGAATTGAATTCCTAGACGGCTAATAATGTCTTTGTGCACAATTGACGGCCAAAGCTGGACATGAACAACTGTGCTAGAGAGAGAGAGAGGAGGGACAAGAGTTGAAGGGGAAGACAAGCGTGCAAATGACTGCGGCAAGAATTATTTAACGACTCTTGTTTGGGGGGTCTCTAAGCGGCTCTATCGCCAAGATCAATGAATCAATTAGCGCGGCAAAAAAAAAACACAAGTAAGAAAGCTACAAACGAGTGTGCTCGACTGTGAGATACCCGCTAATTATTTTGAATAAAAGTATTTTTTCTATAAATATACTAACATAATATACCACAAAAATACTAAAAATATACCAAGTGGTATATTTGCTTATCGAATATCGATATATTCAAAATATACCATATACTGCAAAATATATCAGATTATCAGTCAAAATATTGCGGTATGTTTCTTAAAATATAACAGAATAATATACCACAAAAATACTAAAAATATACCAATTGGCATATTTGGTATATCGATATAGTACTACATTCAAAATATTCCATATACTGCATAATATACCAGATTATCAGCCAAAGTATTGCAGTATTTTATAATATACAAAAATAAATGTATTTGATATATCGATGTAGTACCACATTTAAAATATACCATATATTGCAAAATATACTAGATTGTCAGTCAAAGCAACTACAAAAGTATTTCTTTAAAAACTTCGACAATTATCTGATCGCAAACAAATTTGCAGGAATTACATATATACCAAATTCTAGTATATACAAAAATTCTAGTTTTAAAATTACGCTTGTTCTTCGATTTTCGGGGCGGAAGGGGGCGTGGCAAAAATGTGAAACAAACTTGATGCAAACATAATAAATGCTGTTGAAAAAAAATTATAGCTTTATCTCTTATAGTCTCTGTTATCTAGGTGTTCATAGGGATGGACAGACAGACAGACAGATAGACATGGCTAGATCGTTTTGGCTGTTGACACTGATCAAGAAAATATATACTCTATAGGGTCGGAGATGCCTTCTTATGCCTGTTGCATACATTTCCTGCCGGCACAAACTTATAATACCCTTTTAGCGTGTATAAAAACCGCAATGAAAATGAAAATGAATGAAAACAGAGACACAGCAGCAGCAGCAGCAAATGGCCAACAACAGTCCAAGCTTTGTTGGCCTGGCCAAGCACTAAGCCAACTCTAAGCCTGGCCTAGGCGTGGGATGGCATTTATCAACGTCGCTTTGGCTTTGCCCCATGTTGCAGCCACAGCTGCTGGTGCTGCTTTTGTTTTGCGTGTCTGCAGCAGCTGAGCTCGTTGCATTTTTCATATCAATCATGGCAACTTTGGTGGCGCATTAGTCACAGCCTCTGGCCAAAACAATTCAATTGCCAATTGCCCATTGCCGTCGCCGATAAGAATTATGCATAATTCTATTTCATTTCCACTTTGACACTCGCCATTTTAAGTCGACAGCCATTTTTTTTTTTTTGCTTTACAAGCAAGTGCTGCATTATAATCGATTTGCATTTATCTTTATTAATAAGATCAACAAATCAATTCAGTTTATCGCTCTAGTCACATGTGCTTTACCGAGCCTACAACTCTGAGATTTGCATCGATTTAATTTCATTCATTGATTCAGTAAAAGTATTGTTCCCCTATTTGTTGATAATTATTATTCTAGTTGTTTAAAATGGTAGATCCAGATTTTACTACTGTTTTTCAAGAATGTTATTGTATCTATAGATTGAACTATTAAGACTATATTAAATATGAATTCCTTAAAACCTTGTTGTATTTTCAATACAATTTAGTCATAAATTTGTATTTTTGCTGCGTAATTTAAGTTTTGTACTCAAAACGATAAAAATGTATACTAGAAAATGCACGCAGAAAAAAAACTAGGTATAAAAGTATGTTGCAAATCTTGATTTAAGAATTTTCGATCTTAAAAAAACCATATACAAATTTGATTTTTTGGTTGAAACTCTCTTAAATAAAGGTTTTTATGCTTAATGTGCATTTTGAGATAAAAGAATGATTTATTCTAGATAAAGTCTAGATTGCAAGTCTTGATTTAAGATTTTTTCGATCTTAAAAGGAAAACCATCTTGAAATAAGACTTTTAAGTATATATATAGAAAGGTACTATTTTTGTATTATCTTTCTAGAGCTCGTAAATAAAATATATTCTCATATTTAAAAATTACAATTAGAAAGATTGGTTTTTTTTTTATATATGTAGTCACTTCAGGTAATTTATATATTATATTTATTAAAGATCCTCGTGTTTACACTCTTTTATTTATCATGTGAATTGTTTCATATTATTTTATCCAAGAAAGTATATCAGATTCTTAAATGAATATTCTTATAAAATAATAAACATAATTAAAAACACAAACATAATATAATTAAAGTCGTAAATTCAAGCATCGTAATGTATCTTCCATCCCATAAAGATTAAAAAGGCCTCAAATCCAAAACTTAAAATATAGTAGTATGATATTATTAA
Organism: Drosophila kohkoa; assembly: GCA_019972355.1. Classification (NCBI taxonomy): domain Eukaryota; kingdom Metazoa; phylum Arthropoda; class Insecta; order Diptera; family Drosophilidae; genus Drosophila; species Drosophila kohkoa. The sequence goes on from BJEL01000040.1 coordinate 294,160, forward strand.
AATAGGTAATTCAAAATATATACTTGTATATATAATAAAGGAGTAGTTTCTACATATTTTAAAAATAAATTAAATCGCAATTAAACTTTTCAAGCTTTCTTAATTCCTTAAGATTTTCCATATTTTTCAGCAAAGGAATCAAAATACTGAAAAATAGTATTCCAATATTTTCTACAAATAAAAGAAGTCTCAATTTAGCTTTTTGAACTTTCTTAATTAAGATTTTGCATATTTGTTAACCCAGAAACAAAAGTGATTTAAGCAATAATATAATAATATGTTTTACAAATTTAAAAAATAATTTAAATCCCAATTTAACTTTTTGAGATCAATAATTATTATAACATTTGTGAGAGACATTTTGTAGATCACTTTTGTAACAAGTTTATACAGCCATTGAGATTAGAAGTAGTTGCAAGCATGAACTTAGCCATATGCAAACAAGAGGCAAGAGGCAAGAAACACTCACGTGGCACACACTCAATGGGGCATGAAACGGGAACTTGCAACTGCAACTGTGTAAACTTTATCGGAATGCAATTTTCATTTTCATTTTCATTTTGTACTCTCGTATCTTAAGTGCTGGCAGGCAGGAGCCGTCGTCATCGTCATCGCTTTTGTTGTTAGTGTTGTTGTTGCCATTTGGCGATTTCAATCAGCGCCTTTTGGCAACTGCAACTGCAACTGCAGCGGCAGCAGCAACATGTGGCATGTGGTATGAGTTTTTGAGCTTCCGCAGCAGCGAGCTGCCTTTCGATCAAATGTCAGCCGCACCTCGACAATTGTCGTTGTCATTGTTAGCACAGTGCAAAGGGGGGCACGATGGAAGTTGGTGGCAAGTAGCATGGTTCAAGGGGCAAGGGGGAGTGTGGCAGGTAGGGCTGCTGTGGCTGTCATTAGACAAACATGCGGCAAGTCACACACAAAAGCCCGTGTTTTCTTTTTTTTTTGCAGTTGGCCCACAAAAGGAGGTGACGCAGCTGAAATCAATGCGCTGGCCATTTGCCAGTTGTAAGCTGCAAGCTGCACGTTGCACGCGTTGCATGCTGCAAGTTGCCATATGGCGGCGCCTTTTGGCCGATTGAGTGACAGCTGCTAGAGTCGGTAAAACGGTTTTGGGCCAGACTTCCGCCAGCTGTTTTGTGGGGCAACTTCGGAGTCCGTGGTGTTGCCACAGCGAGTGGCGCTTCCGATTCGCAACATGTGCAACATGTGCACTTGCACCTGACCAAACGCTGCAACACAACCCACTTGCCACTTGCCACTCGACTCCCCCGTCAAACATAAAAACAACGTTGCACATGTCGTGTGGTTTCACCTGGCATCCAAATGCCTTCCTCCTCCTCCCCTCCCTTCCTTAGTCAACACTAGTCAGCTGCCCTCTTTTTACAACACTGCTTGGCAACTGCTTCGGTTTCGATTTCCTAATTCGCAGTCAAGAAAGTCAAAACTCGCTGCGGCTGCTTCAATTACACAAAGTCATGCAGTGTCTATTCCCCCACTTCCCCCACTCTTCACTCTTCTCTTCCTCTCACTCCGCACTTTGCTGTTGTAATCCACGAAAGTTAGCGAGCCGTGTCCGCGTTGCTGTTGTTGTTGTTGCTGGCGTTGGTGTCTGACTTTGTTTTAGTTTTTTTTTTTTTTTGCTGCTGCTTAGCGAAACAGGTGCGTTTGCGTTGTTTGCAGGTGTTTCCCAAAAGCCACCACCAAGCAAGCAGCTTCTCTCCCCCTTCTCACTCTCTGTCTCTATCTCTCTCTCTCACGCTCTCAGCTGCAGCTGTGTTTGTTGTGCTGTCGCTGTCTCGCGCTGTTTAGTAGTTACGCTTTACCGCTAGTTGCACAAATTGCTGCCCACTATTGCAGCCTCGCTCTCACCCTCCCCTCTCTCTTCCACAACTGGCGCCAGTTGCTCATGCGCTTTGTGTTTCGTGTGAAAATCACAATTAAATGCAATTTTTATGCGCACCTACAAAGTCGACAGCGACATCGCTGCTGCAGCTTCGGCTTAGCTTTCATTTAAGAGCTTCGCTTCGCTTCGGTTCGGTTTTTGTTTTTGTGTTTTTGGACTGCAGCAGCAGCTTCGGCTCACTTCGTGCACTAGTTCGTGCGTTCACTCGTTCGTTTATTCGGTCGTTCGTTGGTTCGTTCGGCTGGCTCAGCTGTCAGCTGCGTTGTTCAAAATGTCAGCTTGACAATTATTATGTCAAAAAATGTTTTCATGTGCGCCGGCTGCGCAGTCGCAGTTACCGTCAGCGTCGCAGCTGCGCAGTCGCAGCTGTTGACTGTTACACGAGTTTTTATGGTAATTCAAGTTTCACTGATTTCACGTCGCACCCAAAAACCAGCAACAACAACAATTACAACAAAATGGGTGAAAATCGAGCTAGGCGCGCGCTAATTGCCACAACGCCACAAAACGCGACTTGCAGCAGACCAAAAATCGATTCCACAAAACGAAGACAGCGTCCAGACAAGTCCATTGGGCTCCTAAACATGCAACAACATGCAACTTACAAACTTACAACTGCGCCAAACTGTTGCAGAATGCACAAAACAATTAGCGCATACCACAGAACGCACCACACTGAAGCGGTTGCTGTTGCAGTTGCTGTTGCAGTTGCAGTTGCTGTTTGCGGCAGCCCCAACAATGCATGTGAAACAACAGTTTCTGTAAATATACCCTGTACTTTAGTTTTGGTGGGGTATATTAAATTTGTATGTTGGTAAAGTGCTTAAAATATACGATGCTTTCAATAAAAGTTCTCTTAAGTTAATTAAATTTTTTATACAAACGTCACATTCAGAAATGTTCTCCCCAAAGAAGAATATTGAATACCTATAAAGATCTAAAAGATTTTATATTTGTAAAATTATAATACGATATCACATTTCACATATTAATTATTTAATTTAGTACTATATATTTATATAATATCATACATCTTGGTAAAGCATTTTAAGCAACACAGAATTTTCTTATACGTTTTATTCTCTTTTCTAAGCTCAAGAAAGGACCTTCTCTCTCCCTTGAAGCAGTGAGGTCCTTTAGTTATAGTGTATTGTCGTACAAATTACTAAATTTAACTTACATTTCATAAAATTACAAATATTTTAGGTTTTTTCTTGGAAGAAAACCAGAAATGCTATTTCAAAGTGCAGCTAAAAAATCTTGCACTTGTGATAAATCATAAAAATTAAAGAAAAATTCAACTAATCTAACGGAGCTTTTGCTTGTTTCCTATCTCTATGTTCCATTTTACAAATATAATGTGCCAGGGATCAACTAACAAAAAGGAATATGCAAAAAATCCGTTGATTATTTTGATTTTGTCGCACTGCTATTTCAAAGTTCACAGCTGTATGTTATAATACTACATTTTATTATCTAACAACAAATATATTTCTGCAATAAGTTCAAAAAAAACTTTTAAATAACTTAATCCTTTAAAATAACGAGTTGAATAGTACTTTATATTTTGTTTTTTAGCCTTTTTTCTGTTAAACTGATATTTCAACTGTATGATTAATAAAAATAAAATGGAAATTTTAAATTACATTTAGTAGAATTCTAAATCAACCACAAACTCGGTAAATTTGCATATTATTTTTATTGACCAACTATTTATATAGAAAAACTCTCTCAATGTTGAATAGTAATCTTTAAAATATTTGTGGATTACACAATGATCACTCTTTAATGAATATAGGAAATCTCTAAGTCTATCAATTGCATCTCTAATTGGCTTGAAATAAATGCAGAAGATGTGCCGTAAAATTTTTATTATTATTAATTTAATATATGGGAAATTATACTACTTTTATATATGGTTAATAATTATATGGAAATTTATTAAATCAATAACAAACTCGGTAAATTCGCAATTTATATTGAGTGACCAACTATAAATAGAAAATAAATAATAATAGTAAATATAAACCTAAGTAACTTTCCCAATGCTGAATTAAATGCATATTAATCTATAAAATATTAGAGGATTATACACACAGCACTATTTAATGAATATAGGAAATCTCCAAGTCTAGCAATTGCATCTCTAATTGGCTTAAATTCGAAATTCGCATTGCGCGCAGCCAAACTGACATTTGAATGGGGCGACTGGCACCGAGTTGCCCCAGTCCCAGAGTCAGAGAGTCGACCTCAGTTGCAGTTCTATCTCTCTCTCCCCCCCCTCAAGGCAATTGGTCAATTGCATTGTAAGCTGCAATCATTAACACTAATAAGCGACGATGACGGCGACGACGCAGCTGCAGCAGCTGGGGGTAAAAACCCAGACATAAATACAACCCCGAACTCGAAAACTGATTTCAATTTCTCGTAACCCAAAAAAAACTGTCAACCGAGAAAAAGATTTCTTTCTTTTTTGCTTTCTCAAGAGAATTTTGCACACGTGCAACTTCTTCTACGCAATGGTACCTGAAGAAAACCCTTAATGGGCAAAGGTAACACAACAAAACAACAACCACATCGGAGACAATGACAGTGCGTGAGAAAACTTGTCTGTCGGCATTATCATTCTTCTCCGCTTCGCCTTTGTTGTAATTCGTTGCACTTGTTTACATGGGAAATGATTTTTCCACATTGTTCGCTGGTTTTCCACATAATTTCCAAGCTACCGTAAGAGCCTTAAGGTAACAGAGCAGGTAGTTTAATCACTGAAAACCCAACCCATGAAAATCAAAAACAATTTGTAAAAATTTTCATTTTTTTCCATATAATGTAATTTTTATTTTGTAAGAGCTAAAATTTAATTTGTTTTCTTGTTGTTGTTGTTTTTATACTTTTGCTTTTTTCTTTTTCATGTTTTTCATTTTTTTGCATTCTTTTCAATCAATATGTTACATCATTGATAAAGGGGGAGGAAACACAAAAAAAAAAAACAAATGATAATTAAGATTTTACAGAATTTTCTTCTTTTCGAAATCATAAAATATAAGTAAAACGCATAATTACGCTATAAAAACACTTTGTACAAAGTATGCTACAGATCACAGAACATATATTTATATATTTATTAATATTATGTATTATTATTATTATTATTATTATTATATTCAAGTTTTCATGTTGATTTCACTTTTAAAAGAGGAAGTTGAATGGGGGAGCTGAGGTAAAAACCTGCGCTCAACTAATATGATAAACAAATTGTTCCTTGAGGTATGAGAAAATTAAGCATAAATAATATATGTGTATGAATGTATATTATAAATTAAATGAATTGTTGTTCAATTTGCTGGCTTGCTAAATAATAATAATCATAATAGGAAGAATTTGTTTAAGCGACTTTCATATTTTAGTAGTTTAGTTTTGTAATTATATTAAAATTAATAGGAAATTTGTAATTGAAATAAAAAATGAGAATGAAAAATTGTTAGAATTTTGTTTTACTTCTTTTTTATTGCTGTTTTCTGCTTTGCATTTTCTTCTTTCATCTTCGATTTACGTATAATTAACAATGTTTTTCATCGTTTAAACCGAAAAAATAAACTAAACATATAGAAAACAAAAAATTCCATTTTTTTCATTTCATTTAAAGGAAAAATTAAATTGTTTAAAGCTTTGCCAAGTTTTGTTTTTCTTCTTCTTCTTCGCCATCTTCATTAACTTCGTAGTTATCTGCTGCTATTAGTTAATTGTTAAACGTTTAAAGTTACAAGTTAATAATAATAATGTTAAGTGCTTACAATGTTTTTCTTTTTTTATATCTACTTAGTTAGGTTTGCATGTTATTTATTTAGAACTAAACTCTTTCAATGTATTGGTGTGAAATGCTTTGGTACCCACTGTTCCCCACTGTGGGGGCGTGGCTACCTTGCCTATGTATTGTATGTATGCATGTAAGTTGTAAGTATTTTAATTGATTTTTGCTTTCTTATTGCGGAGATCTTCACACGAGTTTGAGTTATTTGAGTGGAGAGTTGACTGTACTACACTATTCATATATATGTGTGTGTGTGTGTATCTTTTAAATGTGTGTGTATTTAGTTTTAGTTGTAGTTCTTGCCCCTCCTAATTCATCATCACCATCTACAGCTAGTATTTCTGTTTCTTCTTCTTATATTCCTTCAGCTGCTTTACGATTGCCTGCTGTCCTTTTCACCGCTGTTTTGCTGCAATGAGAGAAAGCGAGAGAAGAAATTAGTCAAAAATTGCATGTAATTATAAAGCTCTATTCAAAGCTTCAAGTTTGTGTGTGTGTGTGTGCCTGACTTGCACAACACAGCTCACGAATTATCAATTAATTTGCTGTTGTTTTGCGTTTGCGTCTTTCCTTTTTGTTTTTCTGTGTTTTATTTTAGTTGAGTTGTTGTCTCTCGTTTGTTTACGAGCGCGCATATTCTATTTTGTTGTCGCTGTTGTTTTTCTGTATTTCATTTTCATTGCCTTGCCAAGTGTGGTGATTGGCGACGGGCCGCGACGCCTGAGAAGAAGGGCCAAAGAAGAGGCGCCAACTGAGCGCCATCAGCAGTCTGCGCAACTAAGAAAATCAAATGACTTATTGTTGTTGTTGTCGTTGTTGCTGCGTCTCTTACTGTCGTTGTCTGTTATGTTGAGTGACCGCAGAGCTTTGTCATGTACGGTGTGTGTGGAGAACGGTGTGTGTGCGGTGGAGGGGGGCGAGTGGTGAGGCACAATGTAGAAAGCGACCGACTGGCGACTGGCGCACAGCTGCGCGGCGCGAAAAAGTACAAAAAAAGAACAGCAACAGCAAAAGCGAACGAAGGCAGCGAGAACAACAGCAAAAACAACAACAACAACAACAGCAGCTATGTACATAACGAGAACATTTTGAACACGTGCATTTCTTCTTACGGTTTGCTCTGTGTATATGTGTGTGCGTGTGTGTCTGCGAGTGTGTGAATATGCCTTTAGGAAAGAATTTGTTGTTTTGCGGCCACGGTGACACATCACACAATTGTGTGCAGCTGTGTGCGTACTGCGTGCAGAGGCAGCGGCAGAGGCAGAGATGTGGGCGTCGGCGTCTCAAACTTAGTGCAGATGTTTTGCATGAACCGCAAGCAACAAAAAGAATGGACGACTAATTGTGGCGTTGTGTGTATGTGGGGAAGTTTTTTAAGCAAGCCCAAACCAAAAAGAGAAGAGAGCGATTGCAAATGCACAATTAATCAAAGATGAATTAATAAATTTGCCGCACACATGTTATAACCTGTTCCTGGTTAAAAAAGTATTAAACAATATTTTGCCAACATCATTTATAAGAAAAACGAAACGTAACGAAACAGCCAAAAACTGCGCTAATGAAGTAAGCAGCAAAACAACAACAACAACTGAAACGGAGGCTGCGCTGCGACTGCGAATGATGATTCTCCAATTTCAAATGCTAAAGTCAAGCTTAAAGCGAATGTGCGTGTGAATGTACAAGTATATTCGTGTATGTGTGTGTGTGTAGACACACATGAAATAAATTTAAGTATCTGCAGGTGTTCATTTAAAACATCACAGACAGCAGCAAAGCGAAAGAAGAAGAAGACGACGACAACGTCGACGCGGCTGTGGAGGAGGAAGAGCAGAAAAAAGGCCGCGAGAAAAAAAATTAACAGCTACGTATAGCAGCAACAACAAGAGAGAAAGAAAGAAACAACGACAGCACAAAATATGTGAAATGTCTATAAAAACAAAACGAAATTGTGCGAGTGCAAGAGGGAGAGGGAGCGAGAGAAGGCGGCTTCAACAATTTCAGCAGATTTATTGTTGTTGTTCGCTGTGCCGCAAAAAGAAAGCAAAGCAATGAAACGAAAAACAAAAATGTAAATTTTGCAAACACACATGCAAGTAAAATAAATTATAATTTAAAGTGCGAAATGTAAATGCTGACAAGACAGACAGCAGGACAGAAAGAGAGGGCGACAGACAGACAGTCAGACAGACAGAACGGACGTCCTTACTGTAACAATTGACCACGACAGCAAATGAGGTCACAAAAACAACAACAATGGAAATTCGCCTCTTGCTTAATGCGCTTGCATGTGTAATTTCGTCGCGTCAAAGCTTTGACTTTGACGTCGACGCCGCGATTTGCATTGCAAATGCAGCAAATCAAAAATGAAGCAGAGCTTTTGTTTTTGGTTTTTTTTGGGAGTGTGGAGATTTGTAACTTACCGTCGTTAAGCTTTCGGGCGATTGTTGAACTGGCGCCGCTGTTGCTGCTGCTGCTGTTGTTGTTGTTTGTGCTGCGCTGGTGGCTGCTGCCGATGCTGCTGCTGCGGCGGGCAGAATTGTGTTGGGGCTCTGACGATCGATCAGCGGCAGACGCGTCGCTGCTGCAGCGGGACTAGAGATTTTCGCCAGCTGCTCCTGTTGTTCGGCAGCCAAACGCATGGCGAGCACATCGCCATCCATATTCATTTCCATCTCATCCAATTCATCCATTTCACTGTCCTCATCATCAACGCTGCCGGCGGCTGCAGCGGCTGCGACGCCACTGAGGGCAGCGGCCGCATCGAAATTATTGATTTCGGGATGTGTTTCGAGCTCGGTTTGCAGATCGCAGATGTAATCGATCACATGTTGGATGATCTCGAGTTTGGAGAGCTTGCGATTTTTGGGCATAAACGGCACCAGATCTTTCAGTTTGGAGAGATACATTTTCATTTCGGCATTTTCGCCGTCGCCGCGATGCGGCGGATGACGCGCAATGCGTCCATTTGGATTCATGGCCGGCATGGAGGTAGCGCCACCTGCTGTTTGACAAACGGCCGTCAATGATTTCATTTTCGAAATGATCGCTTTACGCTCCTTGAGTAGAATTTTGGCGGCTTTTTACACGGTCGTTGCCGTTTAACTTTTGCGAGGAATGTTCTATTTGATTTTGTTGTTCAACACAAAAAAGTGTTGTTGTTTTTTTTATTTGGTTGCTGTAGAACTTTTCTTTCACTTGACACGCACTATTTTTTTGTTTTTGCTTGAGTTGTCGTTGCGTTTTTTTGGGAACTTGTATTTGTTTAACTTTGATCAACAAAAAAAAACACTTTAATCCAGCGTGTTTATTGTTGAGTGTTGCTCAAAATCAATTTGAATTTTTGTTTCTCAATTTTTTGCCTTTTGCTTTTATTTTCTTATTTCTTTTTTTGCTTTTCTTTAGCGCGCACTAGCAACAACCTTCAACGACCACGAGAAATTTGTATTTGAGACGGAGAGCGCGCCGACATCGCCTTTTATACGCGAGCCGAACGAACTGGCGAATGAAAAGACTCGAACACTTCGGATCGAGCAAAACCCGAACGAATAAACGAACGCACGCTCTCGTACTCTCGCTCTCTGCTTGCGCGCGTTCTCTCACTCTCTCGCTGTGTCAACCAACCAACCACTAACAAAGCCATGGCCAAAAACTTGTTCCATCCACCAAAAATGAGGGGAAATGTTTGAATGCAAACAGTTTAATTTACTTATTAAATAAATAAGTGATTATAAATTATTTAATATATTAATATTATTTAATCGTATGAAGATTTATTTAATTTTAAATTTTATTGCATTTCAACAACTCTGTTTACAGCCCTCTCTCAAGTGGAAGCATTCAAAATACGAACCACACGGCAGACACACGAAGGCAAACAAAATGGCTCCGCCTATCACAAAGCGGGAGAGTGTGAGAGCGTAGTTGAATATTTGATGTAGAGATTTTGTTTAGGTGAGCAAAATCTGTGGTAGACTTAAGGGGCAAGCATGCAAAACAGGATCTACGCGATGTGTAGAGTAGAGTTGGTAAACTGGTAAATCTGTGTGGCGAGTTAAGGGGAACACAAGGAACTGGACATCGTGGAGAGTATTGGCTGTGCCAGGTGAATTGATTTGGCGAATTGTGGTCGGCATGGTGAAATATTTTAAGGGGAAAATTTAATACAATAATATATTATTTTGAAAGATTGATTGAAATAAATTTAATTTAATTCGTAATATCTGAAATTAAATAATAAAAACATTTTGAATTATATTGTTACTTTCGAAATATTTTTTTAATTTAACTAAAATTGTTTTGGACAGAATACATAACTTCCCCAAGTTCCTCATAGTTCCCAACTTGCGGCTTACAATTCAACTCTCAGCTTGTGGCTTGCATTCCAATTCTCAGCTTGTGACTTGCATGGTAACTCTCAACTTGTGGCTTTTATTGCAACTCTCAACATTTTTGTAGACTGCAGCCTTCACTTCCCCAGCTTCCACGATGCTGAAATCTCAGCTTCTCAACTCCCAAGCGTTGTAGAATCCACTTGGCATCCACTCACATACCACAACTCTCAGCTGTGTGGAGAGTATGCCTAGCTGCAAGTTTCAACTCGTAGCTGTGTAGAATTTCCCCAGCTTGCATTGCTTTACTTTGATTGGTCGGCTGGCGTTGCGCTCTCTCTCTCGGCGATGCGCACTGTGCTGACTCTCCTAAAACTAACGCGCTCGCGCTCTCGCACTCTCTTTGTGTGTGTTTGTGATTTTGTGAATGAAATCAACTCGGCTATGCGACTGATATTCATTTTTCTTTCTTCATGGTTTATCTTAATTTGGGTTTATGATATCTTTGAGTTACGGCTACATCTCGCTCTCTCTGTGTGTGTGCCCTCTTTTGACTTCGCTCCCACATACACGAAGAAGAAGAAGATGAAGCAGAACTTGTAAGGTTTCGTCTTCTGCGCTGGGCATGAAATCACGATCGTATTACAACAGACCACGAACCACAACGACGACGACGACGCCAGTCGAGTGTTTGATTTGTGTTGGATTTGGGATTGTGAGACAAACGTCGTCGTCGTCATTGAGGAAATTGTGATGGAAAATGCAGTTCATTGAAAGTGAGGCGTTTGTTGTTTTTGTGAAAAATGACACGTCTGACTTGCTGGCTGGCTGGATGGATAGAAGGAAAATCGAGTGCGTCGCAGTGGAACGTTGCTCCAATGTGCTAATTGACAGAGTCGGGGCATGCCACCATTCATTGCCATTCATTATGGCAATTTGCTATGTGTGTGTGCGATAGAGATAGCGCTAGACAAGTCAGCGATTTCATTCACACAAATTAGCGCCATTCATTTGCATGGCATGGAAGGGAAGAAGAACAGAAACCATGTTGTGGAATTTCGCGCTCATTTCCAAGTATTTGCAGCGAAAGGTGTTGCATGAAATACACAAGAAACCGTGTCGAAAAACTAAACTTAAAAATGTACAAAAATAAAATAAAAAACACAAGCTAAAAGCCGAGTTCAAATTTCCAGCAGAAATACCGATCATAATTTTATGACTGCAAAGAGGACTTTACTTCACTTTACGACATCCCATTTCGACTCTGACTCCCAGTTCGAGTGCTTTTCGCTTGAATGACAAATGAGCAGACGAAGACGACAACGACGACGATGGCAACAGGTTAAGGTGTGAGTGTGAGCGAGAGAGGGAGCAGAGGAAGGAGCTTGCAAAGCAAAGCAAAGCAAAGCAAAAGCGATGCGATCACATGTCAATCAGCAGCACAGCGAGAGTGAGCGAGAGAAGGGGAGCTGCTGGGGTAGATGGCGTTGCAGATATGCAGAAATCCAATACTTGCAGTCACTCAACCACTGCTCGCGTCTAGGCCATTAAAAGCATGCCTCCCCCTTTTGGTCCACAAACTGTTGCTGACATGTTGCATACGCGAAACTCATTAATGAATTCGGTGCTACAATTTTGTTGTTGCTTTTTATTCTTGTGTCTTATTTTTAGCATTTTGCATATCGCTTTCTTACTCAGACAGGCATTTCAATGGCATCCTCATATATCGCATATATCGGCGATATAGCGCATCCGGCCTCCGGTTGTTATGGTAACTGAATACTAATTCCACTCTTCAAAAGCTTTTTGTTTATTTTCGCTTGCAAACACACACACACACTCGCACACAAAGCAACGACAACAATCAATCGCAATGCGTGGGAATGGGAACTGAACAAAAACTGAAATGGGCATTTATGAATGTGCGTAAGCGAGAGCACAACACATCGTGAGAGCGCGTTGTAAAGCTTTGCTTAGGCTAATGAGCGCAATTGGCATGCGTGAGAGCGCACATTCTGCACACACACAAGCACATGTCTGGAATATGCAAGTGCCAAAAATAAACACAAACAAAGCTTAAGCTAGGGCAAGGTTAAGTAAACTCTGACAGCGTGCGTAGCAATGAGCTTGCAGTTTCATAGCAGTCAGCTATGTATATTGATAATGAGACTTGAAATGAATTGCAAGAAATTTCATGCTTGTCACAGGACATGCAACTAAATAGCTGTTAAATTAACATAGCCATTAGTCAACAGCTTCCACGGCGCACAAAACACAAACAATAACAACGCCAAACAGCAGCAGAAAAAAAAGAAAACAAAACAAACGCAGCCACAAATGAAACAGAATAAAAGTCGACACATTGAAGGCGAAGGATACGGCTGCCGCAGGATCAATAGGCAGTCTGACAAATGTCAACGGCAGAAGGCAAATGAACTGCTGTCAAAATAACCCCAGCCTATTAAATGTATGAGGCAGGACAAAAGGATGCGTCGCGCTATTTGTAAAGCTGCCAAAGGATATCGATAAAAATGTGCAGCCGGCAATAGAGAGAGAGAGAGAGAGAGACAGAGAGAGAGAGAGAGAGAGACAGAGAGAGAGAGAGAGAAAGGAAGAGAGAGTGTGTGGCAACCAGGTGAACAGATCAGATGCGATTAGGGATTATTATGCTATTACGCAGGATACGATTAACAATGGCAACAGCAACAAGGATAACAACACAACTGCGCCGCACGCCGCGACATATGCTACAACATTTTCGTCCTTTTCGGTTGTTGTTGTTGTTGTCAGACTTCTGCTGCTACTGGGACAAAAGCGGACAGCTGAAGGGGGAATGTTTTAGGCAAATGTGCGCAGCCGCCTCGATTCTCACTATAATTTTTGCTACCCTAATTGAGTGGGAAAACATCGACAGCCAGCGAGTCCTGCCAGCGAGTCCTGCGAGCATTGACATTGCATCTGCACTTTTGGCCGGCTGCCGTTATTTGTGTTATGCATTTTTACCGTTCGTTGCAGCCGCTTGCTTCGCTATGCCTCGCTTTGTGTCTCTCGAGTCTCGAGTGCAATCGAATTGCGACCAGCGGACAAAGCGAGAAAGCAAGAAAGCGAGAACGCGCTAAGCGGCCACCGGGCTTTTTAATGCCCTCTAAACAAATATTGCAACTGGGTATATTAACAGCTTCACACGCTTGTATACACTCAAATAATATTTTGTTTCTCTGGGAATTTTAGCTTAATAAACACAACTGTTTTTTATGGGGTGCCCATTACTTACACCTTTTTTAATTCAAATGTCGGAAATTTCAATTATTTAAAACAAATTATTTCATCATAAATCACAGATAACTTTTTGATTTTAAAAATGTCTTGAAACAAAAATGCAAGAAAATAAAATGTGATTAATTAAAATAGTTTTATAGTATTTTCAATACAAATCTCTTCATTTTGATAAATTTTCGATTTAAATTCCTTTTCAAATTCGAACTATTGAAATTTCAATTATTAAAAACAAATTACTCCACTATCAAACACAGAGAAAACAATGTTTTTTTTTACAACTTTTCGACTTTAAAAATCTTCAAGCAAGTATTCCAAAAGATAAAATGACACAAATTAATAAAGATTTTGAGAATTTTTAATGTAACAATCTTAATTTTGATAATTTTTCGACTTGAAATCCCTTGAAACGTTCGAAATTTTAATAACAAAAAACAAATTATGTATGTCCAAATCACAGAAAAAATCTTTTCTTTGAAAAAACCTTCACACAAATATTTTAAAAAATAAAATGTGATAAAACTGTTTCATACGATTTTTAATATAAAAATCTTAATTTTGATAACTTTTGACTTAAAAAATCTTTAGAAAATTATTTTCAGTTAAAAAATGTCACAAATTAAAATAGGAGTATATGATTTAAACAATCTTAAAACAAAAAATCAAGAAAATAAAATTTAAATTGAAATAAAATAAGATATATAATAAGAAATGTAATTAAATGTATATAACTTATATTAAATTTTAAACATTTTAGCAATGAATTAATTTTATAAAAGTTTTTTAAATCTCTCTTTACTAATAATTTTATAGATTTGAATATACATATGTGGAATAACCATTCAATAAGTCTTCTTTTTTTTAAACATATTTTTTTGCTCATTATATCTAGAGAATAATTGCTAGTTGTTAACTTTTCATTTTGATTGCCTTGTATAATATTTTATAACAATATACCAATATTTTCTATATTCACAAATAAATTAAGAATAAACGTATAATTTTATATAACCAATATTTCTATTACAGGATTTTTTAAAAAATACGCAAGCAATATTTATATTAAATGATATTATCTAATCAATGTGAAATAAATTAAAGATTATATTCATATTTTCTATATACGCTATATTTACATATATTACAGGATATTTTGTAGTCGCTCATTCTACTCTTTTCGCTGCATTTTTTGTGCATTCCAAAACTGCTGGCGTATTAATTGGGAGCAGCTGAGTTGAGTTGCGATGAATGTGACGGATGTGGTGCAACTGTTGGCCTAACTGGACTAACAGCACACATTGCGGGGCATGCAACGTGGCAACGTGGGCTCGACAGTTGCCGCTTTAGAGATCAGCTTGAGCTCATTAGCCAGACGACGCCGTCTGCTGCGACTGTCTAGACAGCACTAACGATAAGAGTAGGAGAAAGATAGACCCAGAAATAGACGCAGATTTTGGCGAAAAATGTAACCGAAGTGAGTCATTTCGCAGTTGCAAGTTCATTAGGCGAGGCGACACAGGACAACAGGTAGAAGGACCTTTTCTCTCTGACAGCCTTGCATAAATATTATTGCCACAATGCCAACCAATCCACAACAGCAACAACAACTTCTACTTCCACTTTTTTTTCGCACAAAACTCTCAGCAGGTGGTCAACAGTCTGAAGATCCTTGTTGTTGTCCTGCTGCCGTTGTTTTTGTTGTTGTAGTCGCATTGTCCTGCTCGTCAATTTGTCGCCAGTTGCTAATTGCTGGCCAAAGATAAACACAACACAAGCAGCACTTAGCCAACATCATCATAATATCCCACTTCTCTTCTGTCTGTCATATTTGGCTTGATGGATGAGCTGCTATTTTTCTGTTCTCTACACATTGCTCTATGCTCTATGCTCTCTCTCTCTCTCTCTCTCTCTCTCTCTCTCTCTCTCTCTCTCTCTCTCTCTCTGCACCTTCTCTCTAAGCTGACATCTGATCTACGAATGCGATTGAAATGTAATCCGAGCTGTTCTTTACTTTGCCTACGAGTTAATCACATAATTTGTTCAACTTTTTCAGGTGATCAATCCAGCTGATACCTTTAAAAGGATGTGACTCAACTTATCTAATATTACGATGAACTATTTTTGCTTCTATTTAGGGTAACAAATGCTAGCAGCTGATAATATTCCAAGATAAAATAAAATGGAAAATCGAATTGACAAATTTTTGGTCTAGATATAAATGGAGGAGAAATAATATTATAAAAAGTTTAATATATCATTTGTTTTTAGAGTTTTAAGAGAATTAGAAAAAGCAGAAAAATAAATAATAAAATGTGTAATTTTTGTTTCTTATTTTTAGTATTTTAAGAGAATTAAATTTATTTCAATATTCTTATGAAATATAGATTAAAATGCCAACATAATATTATTATATTGCGTATCTTTCTTTAAAGTACATATAATGAAAAAATGTGTTAAAATCAAGAATAAAATCTTGAATCAAGATTGCACATCTAAATTTATTCAAAAAGGTTTATTTTTAAATTAAGATGGAAAATTTACAAAAAATCTAGATCGCCAATTCTTGAAATTCAAGAATATAATCTTGTATACATACTGTAAAAATATACCAAATGTGGACTTCGGTATATTTTTAATATATGGAATATTTTAATTGTTGTACTATATCAATATACCTGAGAAACCCTTTGGTATATATTCAGTATTATTGCGGTAAATTATTTTTATATATTTTATTCTACCTATTCAAAATGGGTAGCGGAAGCTTTCTTACTTGTTTATGATTAATGATAACATTCACAGAAAGATTTAGAATTAAATTTCATATTTCTTGCTTGAGTCTTCTCTTTAATGATTGAATAGCGAAAATAGAGTTTAAAACATTCTTATTTTAATTCTATATTTTCACGATTTTATACTTCAGACTTATGGTAAAAATAAAATGTAGATTTGATTATATTGGAATTAGCAATAAGTAAATTTCAATATTATAATTTACAAATAAACAGAGTTTATCTGGATTATTAAAGTATAACATTTTTGTAAGAACATTCGCAATATAATAAAATATGTAACTATAATTTCTTCCGCTGTTCGAACTCTTTACTTGTAAAAAACGTTTAAATATAGTATATTACTAAAATTTTTTTGCGATTCATACAGACAAACAATTAGAAATTACTTAAACAATAAAAAACTTAAGTTTCATAATTATAATATTGTTTTTTAGGGTAACAACTTTCAGTATTTAAATGGTTTACTTAGAAAAATAATAAAATTATTACAATATAATAATATTATGTCTATAATTTTATTATAATAGTGTTCTAATTTCATTATATTTGTGTTTTTAAAATAAAAAATTTCGCAGTTCCAATTCTTTACTTGAAAAAATAACAAAAATATTTTAATATAACTAAAATTTCCTTGCGATTCATACAGTTAAACAATTATTAATTACTTAAACATTAAAAAACTCAAATTTCATAATTTCATTTGGCATAATTATTTATGTCAATTTCAAAGCAAATACTAAACTTAGTTGCGAACTGAAATTTGTAAGATATCATTTGAAATAGTTAATAAATTTATAAGCAATGCAAACACAGCAATAACTCATGAGTAAATAAGAGGTGGAGAGGTGTCTGACAACTTTTCCCATAGTTATCGGATGGAAGGAAAGCATTTCTCAAACAGCGTCAAGAAGCCCACATAAATCTGTCGAAGGCTCAACTCAGATCGAGATTGAGATGGGAGACTGAGACTGAAACCGAGACTGAGACTTCAACTTCGACTTAGTTGAGTTGAGTTGGGAGGATGCGGGCTATTGGAAATTTGTTTGCTTGTTGCGTTTATCAGCTGCAAAACTTGCAACTTGCAAAGAGTGACACATGAGGCAAGCAGCAGATAAGTCACAACAGCAGCAGCAACAGCAGCTGCTGGCGGCATTCCACGCATATGTCCGCCATATACTCAAGATTCAGCGTTTCCCATTTCCTCCAATACGGATTTCAGTTGCATATTTGGGGTTAAAAATATCAACACACATATGATGATGATGAGGAGAGTCGAGAAGTTGGCCATGTGCGTTGCTCTTCCATAAAATTGCCTCAAACTGAACTGGTTGCCTGCTGCTGCTGCTGTCGATCCCGATCGACTTTTGCCGGCTGTGTGGCATGTGTGGCAGCAACAGCGACAATGCTGAAACAAAAGGCCGCACTCAAGGGGGAAGCGAAAGCAGGCTGCAAGAGGCCGAAGGGTAGGCAGGCAAAAAAAAAACCAAACGTCCTTGCCCAGAACACCGCAAGCTGCTGACAGCAATTGTTGTTGTTGTTGCTGCTGTTGTAGTTGTTGTTGCTGCTGTGGCAGGAACAAGCGCCGCCTGTGCCAATCATAAAAACTTGAAAGAGCCACGTGTGCTGAATTTCCGCGCAAAAAGGAAAAACGCAATGCGACGACGACGTCGGAAAACATTTCAATGATGTTCATAATGACGATCAGCAGCAGCGTCGCATATGTCGCAGTTGCAAGCAATGTTGCCGCTTGTGGCAAGGCAGCTGCTGCTGCTGCTGCTTCCAAACGGTAGCTGGCTGGCAACTTTCTATGCCCATGCAATCAAATTGCAACGCACCAACAACAACAACAGCTGCCAATGGCTGAGATCGAGTCGGTATCTGGACGTCGTTTGACTTTCATTAGCATTTCTAACGGCCACGCAGCTGTTGGCTGCAACTTGCAACTTGCAACGCGCACTGCACTTGGCTGCTCTACTGCCACACACAGACAAACACACACACACACATACACTCAGCCACTCACACAATCAATCAGTCGCTAACTGGATCGATAGATGAAGCACAGTGGGGCAAAGTTCATTAAAATATTTGATAATTAAAAAATCGTAATTTCCATATTGAAGTTACAAAACTTAATCATTTATTTATTTAAAAAGGTTAGCTTTAATTTAAATTAATACTATTATTGGTAAAGCAATGACTGGAAAGGCCTTCAGCTTAGTATTTCCACATTTAAACATTGAAATTTCAAATATAGTCGAAGTCGAAGAGCTAATAAATGTTAAATTCTTTTAAATGAACATTTAAATAAAAATCGAATTCTTTAGATAATACAAAAATCACATTTCACTAAATCTAAATCTAATCTAAAAATACGGTAGAGAAAAATTTTAAATTTTTTTCACATTGTACTAAACGAAATATAATTATTCTTTTAAACCATAAGTTTAAATAAAAATCGAATTGAATTTAAGACTGGATTGATTGGATTGATTTTAAATTTGAATTAAAATTAAAAAAATTCTGAAATAAGTAATACGAAAAGTAATAATTAATTTCCAAAAAGAAGCAAATATGCTAAAAATATACAGCAAAAATACTAAACAAGTAAACAGTTACAGTGCAGTGTGCTCGACTATGAGATACTCTGTATCCATCTCGCATAAATGCAAAACACTACACTCCAGCTATAAAATTACGTTTGTTATTCAAGTTTTGTCAATATGCAAGGCAGAAATTGGAAATAATAAACATAACAAATGCGGTCGAAAAAAAATTATAGCTTTATCTCTTCTAGTCTCTGAGATCCAGGTGTTTATACAGACGGGCAGACAGACGGACATAGCTAGATTGTGTCGGAGATGCGTCCTTCTATCTGTTACATAAATTTTCTTCCGGCCGGCACAAAGCTATAATAGCCTTCTTTCCTATGGGTAGCGGGTATAAAAATATAATTAGTACTACAAATTCACCATATTTCATAATGTAATTATTTTGAGTCTATGACCTTAGTACCCCTTGTCTCTTCTTTTAGATATTTTATTTTTGTATAATACTTATACATGTAAATAAATAAATAAAATGTAATTAATTTCAATTAAAGAATTTGTTTCTTTT
Organism: Drosophila kohkoa; assembly: GCA_019972355.1. Lineage (NCBI taxonomy): Eukaryota > Metazoa > Arthropoda > Insecta > Diptera > Drosophilidae > Drosophila > Drosophila kohkoa. The sequence continues at coordinate 313,396 of BJEL01000040.1, forward strand.
TTAACTTTTTTTAAGATCGAAGAAATCTTAAACCAAGATTTTTCCAATTTAGTTTTTTTTTCTCTCTGTGTACAGATGTTTATAAGAATTTAAAGCAAAAAAACGAATTCATCTTACATTTTTTTCGCTTTAAATTCTTCAACCTTATTTCTTACAATCCAATTCAATTTAAATTTATTAAAAATATAAAAAGTTTATTATATTGTATATTTAATTATAATTAAAACACAACAATGCATTTTACAAGTGAAAATTCATATATTACAAAAAACGAAAGGATCATAAGATTTTTTTTTTAAGGAGTAAGGAGTAAAGGAGTTTAAAGTAAAGTATTGCAAAAGTTGAAAATTTAAAACATTTATTATACAACAAAAAGTAATGAACATTGGATTTATTAAAGGAGAAAGTAATGTAAAAGAGTATTGTAAAAAATTAAAAATTTCCTCAATTTTAATTAACAACATTATGAGTTTTTAAAGCACTGTGCGTGCACTTTGGAGGTTGCTGCAGTTGCAGTTGCAATTGTTGTTGTTGCTGTTGCAGTTGCTGTTTGCTTTAGGTGAAATGCGCAATGTGTGAGCTGCAATCGAGACTGAGGAGCAGCTGCGACGATCTGTCGAATCCGTCGAAGCCGTCGAATATCCGTCGAACTGTCGATTGGCGTTGCTCCGTTGCATTTGCGTTGTAAATATTTTTAATTGCTATTGGAATCTCTTCTCGTGTGCGCTTCATGGACATCTTTCAATTGCAGTTGCACGTTGCCAGTTGCAGTTGCAGATTGCAACTTGCAATTGGAGTCGGAGTTAGAGTCGTGTGGGTCGGCAAACTGTAACAGCAGCAACATCATTGGTTGCCGGTCGGTCCGGTTGATCGGCCTCAAAGCCAGCATTTGGCATTGGCAACATGTTGCTGTTGCTCCTGTTGTTGTTGCTCCCGTTGTTGTTGTTGCTGTTGCATGACAAGTCATTGGAAAATGTTGCTGCCTGACCGTTTGACATAATAACTGGCCACATTAGCAGCAATTGGCATTAGCCAATTAACTTTTTTTCTACTATGGTTGCTGCTTTCCTCAGTCACGCTTTTCCTTATTCGCAGCATTCATTGACACCTGCAATTGTTGTTGTTGCTGTTGCTGGCCGCGTTGCTGTCGTGTTCATGTTGTTGATTGGCAATCAATTTGTTGTCAGTTTTTATGATTCGCAGTGCGTCAACGTCAACTGCAACTAACTGTTTTTCATCTCAACTCTTTCGATTTATTATGTTGTTGTTGTCGCTGTTGCTGATGTTGTTGTTATTGTCATTGCTGTGGCTGACAATTAACAAATAGCAGTTGCTGCCTTTTGCATAGCTCAAGTTCGGTTTAAGAAGCAGCAACATGTGGGTGCCGCTGTCGATTGCTGGCGCGTGTTGCTAAGCCAACCGACAACAACTTGAACAACGGCAACAGCTGCTCACAATGTCAAAGTTGTCGCTTGGCTTTGCTGTCTGCCATTGGCTAGACATCTGGCCAAGATAAGCGGCATAATTATGCAAATTTGTTATAACAATCAACAGCGGCAGCAACTGCGACAACAGCAACACCAGCAACAACAACAACTGTGACGACAACAGCAACATTTTACGGTCGACTTAAATTGACGCTTATGGAGCGTTAGAATTACCGATTACTACAATAAGATAAACAATCATATTATATTATATTTATTAACTTTTCCATGCTTATTTTATGCAAATCCAAAATACAAATTCCACATTTAACTTGAAATTGAGACTTAAAAATTAAACTGAAATTGATACTGTAGCAATCTGTAAATGTAAATAGATTTGCCTGGATTTTTATGGGTTTACAGCTAGTCTTAAAAGATTATTGCACTGGTTCTCGCTGAGTTTTATGTTTCCATAAAGATTAATAATGATTAAACACGCTCAAGGCGTGTGAACATAACCTCGAAATGAAATCCAGGAAAACAGCAAAACATTAATTAAGCAACATTGTATTATGCACAAGTTATTACTACAACTTATTGAATAACATTTAGTTTAAAAGAACATTTTACAGAGTGTTTACATCAACTTATTGCTGTTACAGCAGCAACAGTTGCTGATTTTTACAGTGTACGTTAAGTCTTTGAAAAAAACTAAAGTTATAATAAATTGAAATGATTTTAAAACAATTAATTGCTGTGTCATTTTCATGTAATGATTTTGCAGTTAATGTGTGAGCAATTATTGCTACTGCAGCAGCAACAATTGCTGGTTTTTTGAGTGTACCTAAAGTTTTTTCAAAAAAATATATTAGTCAATTTTGGATATAGTTATAAATTAAATAAATACTCAAACATTTTCACTTTTAAAGACTTTACTTCTTATGTGGTGGCATGTATTGCAGCTGTAACAACAACAGTTGCTGATTTTTGAATTGAACTAAATATTTGATTATATTTAAATGGTTTTAAAATAATTAATTGCAGAGTCGCTTTTACTTTTATTGATATTGCAACTTATGTGCGCACAATTATTGCTGCTGCAACAGCAACAGTTGCTGATTTTTAAAGTGCACGTGAAGTTTTTGCGAACAACTTGAATTATATTTTATTTAAATGGTTTTAAAATAAGTAATAACCGTGTCATTTTCACTTTTAATGAGTTTACAGCAAATGTGACGACAGGTATTGCTGATGCAGCTGCAACCGTTGCTGTTTTTTTGAGTTTCAATAAAAATGTTGAATAAAATTATATTATATTATATTTAAATGGCTTTAAAATAATTAATTGCTGTATCGTTTTTACTTTTATTGATATTGCATCTCATTTGTGAGCAAGTACTGCTACTGCAATAACAACAGTTGCTGGTATTTCTCTGTTTAAATAAAGATTTTGCAAAAAATTAAATTAATTTATATTTGCATAGTTTTAAATAAAATAATTGCAATGTCATTTATAGTTTTAATGATTTTACAGCTTTTGTGAGGGCAAGTATTGCTACTGCAACAGCAACCATTGCTGTTGTGCCAAGCAAATGCAAAGCAACTGCCAAGAATTATCTTTAATAATAATTCCACAATTGAGATTAAGTAATTGACATGCCATTTACAATAAAATCACAACTCTATAGGGCAAAAAATTACATGTATTGCTGTTGTGCGAGCAACAATCGCAGCAACTGCAATGAGTTTAATTAATTAATAATGCTACCATTTTAGATAAAATTGTTGGCATGCTATACTTGGGTTTAAAACAAGATTGTTGACAACAAATTACTTTTAATTAAGTCTTTTTAATTTTAGATAACATTTGCAACATGCCAACTTAAGTAAAAAACGACTTTACAGGGTATCAGCAACAGTTGGTGACTAAACAAAGCGATCATAAATAAGCGAAAACTTAGAGCTACAAGTTGACGCAACTGATTTGAATACAAACATTGACTAGAGTCGGATTTGGAATTTGTGGCAGCTACAAATCAATTGCGGCCGTCACAGTCAGAGTCAGTGTCCAAGGGGCAAGATCCACAAGATCGATGGTACGCATGCATAAATGCCTCCATAATCATTTCGTTGTACGAAATTTAGATGTCACTTTGCTGTCAGTCTCAAGTTCCTGACGAACTGACGGACGACAAACAACGATCAACAGAGAGAGAGAGAGAGAGAGAGAAGACAACGACAACGCGAAGATCGCGAAAGACGTTGCCAGATCATGTCCATATTTGCATTTTTGAAATGACACATGGAAATTTTTGAAAGCGGAGCACAAAAACGGCCAACAGATTGACAGCAGCTGCAACCAAAAACAAAACACAAGACAGAAAAAAAAAACCGACAGAGTTCCAGATACAAAAGACGTAGACGGAATGCTAAACGAAAGTCGTGCACATATGGATATGGATATAGTATATGCTAGATGTCTGTTTGCCAAAGATAATTGCTGTCGCATATTTTCCAGCTTGTCCACTTGTTGCAGCAGCAACCGGCAACTGGCAACCGGCTGCCTGCCAGCCAGCAACATGTGTTGCCAAGCTGCCGATTTTGGGCAACATTTTCGCAATCCGGCAATCGCAAACGATTTGCCAGCCACAGCAGCAACATATTTGCAGAAAATGCGATTTTCAACTATCGCCACACGTAATCGACAGTCACAATCGTAATCGCCATCGAATTGGTAATTTGCATGTTTATGCAAGCTGCGAGACACTGTGCGCTTAGGCGTGATGACGTTGCCGTTGTGTGCGCCAAGTTCAATGTCTGGAACGAGACGAGAGCGTGAGCGAGAGCGAGAGAGCATGAAAAAAACATTGGCAACGCCAACGTCAATGAACGGCAGCAAAGCGCATACAACAACAACAACACAGTGAGAGCGAGAACGAAAACCAAGAATGAAAACAAACAAACAGAGAAATAATAATAGAGATAACGGGACCACTTCAACGACACCCTGTACTTAATTTCAGTGCGAAATGGAAACGAGGTTGAAATACATACGCAATGCTAAATAGCAAAATGAAAAGCGGCACCAAAGCAAAACAACGAAGCTGAAATACACTAACAAGCAATCAAGTAGAGCTGGAAAATAATCGACCATCGATGTTTTCGATGTTTTTCAGTTAAAACACAAAAATAACAATTAAGAAGGTGTTTTTATTAGAGATCATAATCATAGTGGGCGAAGAACCATCGATGCTTAGAAAATTGAAGAAACATTGATAGTATCGATTGTTTTCCTGTACAATGAAGAAAACTACTTTAAAACTAGTTAAAATTTGTAGACAACCTATTAATTGAATACTAAATAAAGAATTTAGTTGCGTGGCACGCACATTGTCAAAACAATTTTAATTTTCTCTTTACGTGTGCGCAGCGCGTCGCCAAACACATTACATATTCACACTATCCTTTCCAAGAAAGCATAGACAAAAACAGAACAACAACAACACTGCCCACGTTTATTATTTTTGCCATCTTCGTAGAGAGAGAGTTTCACAGACAGTGAGCGCACGCGAGAGAGAGACACCGGCGTCGCTGTTGTTGCTACGTTCTCTTTGTTGAGTTCTTACTCTCCGGTTTGGACAGAGTGCATTGTTGGTGTTGTTTACGTTTCGTTTGCGTTTTCAGTTTCGTGATAAAGTCGCAGGCAAATGGACATACGCAGGCTGATCAACGAGGTTAAGCAGCGTCCCGCTCTCTGGGATGCCAACCATTCGGAGCACGCTAATCGCGTGGAGACACAGCGTCAATGGCTCAGCGTGGCGGAGGCAATGGATGCCAATGGTGAGTCAGCCCTAAAAAATCAAGCTAACCTCAACTGAAACTCTTTCGTTTGTTCTCTCTCCTTCTCTCTCTTGCACAGTGGAACTGTGCCGCAGCAAATGGAAAAACTTGCGTTGCAGTTATCGCAGGCTACAGAATCGACAAAAGAGCAGTCAACAACAAGCGTCGCCAGCACCTCAATGGACCTATGCCGAAGCCATGAGCTTTTTGGACAACTGTTGGCATCGCGAAGACGACGACGATTGCGCGTCGAACGTCAACGACACAGCGATACAATTCAAAGCGGAACCCGATGAAATGGAGACGGACAACGATGCACTCATGCAAGAATTCCAAAGTGCAGTAACACCGCAAGCAATGCGTCGTCTGTCGCACAACATTTCACTGGCCAGCGCTGCAGCCGAGGAGCAGCAATCGGAGGCGCCCGTAATGAGTTCCTCCTGCCCCCTGCCAGCGGGCACAGCGATTGCGGCGGCAGCGGCGAGCAGTTGTCAGTGTGCCAAGCGTGTGGATGAGCAGGTTAATTTCCTCGAGGATTTAAAGCGGGAGGAGCAGCAGCTGATGCAGTCGACGAGCCAGGATTTGGCGCGTTGCAAGAACGTGTTGCATGTGGGCGACGCGGATTACAATTTCCTTGTGAGTATTCTGCCCATGATGAAGCAGATGTCGCCACTGCAAAACGTCAGCTTTCGCGCCAAGGTGGGCGAAGTTTTGTTGCATACGATGCAACAGCCGCCCATGCAACTGCAACAACAACAGCAGCAGCAAAAAGCGGCACAGGAGTCGCCGCAGCCGTCACAAATGTTGTTGAACCAACAGCAGATGGCCTTGGACCAGGCTGAACAAGTCGACTCCAGCTCGAGCTCCGCCACAAATTGGAATTGAGTCGCCGATTCCACGATTCCAATTCCAGCTGAGCCAGCTTCCCATTCAATTGAGAGAGCAACCTTCAGAGAGAACTAGAGAGAGAGAGTGAGAGATTGACACGAGTTATTAACCCAATAAATGCGCATGCTCACGACTGTACAGTGGTGTGAGGTCTATTGAACACTGGACAATACTCATATGCTTATGTTTACATCGTATTAATTGTATTTGTAATGTACATTTAAATTTTTATTGAAACTTTCCAGTTTGGCGTTAATAAACTTTAGTTTAAAAATAATAATAAAAATAAAATTAATACTTTGAGTTGGTCAAAACAGTTCTTAGTATTTAAAGAGTTTTAATGCTTATAAAAAATGGAAAGATTGATTATTATATTTTTAAAAATAAAAAAAATTAAATTAAAAATCAGATTGAGTTCTTAATTTCGAAAGATGACAATTGTGTACTGGGGATATAATCTTTCTCTTTGCAGATTTTGAACCTTGTTTACTAAAACTTTAAAATCAACAAAAGTTCTTGAGGGTAATCAAGGTGTCCGAAGTAATCTGATATGATTGGTTGAAACTATTTATCCAAAGTAATTTACAATTACTAAAACTTTTCTAAAGTCAGATCGTATGACGAATGAGCTCCTTCTAAATTGATCTGATTCTCATTAAGTACTATGAAATTCGAAACAATTTATACTTTTTTAAATAAATGGTGTCTGTACAGATGTAAAAATTAATTGGAACTTAGAAACTTTATTTCAAAATGCAAAGTAATTTTTACAATTATTGAAACTTTATTCCAAAATCAGATAAACACCTGACGGTAATCAAATGGGTAATCAAATGAGCACTCAGTGTCTTAAGGGCTGTTTACGAGCAGTTGATGTTTCACTTGCCTGTTGATCTGCAGTTTGACTCATCAACCCTTCAAGATAGAAATCAACTTACCTTTTGTAGTTGTAATCCCTTGACCCTAAAATGACTGAAGGGAATGGGTTAATTGTTAATTTGAACATCCGAAACTTGTTTAACAAGTGTATGATCTAGATTTAAGAATATGTAGCATCTGTTAGAGATTCAGATGTGAAACTAGCAAATGTTTCACTTTTATCTCGAATCTTAGAAATTGATAATTATGTTAAGACAGGTTTAAAAAGATTTTTTATTTTGGGAACTTTTTTAAATTCAACTATGTATTTAAATTTATAGGAATTTAATTTAATTTAAAATTGGTGTCTTCATATTAATAGAATATAGTGATGGAGTTCTAGTAAAAGTTCATGTTAATAATAATTATTGATAAAATACACACATGTATGAAATAGTATTACTAAATACCCACGTTTATAGGGTAGAAAAGTATTATAACTTTATGCCGGCAGGAAATGTATGTAATAGGTAGAAGGAGGCTTCTCCGACCCTATAAAGTATATATATTCTTGATCAGCAAATTTAAAAAATTTAATTTGTTTTTAAATGTCATACATTACAACAATATCAATATGGGAGATGAGATTACTCTTTCGTTGGTACATTCTAATGTAAATCTGTTTATCAAATATATAATACTTAGTACGATTTAAATCGTAAAAAAGGATTCTGATTTCGAATTTTCTGTTGTTCACTTATTTTATTCATCTTTGGGACGAATAAGCATCTTAGCTTCTTTGAGATAATTTGCTGTTTCACTCCACCAAACTAGATCCTTGCCGTATAATCCATTTAAGTTACTGCATAGCAAAAAATTATTTAACATGTATACTAATACATAAAAAATAACAATTTTAAATACGAATATTTACCATTTAAAACAGTTGTTGTACCACCAGCCACTATTATTCCAAACTGCACAATTATCATAAAAAAGATCATTATCCCGATCGAATGTTGTGAATTTCATCTTATCGCTGTCTCTCATCGCATTCTCAATATTTCCCCTGAATTTACCCAAGCTTAGTGCGTATCCATTGTCTTCATCAGATATTTCGAAATCATCATATCGAGCGTAGAAGATGTTGCCATCTTCGGCAAGCAAATGTATGTAGAGTTCGTATTGCTGCAGACTCGTTAGTCGATGTATCTTTTCTAATCCTAGGAAAAAGTCACTATCCTATGAACCGAAACCTTTTCTATAAGTGCACTATGGGCAAAAATCCCCGAATTGCGGCATTTTTACCATTTTTGAAGATAGAAACATGAAACTTTGTACATATACCTAAAAAATAAAGATAGAATTTCGGATTTTTTCTTTTTTCAATTGGACCACGCCTTCCTTCCCGCCCACCTAACCATGAGGTTATAATTTTCGATTTTTTTTCTAAAAATTGTTTTAAAATATTTTAATGTAATATATTTAATACAATTAAACAAAATTTATTAAATTAATATATATATGGCAAATTCGCATTTTAAATTTGATTTGGATCCATGCAAATTTAAATCAAAAATTAATTAGAGTCTAATATTATGTTTTGTGACTCCATAATTTGGTGCCCAGTTAATAATTTATTCTTCACAAAACTCTTCCTGCAACTCCAGGGAACTTTGCCCGAAAATGTCGAGCTCACAATCTCCGTCTTCTTCTATCTGATTATCATTATTGTCTGCACATGCCTATGTTATTGGAGGCTCAATATCAGGAGATTCCAAAAGAGCTATAACATCTCTTAGTGGGCTTTTTTATAGTTTAATCTTTGGCGTTCCTTTAGATTTATAGTTGAAATCAGTGGATCAGAGGAATCCAAAGCTCTATTAAACACATCTGATATAGTATTCAGCGGCTGTTTTTCCTTGCATGAGAAAACATATCGAGTTTGTACAATTTTTTGCGCTCTTCTGACGCATTTTCACGGAGAGCTACTAGAAAAAGTACAGAGGTTTCCATAATTTGGTGCCAATGTACTAAAGTACTGGTACAAAATTGTGCAAAATTTGAGATATTGGATACCACTTATAAGTATTAATGTATAAGTACATCAAGTACCTGCTTTAACTTTTAATGGGCATACCTCAAACTCACATTATGTAGCAATTAAAATTATATAAACACTTTTCAAAACGGCAGGCAACAATAGCATTGAATTTTGTGTTTCATAGACTAGTTAAAATGCTAATTTTCACTTTAACCTTGGTCCTGCCTCAGTATACGTTAAGCGTTTACGATCAGGCTTTTCGCGTGGAACATCATCTTAAGAAATTATGAACGAAGATGCAAGCGATTGCGCAGGCTTTTCTGTTCCATTTTCGTAAATTAGTGTTATTCAATCCGAAAAACTGAATAAGCATATCTTTTATTAAGATTTGCTGAACATCACTTAATTCATTTTCATCGATATTTTGCAAAAAAAAACTGCTTCACAGCGGTTTGTTGGCGGTTGTTGTTGCTCCAAAAATCAAGTAACGTTGAATAACAAGACGTAAATACAACTGCAACATTAAGTTTTGCCGTAAATCGGGCAAAAACGGGCAAAAATGTTAACCACTATTTGATTGTTAACAGTTTAGTTAATAACATTCAGCTTTAATATTGCCTCGACCGGCCTAGACGCACTAGTTACACTCCACAGAAACACAAATGCATTTGTTACCAGGGACCTAAAAACATACCAACAACACATGGCACGATTGCACAATATATTACATGTACTAAAAATTTAGTGCCAATAATTAATATTACATACCTTGACGATTAAATTCCATATTCAAGCTTTTTTGTTTGATTTAGTATTTGAATATAAAATTGACAAAAAAAATCACAAATTTTCCCGCCAATTTTTTTTTTTCAGAGGGTCCAGACCATAGTCTTTAAATATGGGCGAATAACAAATTACCAACGAAGTCTAAAATTTTTTAAAAATATGTTTCAGTATTCTTGAAGTATTCTAATTCAAAAAATAAAGTCAATTTAATGATACCGAACACAAAAAAAAATGTAAAAATGCCGCACTTTGCGACTTTTTGCCCATAGTGAAGTGGCCCAATCCCTGGTAAAGTTCTCTTTTCCACCAATTCGCTGCTGTATTACTATCCAACCAGGCCCAGCTAACTGACTATCGCATAGAACATCGAAGGAACCAACACCAGAAACTTCAATTTCATGCACTCCAGGATGATTTCCGAAAGGGAGACAACTTGAAGGATTATTATTATAATCTGATGTCCTATTTAATTTAATAATTTCTGCATGGCATATTTCAATGTCTTTATCTTTTTTAAATAACATGGTTTGCCTCTCTTCTAATTTCAAACTAATTGTTTTCTGATGTTCTGCGATGTTTTGAATTGTTGCAGAGTATCCAGAAATTTTCTCATCTTTTTCAATTACACTAGAATTCAGCTTTTTTAATTGATCCTCACATATTTCCAATTTGTTAGATTTATCTGATAAATGTAAACAATGAAACCAATTAAGGTTTATAGTTGTTTGTTGTGAATTAATCTCAGATTCTAATTTATCAACTTTACTTTGACACAATTGCAAATCGTTTTCTTTTCTTATTATTTCGTTTTTATACTCATCTAATTGAAATGCCTCCTTCATGAGCTTTTCATGAATTGCTACAATTTCATGATACTTGATCATAAGATCAGCATTTATTTCACTTATATGCTTTTCCTTAATTTCACTTTGGTCTAACTCATTACGAACTTGTTTAAAGTAGTCTAGCAAAGGCTTCACACTTTTATAGGTATGACCGCCGCACAGTTTGTCCATTTCTCGGTCGTTCTCGCATGTCTGATAGGAAGAAAATACTAAACATTAAACACTTTTTTAACTGTATACACATATGTCAATATTCACCTCTTCTCCTGTTGTTGTGCCCACCAAGAATAGTTTGAGGATTATTAATAAAATTACGTTTATTTTTATTCTACCCATTTCGAATGTCTCGATCGGATTAAAACAAAGTTGAAACTGAAATTAAATATTTCGTTTGAATCGATGAAGAGCTCAGCTCTGAATTGCTGATTTATGTATATATAAAACAAATACGTATTGCAAACAGTTTAGATTAAGCTCCAACGTTCTTAACGTAAGAGAGGTCGAAAGATGAGATTGTGTAATAGTGATAAGGAACAATATTACATTATACGTTTATATTGTTGTTGATATTATTTAAGTCGACAGAATGAATACAAAATTAATAATAAATATACCAGATTGTTGATCGCCTAAAGATGAAACGACATTCATTTAATACAATCTCACCTCTTTCCTTCAGGCATTCCAAATATATTCAAATCTCTCTTAAAAGTAGCTATTCATATATTTATTGTAAAAGCATATAGTGCACTATAACAATTATACCCATTATACTTTTAATTACATTTTGGATTTGAATTTCTCAGTTGATCACTAGATAATTTTTATACCCGCTACCCATATGTAGGGTAGAAGGGTATTATAACTTTGTGCCAGCAGGAAATGTATGTAACAGGTAGAAGGAGGCATCTCCGACCCCATAAAGTATATATATTCTTGATCAGCGTCAACAGCCGAGACGATCTAGCCATGCCCGTCTGTCTGTCTGTCCGTCTGTCCGTATGAAACACTGGATCTCAGAGACTATAAGAGATAAAGCTCTAATTTTTTTTCGACAGCATTTGTTATGTTTGCACGCAGATCAAGTTTGTTTCAAATTTTTGCCACGCCCACTTCCGCTCCGCAAATCAAAAAAAATCGAATAACAAGCGTAATTTTAAGGCTAGAGCTGTATATTGTATACAATAATAACTATAACATACTAATTATGAGTCATGAAAAATTGATTGCGATCAGATACAAATTGTGGAAGATATTAAAGAAATACTTTTGTATGGGCAAAAACGCCTACTTACTAGGGGTCTCAGTTGCTTTGGCCAACAATCTGGTATATTGTGTCGTCTATGGTATATTTTGAATGTGGTACTATATCGATCTAACAAATGAACCGTTCGGTATGTTTTTAGAATTTTTGTAGTATTTTCAGTATATTTTGAAAAAAAAAACCGCAATATTTTGCTTTTATTCAAAATGGGTAGCGGGTATCTGTAGCTTTCTTACTTGTTTTGATGACATTAAAAAACGTTGCTATTTTTATCCACAATTTTGTTCAACTTTTGCTTTCTAATTGTAACGAATGATATTGAACTATGTTAAAATGAAAAAGAATATGTTGTTTTTCAAGATATTATTTTTTAATTAAAGAAAAGCATTTGAAGAATCGTTTTTTTAGATATTATTTGTACATTAAAGTAAAGAAATTGAAGAATGTCAGCACTTTTAAAGCCAACTTAAGATTTAAACTTTTGGTATATTTTGAAGAATTATATGAAACAGAATAATTATAAAACATTCTTATCTTCGACGTTAGTAAATAAAAAATTGGGAAATAAAAGTGATTTACTCTTTTTTAAGGTTAATTTGTAAAGCGAGAACACGAACCAAAATAATAATGACATTAAATTAGTAAACTGCAGCTTTAGCAACTCTGCCGAAAGTAAAGAGTAGGAAAGTATCTGAAGATGTGAAGCTTACTTAACTAAAATTTAATTTGTTTTTAAATGCCATTACAACAATATCAATATAATTTCATCTCTTCCGTTGGTACATTCTAATGTAAATCTGTTTATCAAATATATTTAGTGAGATTTAAGTCGTATAGAAATGATTCAAAAGTCGAATTTTCAGTTGTTCACTTGTTGATTTCTTCTTTGGGACGAATAAGCATCTTAACTTCTATAAGTTGATTTCTTATTGCAGTCCACCAAAATAGATCATCGTCGTATAATCCATTTAAGTTACTGCATAGGAAAAAATTATTTAACATGTATACTAATACATCAAAAATATCAATTTGAAATATTTACCAATAACAACAATTTTTGTACCACCAGCCACTATTATACCGAGCTGCACAATTATCGGAATAAGGGTTATTATCCCTATCGAATGTTGTGAATTTCATGTTTTCGGTGTATCTCATCGCATCCCAAATATTTCCCTTGAATTCACCCAAGCTTAGTGCGTATCCATGGTCTTCATCAGATATTTTGAAGTCGTCATATCGAGCGTAGAAGATGCTGCCATTTTTGGCAACCAAATGTATGTACAGTTCGTATTGATGTAAGCTTGTTAGTCGATACATCTTTTCTAATCCTAGGAAAAAGTCACTATCCAATGAACCGAAACCTTTGCGATATGTGGCCCAATCCCTGTCAAAGTTTTCTTTTGCACCAATTCGCTGCTGTATTACTATCCAACCAGGCCCAGCTAACTGACTATCGCATAGAACATCGAAGGAACCAACACCAGAAACTTCAATTTCATGCACACCAGGATGATTTCCGAAAGGGAGACAACTTGAAGGATTATTATTATAATCTGATGTCCTATTTAATTTAATAATTTCTTCAATGTCTTTATCTTTTTTAAATAACATGGTTTGCCTCTCTTCTAATTTCAAACTAATTGTTTTCTGATGTTCTGCGATGTTTTGAATTGTTGCAGAGTATTCAGAAATTTTCTCATCTTTTTCAATAACACTAGAATTCAGTTTTTTTAATTGAACCTCACATATTTCTAATTTGTTCGATTTATCTGATAATTCTTCTTTACACTCATCATAACTCGCAAGAAAATTTGCATTAAGTGTTAATTTGTTTATAGTTGTTTGTTGTGAATTAATCTCAGATTCTAATTTATCAACTTTACTTTGACACAATTTCAAATTGTTTTCTCTTTTTATTATTTCGTTTTTATACTCATCTAATTGAAATGCCTCCTTCATGAGCTTTTCATGAATTCCTACAATTTCATGATACTTGATCATAAGATCAGCATTTATTTCACTTATATGCTTTTCCTTAATTTCACTTTGGTCTAACTCATTACGAACTTGTTTAAAGTAGTCTAGCAAAGGCTTCACACTTTTATAGGTATGACCGCCGCACAGTTTGTCCATTTCTCGGTCGTTCTCGCATGTCTGATAGAAAGAAAATAACAAACATTAAGCACTTTCTTAACTGTATACACATATGTCAATATTCACCTCTTCTCCTGTTGTTGTGCCCACCAAAAATAGTCTGAGGATTATAAATAAAACTACGTTTATTTTTATTCTACCCATTTCGAATGCTTCGATCGTATTAAAACAAAGATGAATCTCAAACTAAATATTTCGTTTGAGTCGATGAAGAGCTTAGCTCTGAAATTCGGATCTATATATGCAAGCAATTGAGATTAAGCTCCAACATTCTTAACGGAAGAGAGGTCGAAAGATGAAATTGTGAAATAGTGATAAAGAACAATACTACATTATATGTTTATATTGTTGTTGATATTATTTAAGTCGACAGAATAAATAATAAATTAATTATAAATATACCAGATTGTTGACCATCTTAAGATGAATCGACATACATACAATACAATCTCAGCTCTTTCCTTCAGGCATTCCAAATATATGCAAATATATATGTATATTATATATATTCAAATCTCTCTTAAAAGTAGCTTTACATATATTTATTGGAAAAGCATATATGCTTTTAGAGCTCTAATTTTTTTTCGACAGTTTGCACGCAGATCAAGTTTGTTTCAAATTTTTGCCACGCCCACTTCCGCCCCGAAAATTGAAAAAATCGAATAAAAAGCGTAATTTTAAGGCTAGAGCTGTATATTGTATACAATAATAACAATAACATACTTTTTATGAGTCCTGAATTTGTTTGTGATCAGATAAAAATTGTGGAAGGTATTAAAGAAATACTTTTGTATGGGCAAAAACGCCTACTTACTAGGGGTCTCAGTTGCTTTGGCCGACAATCTGGTATATTGTGTCGTCTTTGGTATATTTTGAATGTGGTACTAAATCGATCTAACAAATATGCCGTTTAGTAAGTTTTTAGAATTTTTGTAGTATTTTCGGTATATTTTGAAAATAATACCGGAATATTTTGCTTTTATTAAAAATGGGTAGCGGGTATCTCACAGTCGAGCACACTCGACTGTAGCTTTTTTACTTGTTTTTTATGATAATCTAGTATATTTTGCACTCTATCGTATATTTTTAATGTAGTACTGTACTGTAAAATAACATTTGGTGTATTTTTAGTAATTTTGTGGTATATTTATTTGGTATTCCGAATAATACCGTTTTGCTTTTATTTAAAATGAATAGCAGCCATTTCACGCGTCGCGTTTTCTTACATGTTTTGTTATGTATTTATAAATATTCTTATAATAACCATAAAAGCAATGATGAATGTTATAATGATTTTAAATTAGTATGTTAAATAAATGAATTTATAGAAATTTCGGTACCAAATTTGAAGCATTTAAGCCTAAATTTGAAAGTGTTATTCGTAAATTGAAAGTTTCTGTTGTTTTACATAAAATGAAACTAAAATTAAGTTTACAACCCGTAACACAGGTATTTGGTAAACCTACTCGAAATGTTTTTTATACTCTAAGCATATGCTACACACACAATAGTTAGTGCAACAGGTGTGTTAACTAACTGTTCTACAAGCTTAGCTATTTGCATACGTCTCCGCCCCAGGCGGAATATCAGCTGCAAGTTGTGGAAAGAATAAACCTGGAAGATTACTCTCAGTGGTGAGTCTTTATGGCGTGTGTGGGCGTTCAATGATGCCATTGCCAGACGCAATCGCAGTCGCTGTCGCAGCAGCAGCTGCACAGTGGAGCTAGGCGGCCCACACACTCACACACACACACACACACAGACAGACATTGGAGCATATCAATAAATTACAGTAGAATGAACTCAGATGCAGGCAGAGTCAGGGGCGGGGCGGTGAGCAAAGGGGAGATCAAGGCAATGGTCAACGACGGTGGTCCTGTGTTAAAAGCCAAGTCCAAAGTTAACATGACCATAAAAGCGGCTACAAAGAAAACAAAAAAAACGTCAAGAAAAAAAAATGGACAACAACAAAACAAACAAGAAGCAGAGAGTGGAACTCGAGCTGGGGATTGGAGAGGTCGCTTGAGAAATCAACGCAGCTGCGGATGACGAATCGAAATTGACATTGAACTGGAAGCAAAGGCGACAACTGGATGCTGGGACATTATGAGCTGAACTTGTTGCTGCCAGTTGCCAGCTTGCCAGTTGGCCTGGCTTTTAGAAATCCAATTACAATAACAACAACAACAATCACAACAACAACAACCACAACAACAACAACGACGGCAACAACGACAACTCCAATCAGCAGCCAACTTAAAAGGTAAACAATACACAAAAGCGGGCCAAAAAAGTTTAAGGTGTGTTCTTGAGCTTGAACGTAGATCTAGCTGTTTCTTAGCTGTTTGCAGTGATTGTAGCCAGGCCAAGTGGAAGTTCCAGCTCCAGAGCTGAAGCCAAAGCCAAAGCAATTGCAATTAACAAGCAGCCAAATTGAAAGAACCAAATCGCTGCCAATCGAAACCAATCGAATCGAATGCAAATTGACATTTTGTCACTCGAACGTGCCCCCTTCCAATCTAGACTGGAAGCAAATTCCAACGCAAGCACTGGAACATTCCACATTCCATTAGCATTTCCAAGTGACATTTTTCCATGGCCACTTTCAACTCTTTGATGAATTTTCTTTTTCGCACCATTTTGCTAATCCTCCGTCTAGAAGATGGCCAAAAACCGCCGAGCATAAAAGTGTTAATCCAGCCATAAAAATTAACAAGCTGCCAAATTGAAAGAACCAAATTGAAACCAAATTGAATCGAATGCAAATTGATATTTGTCCCCTTCCAATCTAGACTGGAAGCCAATTCCAGCACTAGAACATTCCACATTCCATTAGCATTTCCAGGCGGCATTTTTCCATGGCCACTTTCAACTCTTTGATCCGTCTAGAAGATGGCCAAAAACAAGCATCCATATTAAACGTTTTGTCACTCGAACGTGCCCCCTTCCAATCTAGACTGGAAGCAAATTCCAGCGCAAGCACTGGAACATTTCACATTCCATTAGCATTTCCAAGCGCCATTTTTCCATGGCCACTTTCAACTCTTTGATGAATTTTCTTTTTCCCGCTATTTTGCTAATCCACCTCCTGGAAGATGGCCAAAAACCCCCGATAATAAATGTTGTAATCCATTAAATGCAATTAACAAATATCAAAATTGAAAGAACCAAAATAAAACCATTCGAATCGAATGCAAATTGACATTTTGTCACTCGAAACGTGCCCCATTCAATCTAGACTGGAAGCAAATTCCAGCGCAAGCACTGGAACATTCCACATTTCATTAGCATTTCCAAGCGGCAATTTTCCATGGCCACTTTTAACTCTTTGATGGATTTTCTTCATTTTTTATAATCATCCGTCTAGAAGATGGCCAAAAACAAGCATCCATATTTAACATTTTGTTCCAATCTAGACTGGAAGCAAATTCCAGCGCAAGCACTGGAACATTCCACATTCCATTAGCATTTCCAGGCGGCATTTTTCCATGGCCACTTTCAACTGTTGCCGCACATTTTTGTTGCTGTTGATGTTGATGGATTTTCTTTTTCGCACCATTTTGCTAATCCGTCGACTAGAAGATGGCCAAAAACCGCCGAGCATAAATGTGTTAATGATCTTGCCGCTGCAACAACTGCATTTACCTGTTCTGTTGTTTTGTTCTTTTGCCGACACAAAATGCAAATTTCGTTCTATTCACCTCACGTCAAATATTTGTATAGATTTTTACCTCATCCTCCTGGGTGCAAGTGCATTCTGGCACACAGGTGTTAAAACTCGCAGCTCATTGTTAATGCGTTTCGGTTGTTGTTCTTCTTGTTGTTGTTGCTGCATTGTTTTGAGTACCTGTTGCACTTGCGACTCATCTGCTTCGGAGACGTTTTGCATATTGCGGAATTTCCAGAATCTGCTTAATTCATCGAAAGGGTTTCCTCTTGACGCCCCGCCTAACACCTCAAACAATTTTGCATATATGACCAACAACAGGTGCTATCCGCATGTTTCCCACCCAAAAAAAAATAAGAAGAATAAAGAAAATAACACATTCACATCTGGTTGTCGTAATACCCTAAATTAGCTAAGCTTCAATTGCTACCGACATTGCGAAAAGCGACGACTGGAACGTGAGATCATACAAGAACATTTATTTATTTAAATCGATTCTAATGCTGACAGCTATTCAAGTCATGCATCGGGTATTTCCAATTGTTTTACGGCGCACATTTCGAAGAAATGATCGTATAAAAATGTACGAGAAAAGCATAACAACTATTCCAGCGGTTAGGGAATTGCGTTCCAGCACTTCCAAGATTTTATTTGATTTCCATTAACTCAGTAATTTTACATTGTTGTCTTTTACTTGACATTAGAATTTAATTACGACGATTTTCTAGTATTTCTAAAAGTGTTCATATTAGAAATGGATTTTAGTAATAAAATTAGTGCACTTCCAGCGAATTACGGAGCATTCCAGTATATGCAAGAAAATATTTTACCATAACATAACAATATATAAAAAATAATATGCTTTTTAAAATAATATCTTTAACCAGCATTCAATTTCAAGCAGACGTTTGGAAAGTTGATTTCCATTAACATAGCGAAATTATCTTTTACTTTCCAGCCCAATCCCTCTCAAATATTTCCAGTAGGTTTGTCAATGCTTCTACTACTTCTTCATGACATATTTTAGTAGATCAAAGTTATTGAATATTACTTCTCTTAATAATTTTAGCCAACATTCAGCTGGAACACAATGTTTGGGGAGTAGAATTATTCTATTTCCAGTACATTATTGAGCACTCTAGTCTATTCCAGTAAATTCTTGACATATGTAACATATTTTAGTAGATTAAAGTTCATTAATATTACTTCGCTGAATATTTTTAGTACACTTTCAACTGGAACAAGATGATTAGGCAGTTGCCTTCTATTGGAACAAACGTATTATATCAACATATTTTTATTTAACTCTTTTTAGTAGATTCTCACAATTTTTTTAATTTGTGCAATAATAAATAGTTGAAAGTAGCTGGAAATAGATTTATTATACTTCCAGCACATTACAGAGCATTCCAGTCTATTCCAGTAAATCCAAGCCAAGTCATTACAACACAAATTTTTTTTAAATCACTAACAAGTCTGCCTTTTAAATTAATAAATATTTTTTAAATGTTTGCAATAATAAATAACTAGAAGTAGCTGAAGGTAAATTTATTGCATTTCCAGCATATTAATGGCCATTCCAGTCTATTCCAATAAATCCAAGCCAAGTCTTTTCCAGAAAAAATGAAAAATTATACTATAAGCAATCATTTTATTCAGTAGAAAAGTTTGTGATAAACTTTTGAAAGTCTCAATTGGTTATTAAGTAAATTCTTTATTAAATTCAATGCAATTCTTGTAATTATTGCGTGTTACTCTTAACGGTTTAAGCCCTTTTCAGAGATCGTGCTTAATAATATTTAATCAGCTGCATATTTAGCATACACTTAAGCAACATTCAATACACAATGCAGACACCTATCAGAAGACAGAAGTAAAGAAATTCTCAGCAGCAGACAGCAGCAGCAGCAATAATGATCAGTTTCTCTTTAGAGTCATTTGCTAATGTTGTGGCCCCTCAATCATTGACCATAATCTCGGCCCAAAAACCAATCAAAACAGGCACTTAACATTTGGCTATAGACCCGAAAATCAAGCAGTCGACGTCGAAGCAGAACACAAAACGTTACTCTGACTCTCTCAGGCATCGTTAACAGTCAAAGGATGGGGTAAGAATAGCGCTGAGTCATGCAGAGTTGGCCCAAACACAGTCTCGTTATTGTTGTTGGTGTTGGTGTGTGTGTGTGTGTGTGTACCGCCCTCGCCATTGCACCGCCCTTGCTCTTGGGCACACACAACAAGCAATCAACCCAACACATTCCACATGCTGCTTGCCCCCTTCCCCCTTGCCCCTCTTGGCAATCAATGCTGTATGACAGCTAGGTTAACAGTCGGATCCTACGCGCTTCCTCTTGATTTCGTTAAGTAAATCTCCACACAACGTTCGTTCGTTCGTTGTTTGTGGCAACCTTCACGTAGCACGTCTGTCTGTCCCATTTTCATGGCTTGCCACGGCAAAACTGTCGAGATCATGATCATGGCTTTAACTGGCTCTTGGCAAAAGGCAAAGTTAAAGGCAAAAAGTATGAAAGCTACAGGAGAGTGTGCTCGACTTTGAAATACCTGCTACTCATTTTGATTAAAAGCGGAATAGTGCGGTATTTATTTTAAAATATACCAAATTAATATACCGCAAAAATATATAAATGGTTATATTTGTAATATTGCAAAATAGTGCGGTATTAATTTTGAAATATACCAAAATATACCGCAAAAATGTCAAAAATATACCAAATTTGATATAAATATAGCATAAATACACTGTATATATAAAAATATGCTAAATTAATATATTTCCAAAATACTGAAAAATATACCAAATATTACATATTGTATATTTGTATAGCATTACATTCAAAATATGTCATGGAGGGCAAAATATACTATACTATCGTCAGCCAAAGATAAAGTTTTCTCCATAAAATATAATTTCTCAAATAACTTCTACATTTTTGATGTCATCGCTACCAAATTTTCAGGAATCGTAAACAGTATAGTTTTTATTATGTGTACCAAAATTCACAACTCCAGCTTCAAAATTACGCTTGTTATTCGATTTTTGTCGATTTGCGGAGGCAGAAGTGGGCGTGACAAAAATTTAAAACAAACTTGAACTGCGTGAAAACATAACAAATGCTGTCAAAAAAAAGTATATATTTAGCTATTATGGTATCTAAGATAAAGATGTTTATACAGACGGACAGACAGACAGACGGACAGGCGGACATGGCTAGATCGTCTCGTCTGTTGACGCTGATCAAGAATATATAATACAAGTATATACTTTATACCTTCTGTCTATTACATACATTTCTTGCCTGACAAAATTATAATACCCTTCTACCCTATGGGTAACGGGTGTAAAAAGTACGTGTATTTTTAACTTGGCTGCGACGCCAACTGCGTTTATTGTTGTGTTGCGACTGCGTCGGTTTTCTTTTTAAACGCTTTTAAACACCTGAGAAACTTGCTTTTTAATGTCTGTCTGTCTGTGTGTGTGTGTGTGTGTGTGTGTTTGAAATGATCATTTCGATCAGCATGATCATGATGATGACGATGATGATGATCTTGTGGCTTGTAGTCTAGTCTACGACTGCGACTTCGACTGTGGCTCGTTTGTGGCATGATGAAGCAAATATAACAAATCTCAAAGTTATCAACCCGACACGTTGCATGCGTCTCGGTTGCCTGCGCCACGGTTGCCACGCAGCTGAGTAAATCAATTGACGCGCACAATTCTAGGAATTTTTCAGCTCTTCAGCGAGCTTAGGCTCCTCTCTCTGTTCTTCTCTTTTCCTCTCTCAGAGGAGGAGATGCTGCAAAGCGGCAGCTCATTTGAATGCGATCGCGTTGGGCTCGTTAATGTGTTTGGTTGCCCCCACGGGGCATTTGTCGGAGGCAGCAGCAGTTGAGATTTATACCTAAATGATTAACCATTTCTTTTCTCTAGGCTTCTACCTAGACTGCAGACTGCAGACTGCAGACTGTGGGTGCCACTTGGTGTGAATTTGTAATGCGGCTGCTTTACTTGCCATTGACTTTGGATATGGTTTTTTTTTCTTCTTTACTTCTCTCTCAGTTTTCTCGGCTTCGGATTTGGGTTTGTCTTGGTCTTGTTGTTGTAGTTGGTATGCTGCGAGCTGTTTCCTCTACTTCTGCTGACCATTCTTCGACTGCCTGGCGATTGACACCTGCATGCATTTCTTGTTTCTCAGGTGTGCGACGGTCTCAACTCAGCTCAGGTGTCTTTTGCCTCTCCCCGCATCGTTTCTTTATTTCATTTCTTCATTTTTTTTACCTCTCCGCTTTTTAGTTTTTTTTTTCTTTCAAGTTGAGTCATCGACCATTAACAATATTGTTGTTGCTGCTATTCGAAAGGATTTCATTGCTCATCTGTTTCCCCTTATTGTTGCTGTTGTTGTTTTGTCTCTCAGGTAGTTTGTTTGCCGTTTATTGTAGTCATGTTGTGATTGTGCCACAGTCGCAGTCACAATCACATTCACAATTTACGCATTTCTGTGACCTCAACGAAACTCGCTTAATGCATTTGCCCTGCGTTTTTAATTAGTCGAAAGTGCAAGCGCAGCCCCTCTTCTACATAGTCCCATATACACTGTAAACAAACAATAGAATTCATGTTTGTTCTAGCCGCCCAAATAGCCCAAAATATTGCCAACGGAAACAATGGCTTAGCGTTGAGTTTGTTATCCTAAGATTATTAAATACAATAAAATTCACTTGAAAGTAAAATTGCAACGAAATAAGAATGAAAACTCCAAGAGGTTTCACTTCAGGGCTCGAAATTTGAGAACATATTGCTTTGTAATTGGAAAATCATTATGAAATTTCTGCTATTTTTTAATGTGATTTTCTTGTGCTTAGTTTTTTCTTTTCTTGGCAGAAATATTAAGAACATACTCGTATTGTTTTGCATTATCTAGTAGTATATTATTTTGTTAAGCTTGTGCTAGATTTTTTCTTTGCTTTGTAGAAAAGATACATACATACATACATAGATAGAACAACTTTTCTCAAAAATATCGTAAGCACCAATGAAGTTTTACAATAAAATGCTTTTAATAGTTAATATTTATTGCCGATAATACGCAATATAAAATGATACTGAAATGATATAAAATTTCTGGTATAGATGATATTAATAATTATCAAGATAATGTAACTTACATTCTTTTAGAAGAAAGGGTTTAATGTAATATATTATATAATTTTAGAAAAAGAATTAAAAAAATATCACATAAATGAAGACTTAGTAAGAATGAAATCAAAAAGTATTTTTTATGAACTGATATGTTGATTATGTTGTTGCCTGTTACAATTAGCTTTAAATTATGAAGCATTCCTTCAAAAAGTTAATATTTCTTATATGTTGTTTAGATAAAATAAAATGTACTTTAATGTAGTTTTAATTTAAAATGTAAATTTATAATGTAAAAAAAAAACACTACAAATAAATATTAAGACAAACATTATCTGCTATTCTGGTATTCGGCACACGAAAATGCTTTGAAATTCAAAATTTGAACGTAATATTGGATTGACCTTTGATAACCCTTCTGAGATTAAAAGATGTAGACCGCCCGCTTTTAAATTTGTAGCGACTTTAGCTTTGTTTCAGTTTCGCTTTATTTGCTCGTAGTGACAGTTCTCTTGTTAAGTATTAAGAGTCAAATATAAATAATAATTGCGTGCGATGCAGTTTCCCCAGTTGCTGGTCACACTGCCAATCTTCATAGGGACCAGTCAATCAACTGCGATCCAAGACCCGAATGATATTGACTTGGAGTTTATACATGCAGCTAAAGAATTGGTTTCATTTGTGCGCTTGGACATTAGGAGATTGAACATTATTATGCTATTACAGGGTATCGTTGCTTCACCCAACCTTTCCCACATTGCTGAATGTCATTATTGTTTTCGTTTGTTAGTTGCACTTTTATCTGTTGTTGTCCAGCCTTTTTCTGTTTCGCTGATTATGTGACAAGAGGGCAAACGAAAAAGAAAGAGAGTGAGAGAGGCAGATACAAAGAGAAGAGCATTACATAAAAATCAACTCCAATTAGTCGCAGACTGCGTATTTATGTGAGTGTAAACGTTGTTTGTTTGTGTTCGTGTTTGCTGCTGTTGTTGGTGTGTTTATGTGTCAACATTTCGCCAGCGCGAGAGCAGAAAGCTTGAACGAAAAACTTTTTAGTTGTCAGCCCAAAA
This sequence comes from Drosophila kohkoa, assembly GCA_019972355.1. Lineage (NCBI taxonomy): Eukaryota > Metazoa > Arthropoda > Insecta > Diptera > Drosophilidae > Drosophila > Drosophila kohkoa. Next base: position 337,397 of record BJEL01000040.1, read on the forward strand.
ACGAGGGTACTTTACCGTTTTACCGTTGTGTGTGCAGGTGTGCGAAAGCATTAAAATTCCACTCGAAAAAAAGAGCTGGAAATTTCACAAAAGCAACGACAAGCTCAAGCACGTTAAAATGCTTTTGCCAATGGCGCTGGATGGCGTCTTCCAGCAGCAACAACAACAACAACAACAAGCACTTTGGTTCCAAGCTTACAGTTAACAGCTGAAAGCCAAAATTAAATGACTGCACAAAGTTCAGGCGTAAGTACGAGTGCAACAACAACAACAACAGGAACGGGAGTGGATAAAAAAAGTCGCACGACACTCAAATCACGACTAGAAACTTGAAAAAGGTTTTGGAGCAGCAAGCAAAATCGAATAAGGAGGCGAAAAAAAAACTTCCAAGTTGCAAGTTCAGTGAAGTTCAACGCGAAAAACGTGCGGGAGCAAAAGCATCACAAGATGTTTCCACCAACAACAGCAACAACAACTGCAGCTGCAATAACAATTTTAAAACCTCCCCGCACTCAAATTTCCACTTCCAGTCGGCAATCATAATCACAAGCAGGCAATCAAATTTGAAGTTTCTGCTGCCTCAGTCGCAGTCGCAGTCGAAGTCGCAGTCGCTGCGCGCTTAATGAGCGCCTCAATGAGCTTTATCTTGCGGAAGCTTCGCCTTCATTTTCGTCCAGGGCCAGCTGCGCAGTCGCTGTCGCTGCCGCAGTCGCAGTCGCAATGTTCGCAGGTGTTCGGGCATCAAAAAGCTGCGTCATTGATTAGCACGCAGAACAACAAAAGCTAAAACTAGACTGAAGTTCCAACTTGAAGTTGAGATTGTGGCTGAGCCTGCGCCTGAAATTGCGCGTATGTGTGAGAGCGAGAGAGACAGAGTGCACACAACACATTGGAAATCTACATTTGCGTTCACAACAACAACAAATGGAAGTGGAATATTCCCATGCTATGCACAGTGCGTGAAGAGATTAAATGCATACAAATGAAGCTCATTAAGAAAGAGCATTTGATCAAAAGTAAAAGTCATTTAATGCATATTGAGCAAAGTAACACTAATAATGTGATAACAAGATTGGAAATGAGAATTGCTATATAATAATATGGGATATAAAATTATTTCGCAAAATTATGCTTTTATTTTAATAAAATAAAATAAAAATAAGTATAAATTGTCTGAGTATTTAATTTAAATTAAATTTTACTAATAATCTGATAACAAGATTCAAAAATAATAACTGAAATAGAATATATAGCGAATAAATTTATTTTACAACTTAAATTTTGTGTTTTGCCTTTCATAAAATAAAAAAATAAGTATAAATACTTTGAGTTTTTAATATTTAATTCAATTTAATAAATCTAAACCCCTATTTTTAATCAAATATTTCGCTCTATTCGTTTGCATTAAACAAGAATTCAGTATGAGAATAAAAATTGTAGTTAAAAGTTATTGTTTTATTAAAACTCGAACTATTCCAATATCGTTAGCATTGTAAACAAAATGATTAGTTTCATTTAAAATCAAATATATTTTAAGTTTCACAATTTAAATGTATTTCATATTAATTATATAGTATAAAAATTGTGTTTAATATAGATTTTACTCTCTCAAAATTATTACTTTTATTAAAGCTCGAATATTTACATTATCACAATTTCAAAATTATTATATAGAACTATTAATCTCATGCTCGCTATCAATAAAATAAATACAAGTTTATTGAATGATAGTTCCAAAAGTAATAATTTCCGCAGATTTATACTTTATAATACACACAGTTTAAAAAACCGTAAAAAATACTTTTATAAAATACTTTACGGAATACAGTATATATTTTCAATATAAAATATCGTTTAGGGAATTCAGTACTCAGAAAGATGGCACCTTATTTAAATGGACTTTTTTCTGGATTCAATTTTTAAGGTAAAATAAAATATTATATTATATAAACCAATTCTTTGTATAATTATCGTATTTATTACATTTTCTTCTGTTCCTATTCATTAAAATTTTGATAGAAAATTAATGAACTATTAAATTAAAATTTCATATTAATTTCAACACTTTAGGCAAATGCATTTTTGAAGCTAGACTTGTAATGTTCTTAATTTGCATATTAAATTGATTATATTATTTTTTAAGTAATATTTCCCTGTTAAAAAGGCAAGCAAGAGCGTGTTGGTAATTAGTTCAAATAGGTTAAAGTTGTCTACCAATTTAAATTGACTAAATTGGTCATAAATCACACGCTTCAATAACACCTTCTCGACAATGTATTTTCACTTCCGCTTTGAGTGCAACATACCCAACTGTCTCTGTTGCAACATTGGGTATTGCAGTCGTAACAATTGCAGTGGACAATCTGTGGTTCGTTTGCTGACGGTTGGTTGCTGGTTGTTGGTTGCTGGCTGTTGGTTGCTGCTTGCGTCGCGTTGCGACAGGCAGCTGCCAAAAACATAAGTCACGATTTTCGCTTTTGTTAATTCATCAGCGAACAATTTGCATTTTTTGTGGTTCGCCGCTGTTCATTTCTTTACGATTTCTTTGGCTCGTTAATCTTTCTGGTGCGACCCTTTTTTTTTGTTGTTGTGTGCAATGGCCGCCGCCTGTTGCTGTTGCAGTTGCAGTTGCAACTTGGCAACAACACAAATGGACAACGGACAAACCGACAACAAGCAACTTTAATTAGCATTTTTACGCCAACAACAACAACGACAAGCTGCAGAGAGCTGCAATTATCGAGCAGAGAGCTTTGAAGGTGCTGTTGCTGTGGCTGTTGCTGTGGTTGCTGCTGTGGTTGCGGGTGGCTTTTGACTTGCCAATTGCCAGCTGCAACTCGAAGCCAAGCTCCATTTCCCATTCCCATTCTCATTCCCAGGCCGCCTTCTTTTACTTTTTCAATTAAATGCGAAGACGCGCAGCGAAGTGGCAGCAACAGTTGCAACTTCCAGTTGCAGTGACAGCAATGTGTTAACAATTTTCGCGCCACAGCTGCTGAGATCGAGAGTCAGAGAAGTAGCCTAATTACGGCTCAGACTTCCATAGATGCCAGACGGTAGCCAACTTGTGGCAGCTTTTGCTTCTGCTTCTGCTTCTGTTGCTAGAAGAGAACTTTGTCCAGCTGTTGTTGTTGCCACGTTGGCAGTTACAGTTACACAGTTGAGATTGCTGCCGTGTTTCGTGCTTAATCCTCATCAGCACAAATCAAATTAAACGCTTGTTACCGCAGTCGCAGTGGCAAGCAGCCGCCTTCTCAGCTTGCCACCTTGCCACAAACATTAAAAATTTCACCAGCACACATTGTGGCACCCTTTAAAAGGAGGCGTTGCATGCCCCTTCCATCATTCCGTTGCCAATTTCGCGCTACGTTTTATGTCCTGAAGAAAGCAATGCGCATATCGATGACCACTTGGGCTGTGTTGTTGCAACAACATGCTGCATGCCGCATGCCTCTTCAGCTGCTCTCCCATCAAAGTTCACATTGCAACGAGGTCGAGGCCTGGCGACGCGTCGTGGCATCGCGTAATTACACTTAAGTACCGGACAACGTGCCCCAAACCAACTGACAACCCACTGTGGCAACAACAACGGCAACGGCAACAACATGAACCTGCAAATTAAATGCCGCAGCCTGTGGCAGACAAAAGGCGCTTGAGTCCTGTTGAATCTCAACGTTTGCAACGTTCGCGCAAAGTGAATTGTAATTGGAAACACGGAGTCGCAACCAAGTTGCAACAGCAGCGGCAGCTGTGGCGGCAAACACTCGAAGCGCGACTAAATGCGCAAAAATGTTGCAAAGACGGTAATTTACAACTGCAACAAAAGGCTCGAAAACCAAAAAAAAAAAAAAACAACCACGCAAAGGTTTCTTCATGCAACAACGACAACTTGCCCCGACTTGCTTCGCTACCCTGCCTCAAGGGCAGTGATTTCGGTTGTTGCACGTTCGTCGTTCAATGCGCCATCGTCGCCCCATTGGCGCTACATTTGCCGCATTTGCAAGCTGCAACATTTGCCCCGCAGACAATTCGAAATTGGTTGTAAGTGTCCACAAATGATTCGACCAAGAATCGATCTAAAGTGCTATTGACTGATCGTCAAATTATGCAGCAAGTTGCAAGTGCCACAGAACAAGAAGAAGAAGAAGAAGAAGTATGGCTAATGCGGCACGTTAAGCGGCAATATTGTTTAAGTGCCACATAATGGGGCAGCAGCTGCAACTGTCCTCAAGCAAAAGAGTTTAATTTCAAATTAACTTGGAAGAATAAGACGGAAGCGAAGAATAGATAAGCTTAATTATTGCAATCTAAGAGAAATTAGCAAACTTCATTTTTCATTGTCAGTAAAGTATACCTTAAAAAACATTAAAGTAATGTTAGACTATACAATTTACAACAATTACAATTCAAGTGGCAAAAATGTGCTACAAATAAACTATAAAATAAAATGAATGATTACAGTTTTACAGTACAAAAGGTTTTTCATTTCTAAAAATATCTTTAAAAAATATATTTAAAAAACAACTAAATCGAATAAAGAACTGACGTGTTCATAAGGAATTTGATATCTTAAAATATTAGATTTTTCATAAAGAGTTTGAAAGGAGGGAAATTTTGTATAATAAAATATAATAAAAAAAATTTTAAGAGCATTTTTAGTATTTTAAAATGTAATGTAATGTAAAAATGTAATTTTTTTAAATGGATTAGAAATATGGAAATAGAAAGAAAATGCTCTCTGTTAACAAACTTTTTATTTCAGGGTACGGGCAAACAAATAAAATTAAGATTTTTGATACAAGAGTATTCTACTAAAACCATGGTTAATATTATATTATTGTTATTGTTTATAAAAAATTTGCAAAGAAAAATATTTAAGCAAAATTTTTCTTCAAGCATCGTTCTGATTCTGAAAAATCTTCTTTAAGGTTGGAAAATATCTCAAATTCGAGAACTTTGTTCTTGTTTCTTAAAATATTGCAACTCCCATTCTTTAAAATTAGAACCTAATTTAAGTTGAGAAAAGATTTTAATATCACTAAAATACTTCTAAAACTACAAAAATTAAGCGTCATTATGAAATTCATGTTAAGCATTGATAAATCATAATTAATATATTTAATTTTGGCTGAAGTTTTTTTTTTACTTATTTTAATTTGTGTTAAGTGAATTGACGTTGTAAAAGTAAAAGTAAGAATATTGAATATTTTAATTGATAAGATGATTACAAATTTATTTTTATTCCCATTATTAAATACCATCTTTGTTGCGTTAGTGTAAAAAATATTAATCTTATATTCTTTTGAATGTAAAATAAACGTATTATAAAAACAGTAGAAAATAGTCTTCAACAAGTTAAGAGAGCTACAGTCAACTGTGAGATACCCGCTACACATTTTCAATAAAACCATATTCTAAAAATATACCGAAGTCTATATTTGGTATATCGATATAATACTATGTGTATGTGCATTCGGATAGCTGGTATAAAAAGTAAGTAGTAGTAAATAAGAGTAGTCGATCAGTAAGTAGTTCATTTAATAGTCGTCATGGCCCAAATTGCCCTTCGTCTAAGCAATTTTCAATTCGTAAAAGGTTAACAAAGCGCAGCCGCAACTCAGCGAATCACATTGAATCGCATTCATTTGCCCCAATGGACAATGTGGCTACTGTGAAGAGATGTTGCTGCTGTTGATGTTGCTGCTGTGTGTTGCATGGTGAAATCGAAAAGTGTTCTGGACAGGAAATGTGGCTGCCACCAGCGACACCAAAAGCAAAGACAAAGGCAAATACAAAAAAACCAGTGAGAGGAGAGGAGGCGCAACAGAAGCCGCAAACGAGAAGCTGCTGCTGGAAGAAAGAATGCAAACATGAAACACGATAATTGAGCAGCGTGGAAAAATTGCCAAAGACGCGAAATGGACAAATACGAATTACAGTATCCAAATCAGTGTCTGTCCCCCAGTTGTTGCTGCTACTTCTGCTGCTTTTGTTGCTGCCCCCAAGGCAGATCGCAGCAATTTTGTATGCGCGGCAGCTGCAAAATTCATTTGACAAAAGCAACAGCGCCAAAAGTGAAACAAAAACAGAAAGGAGAGAGAGCAGAGAGAGAGAGGAGGCAAGGAGAACGCTCATTCTCTCATCCTGAACAGGAATTCAAATAACTTGGCGTTTAATTTATGAGAATGCGCGGTAGCTGCCGCATGTTGCAAGCACTCCTGCTGCTACAGATGCTGCTGCACATGCGCAAAAGCGGCGATAAAAATATTTTGGCCCAAATTGAAGTCTACCTTCTTCTCTGCTGCTGCTGATGCTTGCGTCTTGGCGGCATCGTATGCTCTTGCATTTTATTAATCATGTGCGTAATTTATTTGGGCAGCCGCGCACAATTTCACCCAAATGGAAATTGCCACGGTTGATTATTTAGCAGGTTCTCGAGAGATGCCCAAAGATTGCTTCGCTTCTCGATTTTGCGCTTTTTATACCCGCTATCTATTTGGTAGAAGGGTGTTATAAGTTTGTGCCGGCAGGAAATGTATGTAACAGGCAGAAGGAGCCAACTCCGAACCTATAAAGTATATATCCTTGATCAGCATCAACGCCGAGACAATCTAGCCATGTCCGTCTGTCCGTCTGTCCGTCTGTCTGTATGTCCGTATGACTACCTAGATCTCAGAGACTATAAGAGATAGAGCTATAAGTTCTTTTCCACGGCATTTCTTATGTTTGCAGGCAGATCTATTTTTTTTTTAAATTTTGCCACGCCCACTTACGCCCCCGTAAATTGACAAGAATCGTAGAACAAGCTTAATTTTAAAGCTACAGCAGCGATTTGTGATACATACAAGAATAACAATAGTATTTAAGATTCCTGAAAATTTGGTTGCGATTAGATAAAAGTTGTAGAAGTAATTTCAGAAAATCCTTTGGTAGAGGAAAAATCGTCTACTTACTAGGAGTATTAATTGCGTTGGCTAACAATCTGGTATATTTTGAATAGTAGTACATTCAAAATATACTAGATTGCCAGCCAAATCTACTAAGACCTGTAGAAAGTAGGCGTTTTCCCCAATATATCAATATACAAACCGTAACATTTGGTATATTTTTATCTTTGCTGTATATTAATTTAGTATATTTTAAAATTATATACCCATTATATTTTGCTCTCTATGATATATTTTGAATGTAGTTCTAAATTAACATAACAAAAATAACATTTATATTGTTAGTATTTTTGTAGTATAGTATATTTGAAATTAAATACCGCACTGTTTCGCTTTTATTCAAAATAGGTAGCGGGTATCTCACAGTCGAGCATACTCGGCTGTAGCTTTCTCACTCGCTTTATTTTGGGGGCTCTTCTTCGCCTGGGGCGGTCATCAGGCTGCACATAATTTACATATTTTTACTGCGCTGCAGTGCAAAAATTGTCACAGGTGAAAGATGCGCGCAATCATCGCAGCAGCCACGCCTCTCTATTTCCGCCTTCTCTTTCTCTTTCTCGTTTCTTTGTGGTTCGTTGTCATTACTCGTTTATCATCTCATGATTTCTCGTTAACCAAACTGGCGTGTAATTTGTCTGGCATCTTGTCTTATCAGTCGCTCGTCTCGCAATCAAATGCCATGCAAACAAACATTTGTCTTTCGCCTGATCAGCAGCAGGAGCAACAGAGTTCTACTCTTTAAAGAGGGAAAGAGATAGGGAGCTACAGCAGGACCACCATTGCGTTGCTATCTTATCGCCTGCACTCGCTGATGAGTCGACAATTTACTATAATTCTTTCGGGCACTTGTTCCCAGGCCCACGTTCAAGACGTGACATAGCGCTAGGCTGCCGTTGGTTAATTATCTAGCACCCCTAGCGAGGGTTGCGCGAGCAAATATGGGAGTATAGATAAAAATGCAAGGGAAATCAGTGCATATAATTCTCTAATCCCTTTAACAAAATTTGTAACGCTCCAAACGTAATGCCATTTGTTGCCATTAGTTGAAATATTGTAAATATATCACAAAGAATAATAAGAGCTAGACAAGTCAGCAAATGTATTTTGATATACAATATTATGATGCAAAAAAAAAAATATTGCAAAAAATATTTGTATTACGACCAAATTAAGTTTAATGAAACTTTAAAAAGTCATGAAATTCATATAATGATTTATAATTCATAAGCTAAGACTTCAAATTCAAAAAAAAAAATAAATACATAAAATAAAAACACTTAACAATAATGTACAAAATTAAGAGTCAATTTTATGTGAAAAATTAAGGACAGTTCTATAAGATTCGAATATGAGTACAGAAAATAAAAATACATCTGTTATTGGAACAGTAACAAAAAGTTAACATAAACAGTAAATAATATTTAAAAAATTATAAATAATATGGAAACATAAAAATTAAAAATAACTTACACATTATGTGAAATGGAAAAAAAGCCACAAATGGTACTAAAACAATTTTATTTTTTAGCAATGATACAATTTAAGAATATAAATTTTTCTTCTTAAACATCCTTATGTATCTTAATCGTTTAAGATTATAATTTGAACATTCTATTGATATATAAATATCATAAATATCATATATAAATATCATATAAATTTATAAACAAAACCGTAATCGATATATTAATTTAAATTTAGAATTGTTTGATCTTCATTTAAGATTCTGCCTTGCTTAAACTTTTTAAATCTAGCATGTGTTGCCATTGAAGCGCATACTTATTTTTGCAGTTTGAACTATTTGATATATTAAAAAATATACAAATCTAGACAGTAAACTGCTGAAGCGGCCCTCGCTGTCTCTATCGCTCGCCTTGTGTGTTTCTAACGCACACACACACACACACAAACACGCACGTTTCCCACTCCGTGTTGTCCTGTTTGTTTTGGTGTGAAAGAACCGCCTGAGACATGCGCAGGTACCCGATGTTGACAACTGCGACGACTCCAGTAAGGGGTCTGCTTACTATATGCTTACTATATAGTCAGTCAGCTATCTGTGAGCCTCTGTTTGTGCCTTTGTCTCCCTTTTGTGTGACTCCCTTTTTCGGTTGCTATCTCTGCTCAAGGTCTGTCTATGTGTGTGTGTGTGTGTGTGTGTTTGTCTCTGTGTTGTTTGAGGCCTCCACTTGAGCAATGCGCGTTGCACGTGTGCATCGTGTGGTAATCTCTGTTGACATTCCTGGAACTCTGACCTTTTGATATTGGCCGCCAAAGGGAATTCAACTTGGTTTCACATTACGCACGTACAGCAGCAGCTCCATGTGGCAAGTATCTTTCTTCTCCTCTCTCTCTCTCTCTCTCTCGATGTCTCGATGTCTCTGTGTTGTTGTTTTGGCTTTAATAAGCGTTAAGTTGCCAGGATTCAGCGACAAATTGTTAAGGAAAAGGACTCAATTTGTGACTCACTCAAAAACGAAGGGAAAGGCAAGTGTTCAAATTAATGAGCCACAGATTTGTTAAATTTCGTGGCTCATTTGTGTAAAATATATATGCGGTGTATGGTGGGCGTGGCATGCACGCAGTCAAACGATTAATCGTCGATCGAAATGGAACCAAACCCAAAAACAAGAAAACCAGAAAACCTGCCACCGCAGATCACTAAAGACTCTGTGTGCCTCTGGGCATATTAATGAGTTGAGAGCTGTTTGAGCTGAGGAATTTTGTTCATCAACAAACTGAAGAAAAAGGGCATAAAATATTTTATTTCGTAGAATGCCAGAGAACAAGTGCAGCTGAGACATTTGTCGGGGTCGTTGCCTGCTGAGGTTAAGAATGAGGTTGCAACTGAGATAGAAGTCGCTCCCTTCCTCTCTCTCTCTCTCTCTCTCTCTCTCTCATTCGTATGTCGCACAGGATGGGGTCGATTATCTCGCTGGCCACGCATTTAATTATTCCAATTTCCCCAATCCAAACACTTGCACGATTCACGCGTTTCCTGGAATTTCCAGTTCGTCTTCTCTCTTAACTTCTGTCTGTGTGTGGGCGTGCTTATAGAATAATTCTATTGCGACTACACTCAAAGAAATCAGGCATAAATTGAACGAATTTCGTTCGAAACGACATTTCTTAATTGACGTTTGAAAAACTGTTGAAATAGACAAGACAGTTTATTATTAGAGGTCAACTAAAACTCAGAATAAAACATTTCTTAATTCTAGTATGAAATACTTGAATTTTTCTATTCCGAAATTCTTAAATTTTGAATTGAAATGTATTACCAAGTTGTTTCTTTCTTTCTTATTTTGTTAATTTAATATCATATTATAATTTCTTCAATTTTGACTTGAATTGTATTACTAAGTTGTTTTTTTATTCTTATTTTGCTAATTTAATATTATGAGTTTGCTTTTAATAACTAACGTAAGCAAGTAAACAAACTACAGTCGAGTATGCTCGACTGCGAGATACCTGTTAACCATTTTCAATAAAAGTAAAACTAGGCGGTATTATTCTTAAAATATACCAAATGAAATATATACAAATACCAAATAAGAATATTAAATATACCAAATACTGAAAATAATACTAAAGTATTACGAAGATTATATTTGGTATATCAATATACTATCACGTTCACAATATTCCGTAGACCAAAGACACAATATACTAGATTGTCAACAGAAGCATCAAATATAAAATTATTTCTTAAACATCTTATCAATTATTTATATTTCGAATAAAGGTTCAAGCATTTGTTGTTTGAGCTATTCGTTACTGTTTAATCAGTGAATGAAATAAATTTGTATGCTGAATTTAAATTTATTTTTTCTAATACTGTAATTTCGTTAATTTTATTGAAGTTTATCGAAGCAAGAACATTGAGCATTTACATTAATTGTTCATCTTATTTTATAAAATGAGTTAGCAGCTTACTGCTGATATCCCAATGACATGTGATCTACACAAGAATTGTCACCGATAAGGTTTTCTCTACCTTCTAGTCTCTTAGATCTAGTAGTTAATACGGACAGATCACCTCTACTTTCCGTTCAATCCCTCCAAAAACACTTGTTTGGCTGCGCTTCTCAAAAGTTTTCCATTTGTGTTCATTGGCAATGTGTCCACGAACTTTACGCCCGAATGCAATTGTTTGTACTCGACCACCAGACGATTGGCCACATGATCAATTATGTGTTGCTCGGTGATCGCAGTTCCAGGTTTCTTGATAACCAATGCTCCAGCAGCGTCTCCGTATCTGGGATCATCAATTCCCACAACGCAGGCATTTAATACCTCCGGCAATTCGGCAATGATCAGCTCGATCTCAGTTGGCCAATAATGATTTGATTTGTATTTGAGCAAATCCTTCTTACGATCCACAAGTATAAGATTATTGTCATCATTGATGTAGCCCAGATCACCGAGATTAATCCAACCATCTTTCAATGTCTCTTCAGTATCGGCAGCGAGGCCAACGTATCCCTTCCATTTCGAACCGATGTCTATGAGAACTTCACCGATTTTATTGTGGGGTAAAGCGTTGCCTTCTTCATCGATAATCTTAAGGCGCATGCCGGGAAAGATGCGACCCACATTATTAACGGTATCATTGTGGCTGTGATCAATGTTTGCTGTAATTGCTCCAGTCTCCGTGGTTCCATATGAAGAAACAATCAAGCATTGCTTCATTAAGCTCTGACAGTATTGCAGAATTTTAGTGGAGATCCATCCACCGGTTATGAAGATCACCCTGAGCTTGGCGAAAGCTTCTTCGGTGGCCGAGGGATGATTGAAAAGCTCATAAGTCTGCCACGGTGACAACACAAGAATTGTAGCATTATATTGCTTGATCATACTTATAAATTCTTCCGCATTAAATGGACCGTCGAATATAACTTTTTGTACGCCATAAATTATACTGATTGCAATAGTTATGAACCCAGTTGCCCAAGCAAGCGTAGCGCTGGTCAAAATCACATCTGAGCTGTTGCAAAATCTAAAAGGAATGAACTTTAAATGAAGTAAAATTATAATACATAAATCTTAGTTCTTACGGAGCTATTCTAGTCACATGTTTGTGGGATAAAGCGACAGCTTTGGGTGGACCTGAGGTGCCCGAAGAGCACAATATCAAAGCAGTCTGATCTCCATTCACGGCCAAGGGTAAGGGTCTAAGCAGGGAGAATGATGAATTGAAAGAATTTACTATTCTCTTCACTCACTGATAGAAATGCTCTTCAACTGTGGGCTTCAGCAGATCCTCGATGCTTGTCACTCCTTCGACACGTCCTGTGAGGATAATAAATTTGGGTGTCCATTCTTTGGTCACTTCCTTGATGAATTCATAGTCAGCAGCATCACAAAACATAATCTTTGGTTTGGTAAGCGAGTAGAGTGCTTTAATAGTGCTCGCTTCTTTATTCAATGCCACCGAATGAAATGGTGTCGTATTGAAGAAACAAGCTGTTATTAGAGGTGCTAAATACGTGCTGGTGACTCCAATAATGCCAACGACATCATTGTGTGTCAACTTCTCCTTCTTCAAATACAAAGCTAATCGTATGGCTAATTGTCGCATTTCAGCATTCGTCACTTTTCGCCCATCGTTATGATTGATCTAAGCCAAAGCACTTCTTAATGGCTTTCAACAAAGTTGAGACTTTATATTTACCAAAACTGTTTGACTTGGCCAATTCTTCATGGCATTAAAGAAAACTGCACCAACGGAACAATCAGGATCGTAGAAGGGAGCTTTGCTCATGCCACTCCAAATTCTCGACTCCTCGTCGTAGGATGTGGGATACAAAGCTCTCGTTGCCATTATGCTTACTCGAATGCAAATCAAATAATGATTTTTGCGCGAACCGTTTGCTGCTTTATATATCTTAAAGCAGAATTTCGTTATCGAGTCTCGTGACAAACATTATTATACGTATCTTTTGATAGTAGAAAAATCCCCTCTAACAATAATGTAGAAACTATCAAAGATAGACACAAAATATGTCTTCTTTTTTTAATTCAATAACTCATATTTTTACATTCTTAATTAAGAGAAAATTATATCAGTAGAGGACACCCATGAAAATAAATTCAATGTATTTCTTAAATTAGGTCTCTGCGCAGAGAAAAAAGATCTAGATTAAAAAAAATGTTGATTTAAGATTTTTGCGATCTTAAAAAGAACAATTTTGAAATAAAATTTTAAGGTTGAATCAATCCTAAATTAAGATTTCTGAGATTTTAGATTAAACATCTTATTTTAAGATTAAAATATTGATTCAAGTATATTTGATTCATATAAGATTAACTAAATACAATATTTACTATTAAAATTTAATACTTAAAGAACTTAAAGTCTTACCTATAGAACTAACATATGTTTTGCGCCACAAGCTTCCTCCGGAAACGGATAAGAATTATAATAAAAATATTGTGGAATATTTTTGTTTACCTCTTTAGTGGATATTGCTTATATTAGTTATGAATATTACTGCAGTGTCTGGAATAAAGTGTGATTAGATTACCTACATTAAATTGATTCTAAAAATCTTTAATCTATAATTATGTTAATTTCCTTTAACTTCTTATTATATTTAAGATTACAATCGTAATCGGTCGTACGTTAGACTTTCTGAAATGTTTTATTAATGATGTTACAGAATATAAACAATAAAGTCAAAATTCTTTGTTGTCTTTTTAAATAATATAGATATGTATGCATAAACTATCCAGTTTTTTTGGCAGCTTTCCAGGAGATGAAGATGTTGGTAATCTTCATGCCAAGTCTTCATAAAAAGTCTTTAGTTACTTTTATCATAACGATATTTCTGATAATAAGACTTTAATTGCTGTTAACGACATGGGTCAGAGCCGTGAGAACGTTTAGGGAATTATCTATTTTGAGTAAATATTTATAGATGACGTACTATGATTTCTTGGATTGACTGTCTGGCTTTTCAAACTTTCCACTAATAAGAAATAAGATTGCATTTCATTAATTGTCACCTGATTTTAACAACACAAACAAAAGTTAGTTAGAATGGGAATTTTAGCGTCACAGTCTAAAATTTCCGAATAGACCTTATTGGACGTATTTGCCCGCGTTGTCTTTTGATATATGTATTTACGTAAATATGTGTATAAATATTTCATTCTTAAGCCTTTTACAATTTCTTAAAATTGAAAAAAAATATTAAAATGCAATGTCATAATTTTGTACGTTAATTGTTGTGTGAAAGTTTAATTTTCATTAAACAACTAAATTGTAAATGCTTACTAAAAACAAGTAATAAAGTTATGGTCGAGTTTGCTAGACTGTGAGATATCAAAATTTTAATAAAAGCAAATCAGTGCGTTATTAAACTAAAACAAGTAAGAAAGCTACAGTCGAGTGTACTCGACTGTGAGATACCCGCTACCCATTTTGAATAAAAGAAATATATTTTGCGGTATTATTCTCAAAATATACCAAATATACTACAAAAATTTTAAAAATATGCCAATTGGTATTCGCAACTCTAGCTTTACGCTTGTTATTCGACTTTTTTGATTTACGGGGGCAAAATATACCATATTATCAGCCAAGGCAACTAAGACCCTTATATAAAATTATATCTTAAATATCTACTACAATTCTTATCTGAGTTTAAAATACTTGTTTATGGATCTTTTCTTTTTCTGTGCACTCCTTTAAAGTAACTTTGATTTTTCATGAAACTCTTTCGAATGATGTTACGTAACGCGATTCCCATTAAACCTTATCAGCTCCCTTTTTATGTATGTTTTCTTTGGGTTCACTTGAGGGCAGTTTATGGGCGGCTTATCAGGCTGAGAAGAGAAGTTGAAGAAGTTTCGGGCTCATTAATCAGAGCAAATATTGGCGCAGCATTAGGTCAACGGCGTGCGATAGAAAGGTCTTTAAACAGGAAATGCATTCACATTTTTGTGGGCACAGCACAACATCATATTTCACTTGATAAGAAACTGTGTGTGCTCGTAATTCATTGCGTTGCGACGCGTCGCAAGTGCAACACGGGCAACAAGTGCCCCAAGACGCACGACGCACTCTGGACGTTGTTGCATATATATGTATATATAAACATATACAGCGCATATTTGGAGTGTCATGTTTGTCCATAACCAAAAGCAAATATCGTGTTACCAACCGAGGCTTGAGGCTTGCTTTTCCCAGGCGCAGAACTTTCAAAAGAAAAAGAAAGAGAGAGAGAGAGTAAAAGAAAGAGTGCGAGAATATTCTTTCTTGTTGAGTGAATTGTGACCCCGGTCCACAAAAATCGAATCCATGACCATTATGTTTTATGATCTGGTTGCCTCTTTTATACTCTCCTTCTCTCTCTCTCTCTCCGTTTCATTTCTTTTGCTGGATTTTTGTGACAGTTTTATGGTGCATTTGGTTGCATTGATTTGGGTTCCATTTTTAACACTTTTTTTCTCGTTTCGTTCTTGCTCGAAATTTAATACAAGCCGCAAAGCAACGCAACGCATTCATATGCATAATGTAATACGAGATTTATTATAAGTATTATCGAAGTCGGGGGAATTTGAAGCCCACATCATTTTCGATGCGATTAACGCTCGCTCCCATAAATATGGGAATTGTTCGAGTTTGAGTTCGAGTTTGAGAATCTAACAGAGAAAATTGCCTACAACAGAGCTTAATTGGATCCGCATTGTACAATAGAGAATGAGTGCGAGTGTGGATAATAGGCTGGAAATTATGTTTTTATTGAAATAAATTAAGTGCACGTGCGTTCATGTGGGCCAAACTACAATCAACATTCAACAGTCTCTCTCCATCATCATGAACCACAAATTCCAACCTCGAGAGTCTCGAGACAATTGTTTGTCGACCGTAGGTTGAGGGCAGCCCCTATGACAATGCGAAATACGTTAATCTAATCTAATTCTAATAATACAACTCATTAGGGGCAAACGAATCGAAACGAATCGAGTTTATGCAGACCACACAAAATTCTAATTATAAACACGAGAACCTTGGAGGCATAAGAACATATGTCCAAAAACGGGGCTTGATCTGCATTAAATGCTGTCGACTTGTATTAACTGCAATTTGTGGCAAGTCAGCCTGAGGCTTAAGAAATCATATTTAATCAGCACAATTAAGCTAAAATTCCGAATGTCTTAAGCAGAGTTAACGAAAAGGTTTCAAATTCCATTCGAAGTGGAAATAAAACTGAACTGAAACCTGAAAATAATTAGGTTTGATACAATTCGTCAGAATTAAGAATTTAAGAATCAAAAATTGTATAAAGCGATCTAACTAAAACCATTTTTTAAAAAAGGTCTAAAGGGATGTCACAAAAGTTTAATAATATAATGTCATTCACTTAATGTGCCAGAAATTTATCTTATTATCAAATGTAGGAATTCTGTAAGTAAACTTATATTATTATTGAAAAAATAAAGAAAATAGTTAAATATTAAAATATGATCATTCCCTTATTATGCCAGAAGTCACATTAACAAATAAAGGAATTCCGTTGAGTAAAATATATTGTATATTAGAGGTGGAGAACTATCGATAGTCTGCGCCATCGATAGTGATTGATAGTTTCCATAAACTATCGACTATATACGATAGCAAGGAAAATCTATCCTCGATAGTTGCCGATAGTGCAGTAAAAGAAAAAACCTCACAAATTAAATTCTTAAATCAAGATCATAATTGTTCAATAATTCTAGATTTAAATTCTACTGAAAGAAAATTGTTCTTAAAATCAGAAACAACTTCAATTAAAACTCTATGTATGTTAGATTCAGAATCCATCAGAAAGCTGCCTAACGATAGAGATTGAAAAATGATCAAACATATGTTACTTTAACGCTTTAATTGCCTAAAGATAAAAAATACTAAGTTACGTTTTAGTAACTAAAAATGATAAACTCATCTTATATAAGATTGTATATCAATTTACTAAATTAAACTAATTTTATTCCACAAAATTCGCTACTGATTTGTTGTAATATCTAACTCCCCCATAAAGTACGACATAATGAATTTTTCAACTCATCGGTCTTCCCATAACTTGAACAATAAAACTCTTTAACCATATTGAAAGCGAAGCTATTTGCACAAAAAGAGGCTGTAACTAGCAAAATGGATCATTAAATCAAATATGAATCTCATAATTTGGCAAACTGAAAAGCTGTTAAAACGAATCGTTTGGAGTTGTTGTCTATTTTTGGGCACAACCAAACAAAAAAAAAAAACAAAAAAACGAAAAAAACAAAAATACAAAATAAAATGACTGGACAACAATTTATTTAGCACAGTGGCTGCTGCCGGCAGCGTCACAACACACACAACACACACACACTCAGTAAATGTATGAGGCCATAAACATAACATGAAATTTATTTAATAATATAAACAAAATGTGCGCCAAATTGCGTATCAACAGCGGCAAAAAACAGACACGAGTCGCGCGAGTCGTGGCAACCAAAACACAAATGGCCAAAAAAAAAAATAAAATCTATCCGGCTGTCCAGCTGTCCGTCCGCCCGTCCGTCTTTCCGTCCGTCTGTTTGCCTAGCTGGGACATTAACAGGTCGTAAACCTTTTGGCGCGGCCAAACAAAAGACAAGACGCTGAAACGAATCTCTGACTGGGCAATGGGCAACTGCCAACTGCCACTGGGCACTGCCTGCATCCAATCTGCATATATGTTTGTATGTACATACTATATAGCCAGCTCTTTCTTTGCTCACTTGCCCTCTCCTTCACACTCCTCCCTCGCTTCCCTCTGTGGAAATCTGAGCCAGCTACAAAACGGCGCTCTGTCAAATAAGTCCCAAAATAGCGGCGCAAATTTGACCAGAGACATAAATAAGTTTTATTGTTGTTAGCCCAAAGTGTATGTGTGATTGTTGTTGCTGTGGTTGTTGTTGTTAGCAGTTGGGTGCGGGTGGCTGCCACACACATGGCCAGCGGGGGCGGACTGAGCTGAACTGAGCTGAGCTGAGACGGAGCGCATGCGCAGCCAGCCAAATGGACAAAGCGCATTTTGTTGCCCAGTTTTCATTGTTGTTTTTGCTCTTACAGTGGGCATAACGCTTACGTTACGAATTTTGTAATGCAATAGGAGAGGAACGAAGATGCAAAACATAGTAAGACAATTATATTATGGTATATAAAAGTGTTTTATGATAAGTTTAACATACTACTACCATCTCGATGAAATTCGTATATATTTTGGAATGTTATTTATAGTGCTTATATACGAGTGTTTTTTTTTTTTTTGCTTACTATGAACATGCGATTAGTCTAGCATCATTGATGATATTTGGTATATTTTTTGGTATTTTATTTATATTGCTTATACTATATAAGACTGTTTACGCTTTAAATACTACTACTTATACTTTTACTTTCCGTCTAACCACGAAATTTGTATGCTAGCCTAATAAAATTTTGTATTATTTTTGGTATTTTATTCGTCTGTTCAGTCAATCTAGCATCTCAATGAAATTGGGTAAAATTTTTGGTATTTTGTTGATACGATTATATGCGACTGTTTTTTGCTAGGCCTAACATACTTTAACTACTACTTTCAATCTGCCAAGTTGATTAGTCTAGCATCTTGAAATTTAGTATAATTTTATTTTTATAACTTATGGTATTTTATTTATACTGCTTATACGATACACGAGTGTTTATGCTGAGTTTAACGTTCTACGAATACTTTCCGTCTGTCCAAGAAATTAGTCTAGCATCATCAATGAAAGTTGGTATAATTTTAGATATTTTATTTATACTACTTAAACTAAATCCGAGTGTTCAAGCTAAGCTTAACATACTACAACTACTAAAAAGAAAATTAGAATACCATCTCAAAGAAATTGGGTATAATTTCTGGTATTCTAAGGACCAAGTATTGGTATTAAATATTCACAAGTATATTTTGACAAAATCCAATTTATATTCATTATTGGCCTTTTATGCTATAGTTGTCTATATATATATATATTGTGGTAACTGTAGAAAAACATCTGCATCGAAATTATATTATATGAAAACTATTAATATTTTCTTCTTCTTTCACTCCTTTTTTATTTAATTTTGGTCAAATATTCGTTTTAGTATATTTTAATATTTTCCAACTCTCATATAGTAATTATTAGTACTTTATTTATTTTCATATTACTTTTCAGGCTTTGGTCAAATATTCGTTTTAATAAATTTTAGTATTGTCAAGCTCTCACATAGTAATTATAAGTATTTTATTTATTTACATATTAATTTAAGCTTCATATAGATTGCAAGAGTATTTCAGCTTCCATTTGCTGCACTAAGCATTTCTTACTTATTTATTTTTTGTTCGTATTATTGCTGTTGTTGTTGTTGTTGTCTGAGTGTGGCTTTATTATTAAATATTTCGTACGTTTGTTGTCCGTACATTTGTTTATTGCCTCGCAGCGGCATTCAGCGCGACTCGGCGCCCAGTCGTCGTCATAATTGAATTCCAGCAGCGGGCGTTACGTTTGCCCAGTTACCGCTGCAATCGCTGATAGACAAACCCCACCTCCTTACCCCTCCCCTCCCCCACCCACTCCCTCATAGCTGCTGCACTTGCGTGCTCCGCTGAGAATTTGATCGATTCGTTCGATTAGTTTGCGGCACATGCAATCGACACGCAGCATTCTCTTTCAATTGCTTTGCATCTGCAGCATTCGTGCCACGCCACAAAGTAGCATAGAGAGAGAGAGAGAGATGGGGAGGGGGAGCTGTTGATTCAATTTAGTCGCCGTTTGCCGCCAAAACGCTGCTGGGCACCGTCCGACACTCCTGCAATTGGCAATTGGGAAATTGTCTCATTGCAATGCCAGACAGCTGACTTTGGCTCAAATGACAACTCGTAATACGTGCTATTAATATCGTTCCAACATGTGTCCATGTTGTGTTTTTCTCTCTTTTTTTCTTCGTTTTTGGGGTCGAGGTGCAGAGGCGTATTACCACCATACTATACATACTCGTACAATATTTATCCATGTAGGTGTGGCCTATCTAACCATTGGGGTTCACCTCGCTATCGACCCAGGAAACGTGTGGAAAAACTAGTGCTTGGCATGTTTAATGCTGACTCCGCTCGATTCATATTCAAATTACATTCAACTGCTTTCCACACCAGCGTCTATCACATAATTCAGCACACTAATGTATTCCAAGCAAATTAACAACTTTTGGGGGTTCTCCAATAAACTATAGAAATGGCAAAAAGCCATTTGGAAGCTTATTTTTAACAAATGTGGTGCTTTGCATAATTCAATAAGGTGTGTCTTAAGATATACTACTAGGCATAAGATTTCATGTTGTAAAAGGTAGAAATGTAAACTATTCTTATATATTCTTGAATATACCAAAGGCTATATTTAGTATATCGATATACCACTACATTTAAAAAATACCATAGAGTAGAAAATATACTGAAAGCTATTTTTGGTATATCGATATATTACTACATTTAAAATATACTCACGGCAATATTTGGTATATCGATATACCACATAGAGTACAAAATATACCGAAGGCTATATTTGGTATATCGACATACTACAACATTCAAAATATACCATAGAGCACAAAATATACTGAAGGTTATGTTTGGTATACCAATACACTACTACATTCAAAATGTACCATAGAGTACACAATATACCAAATTGATAGGCAAAGCAACTTAAACCAGATAGCCATTATTTGCCATACAATTATTTATTTAATGACTTCTGCAACTTCTTCTAAAAGCTATACAAACCATCAGAAAATAGTTAAACATTATTTATCAACCTGTTCTTTAAAAAAGGCATACACTTAAAGAACGAATATCGAATTTGTAATATTAAATTTATTGTATTCAGTATTTAATATGTAGAGAGTATTTTTTAATGCTAACTATCTACAAATTCAAATGAATAAATTCGAGTTGCAAAATAAATAAATATTTAAACATGTAATTCCTTGAATCTCCTTTATTTGGTGCTGCAAATTGCTCAATGCAATTATGCCAAATAACTTAAGCATAATTACAGCTGAAGACAAGATTTAACAACCAAAATGATGCACTTAATAAGTAGATGCCACCGATTTGACTGAGAGTTGTTACTCAACCTGTTGGCTGCCTTGCAACATGAGACTCGCGACTCTTGCATTCCCACAGCCCATTTACGAAGTAGAGCTCAAATTATAAACGACTCTTTGTCAAAAGACGGTCCGTTGGCTCAATTGTTTGGGCCAAAAGCTAAGCTGAAATTACAAGCCCACACAGACAGGCAGAAAGAGAGAGAGAGAGAGAGAAGGAGACAAGCAGTCAGTGAATGGGATACACAATAAGGGAAATGAATGTGAGCGCTGCCCAAAACGGGCAGCAGCCCAGCTGACAACTGGAGCAAGTGCAGCACAGCAGCAGAGCAGATGGCAGCATGCAACATGCAACATGCTGAGGTAGCTGACTGACCAAAAGAGACGCACTGGGGGTCAGTGCTTCGTTTACAAGATATTCAAAGAGCTTTGCATATTTTAGGCGCGCTCCAAAGACATTTGAATGGGGCAAGTGCTTGTTGCACGCAGCCAAAGCCAAAGCCAAATCCAAAGACGAAGCCAGCAGCGACGACAAATGTTTGCCAGTCGATGTCTCCATGGTCCACTCTATACCATAGATCGGCTTTTTTTTCTTCTACTTCTTCTTCTGGGAGATCTGCAGGTGGTCGTCGTACAACTCTATTTTTTATTTTGTCGCGTTCGTTGAAGTCTTTGGCAACGGTGGTCGCAACTTTGTCGGTGTTTGCCCGCTTTTCCAGCGCACACACAAAATGTTTCCATGCGGCGAGTGAAAAGCCCGGCAGGCAAAAGCAGGTCTCCCATAAGAGTGTAGAATGAATGCATTCGCATACTTGCAGATAGCACTGTTGTTTTGCCATTGTATCTGCATCTGCATCAGCATCTCGATTGTCGCTGTTGTTGTCGTGGGGCGTGTGGCATGCGTCGTTTAAAAGGAGGGGGGGAAGCGAGTCTCTTTTGCATTTTATGCGGCTTTTTGGTATGTTCATTGTGAATTTATTGAAGGTGATTTTATCGCTCAAACAAATGTTGCATTTTACAAGTGCTTCAAGTGCTTGTTGCCAACGTTTGCTAAAGACGGCGCTTATTAATGAGCTGCAGCCACAGAGCTCAACTCCAACTCCAACTCCAGCTTAGATCTGGATCTCTCTCTCTCTCTCCAGTTGCTGGCGCTTGCAGCACGCAGCGGGAGCTTGGCAACTGCCAACTGGGACGTTGCACGTTGCAAGCTGAACGTTGCAAGCTTACAAGCTGCTTTGAATGTTGGGGGTGCGCCCCAGCTAATCGCTATGCATTCGAGTGGGTTGGCTTGTCGATAAGCCAGCTGGCGCTATTGGCCAATTTCAGCTCTCTAATTTTTTCGTTCGATTTTTTGGCCAAACAAATTGGAGTAATCATTCGTTTGCACTCATTGCAGTCAAGGCACAGACTTTGACTATCCGTCAACCCAAAAACAAAACAAAACCAAAACCGACTTTGAATACATTTTCGGCACAATTAATTTCAAATTAAGCCTCAAGCTCTTTTGGTGTCGAAATTTATGAAAATTGCTCCAGCAAATTACGATCACGTGGCGTTCAACAGGAAATTGTACTAAAGGCAAATGTCTTTAACGGTCTTGAGAACGCAAAGAAAATCAATTAATGGCATTAAAAAGTATTTGCAGGAAATGGCTAACAATAAGCCTAGATATCGCGGTATCAAACTAATTTTAGTTAATGGAATTGAGCAGCCTTAAAAAAAATTAATTTGAAATTTTCAAATACTTCTTTACATAGAAAATTTGTTTATATTGCCTATGTAATAAACTTGATTACATTACAATGTTTTACGCAGTCTTTTTTAGTATAAAATTTCTACTTTCTAAAGACATTTAAATATCACAAGCATTTGGAAATAATGTACTTCATTCATTTTCAAACTTACTATAAACTTTAGATTGCATTCATCGAAAGAACAATATTGTGTGTTTGAAATAAAGATATTCCTCTCTTTAGAAATATATTATAAAGTTTCTATTACTATGTCATTGATAGAAGAGCAGATATGTATGCTTAAAATGAAGTAGTCTTTAAATTTTAAAACTTATAAAGCATAGACTTAATTCAAAAAAAAAAAAAAGAAAGAAAAATAGTTTACTTATCAATTAAAAAAGCTACAGTCGAGTGTGATATACAAATTGTAAAAATAAAACAACGTGAGTATGCTGTAATCGTTAAAATATGCGAAATAAGCATAATATACTGACCTATACAAAAGATATATTTGGTATAATGATAATAGTATATCAGATTCAAAATATACCAGATTAACTAAAGCATAAAACACACGACAGCTTCAACAGAGTTTTGTTAAAAAAATGATTTCTACAATAATTTAAAAGTTTAGTAGCTAATCATAACCAAATATCTTTTGCTATAGATATTTTAACTTTTTGTAAATTTTAGATTTCATTGATGAAAAGAGCAGCAAAGTGTGCTTAAAATAACGTCGCTCATCTCCCTCAAATCTTATTATAAGACAAAGATTTCATTCATCAAAGATATCCAGTATTTTCTGCAAACCTTTCCTTTATTTTGAAAAAACAGTTTATTAATTTTTTGATTAGATACGTTTTTCATTCAACTAACAATTATTAATGGACTTTTTCTTGACCTCCATGGTCACTGAATGCTTTTTCAAGTCTACCAAATTTTTGGAAAGCAACACTCACTTGGCTCACTCTTGGCTTCAATTGCTGTTGCTGTTGCTGTGGCTGTTGAACTCTTGACCTCGCCGTGCACTCATATACAATATTCCGATTGCTTTCCAATTACGATCCATCAATCACTTTGGACACGAATCAATAGCAAATGTTAAAGGCAAAGGGCCAAAGGACTCCGCCTAACGTCAGGATAACAAACACACACCTGAGTCCAACTTCAATTTTCCATTGTCTATTGAGGCTAATCAATGTTTAACACGAGGGGGTAAACATCAATCAATCGATTGGCCAGCAATGGGTCAAATAACAATTGCGGTGATTATAGACGATCCCCAAAATGAACTCTGTCCTGTGTCGAAGGGAGGTGTGTGCAACAACGAGTGTGGGGCATGGGAAGTTCGTTTTGGGCGACGGCAAATTGCTGTCACAAGCGCCAAATTATGCGCTCGCCTCGAATGGCTGGAGACTTAATCGAAGACAAACATCTAATTGACATAAAGCCGACATGCTAAACGATGCAACGTTGCAGTCGCAAACGCAGACATCGAGTTTGGCCACCTAATGACGTCTCTGTCTGTCGCTGTGGCATGCAACAGCAACAACAGCAACAGCAGAAAAGTCGCCTCGACTTTGGCCAACTCCCGACGCGTATCTCACATCTTTTGCCGATATTTATGGGCAACAGTTCAAGAGTTCAATGCACAACGGCTGCTGCAGTTGCAAGTTGCAAGTTTGCAGTTGCAGCTTTAATCAAGGCTTAGGCGATGCCTATTAATTAGCGGCTTACAAGTCTCTGCTTTTCCTGGCGTCTTCATCTAAACAGCGAGACGTTTAAGCAGACTCTTGTGTGCGGGAGTGTGCGTGTTTGTGCTTGTCTGTGCGTGTTTGTGCGTGTGTGAACCTGTTGCAACTGGCTTCTAAGTGCAATTGCTGCACTTGTGGCCAGCTGCTGATTCTTCGCCTTAGTGAAAGGTGCTGCGGCCTTTGAACTCGCTCAGTTCTTGTCAAAATGATAAACAGCGAGCTAGGCTAACGATCTCAACGACTTTGTTGTACTCTAAGTTTAACAGGCTTCTTTCTTTCGTATTATTTAAGAATTCGTATAAATTCAAATGATTCTTTCTTTAAAACTTAAGTTGAAGAAAGATATTTATAATAATGTAAATATAACACAAAGTTGAATACGAAAAATATGAAATATATTTATAATACCTGTTCTATTAATATGTAGCAATAACTATACGAAAAAAATTTTTTGTTGCGGAACGAATGATCCTTAATTTATGGCTTGACTTAAGCCTAGAATATGGTGCAAACCTTCAACCCGTTTAATTAATACAAAATAGACCATATTAATATACCTAAACATACTAAAAATATACTAAAGGGTATTTTAGTTATACATATTGATACAGTCCTACTTTCAAAATTTACCAAATTTATTTATATACGGCTAAAATCGGGTTAATCTACGGAAAGATTAATTCTCCGATGTTTGTGAAAGTACCTTTTTAATTTTCTTAAGTGAATGGCTGTTTGATGATCTATGGAAAGCATAAGCGATGTTCACTCAGAAATGAGATAAGAATAAATAAAACACTAATCATATAGCGACGAAATGATATCATAAGACGAGTAAGAAATCTACAGTCGAGTGTGCACCACAGCGAGATTGCTATTATTCATTTTTAACAAAAGCTAAACAATGCGGTATTCTACTTAAAATAAACCTAATATACTTAAATATACCGAGTGCTGTATTTGGTATACATATAAATATACTATTACATCGAAAATATATCATGGAATATTAATTATATCAGATTAATAAACGAAAAAAGGGTGGTAGTATTCTTTAAGTATACCAAATTATTAATATTACAAATTTAGTATATCAATATGCTATCATTACTGAAAAATACTTAAATATACCGACGGCTACATTTTGTATAGCAATATACTATTAAACTGAAAATATATACCATAGGCGTATAAAAAATACCATATTGTTATATATATAATATATCATATCAACCATTCACAAGAAAATTGTTGTCAAGAATAGTTTAGTTAGTTGAGATCGCAATTATGCAATGCAAATGTTAGATGACTTGTCCGACAAAGTTACCGAACCCTGATCTAAATAGCGTATAAACTACAAGCCACCTGAGTGGCTGGCAAATAAGAAAGAGCAACAACAATAAACGCTTGAAAGAGGTCGACATTTGCCAACACTCGCGGTCATAAAGCAAGCAATTTAAGGTGAAAGGTGCTCAGCTGGAGGAGTCTTCAAGACTTTTTGAAGACTTTGAAGATATTTTGAAGACACGCAGACAGCAACAGCAGCAGAAGAAGTCAAAAGAAAAATGCCTGAAAATGGCTTTGGCTATAATTAATTTAGTGTTGTTGTTGTTGTTGTTGTTGTTGTTGTTGTCTCTGTCGTTGCTGCTGGCAGTCGAAAAAATCGAAAAGTCACTTATGACTGACACTTTGCATATGAGGCGGCAACACTGCTGCCAGCTGACCAGCTGCCACCACGGCAGTTGCAAAGTTGCAACTTGCAACTCGCAACTTGCCAAGATGAAGATGACGACCCAGACATGCAGTGACTTATGATTTACCTTCTTAACTCAAACTCAACTTCAACTGCAGCTCACGTTGATTTCGCGTGATTTGAGCAACAGAAAAAGTTATGAGCATTTGATTTACGATGTGCTGCCGCCGCCTGGCAATGGTGCCACATGCTGCTGCATGTGGCATGCCTCTAGAGCAGCACACTGGGCGTGCGCTGATGGATTTGTCAAGTTTGTGGGTCAAGCAGCGCAATAGAGGCGCTCAGCTTGCCATTCTCCTCTCAGTCCCCGCTCAGTCACTCTCTCTCTCTTTTTCTTTCACTCTTTCTCCATCTCCATCTCTCTCTCGCCCGCTGTTGTTCTGTTGAGTTTCCGCCAGGCGATGATTACTCAAAATCACAGCTATAGCTTTGTTCACTCGCATGTCCGCATTGCAAGTTGACTCGTGTGAACGTTGCACAGCCGGCGACTAATTGCGGCAACTAAGCAACAGCAGCAACATACCAACAACAAACCACGGCAACAACAACAACAATTGTTAGACGCATACATTGTATACCTGTAAGCAAAAGTCTAAGAAGGTTATTATAGCTTAAGGTTCAACTAAAACTAATCAAACTCTAAAAAGCAAATTTTAAGTTAAAAGCCTAAGTAAAATTCCTCCGACTGTCTGTCTGTCCGTTACTTTAAACACTTAGATCTCGAAGACTATAAGAGCTATAGATTCCAAATTTGCATTCAATGTACCTCTGGGAGCTACATAGGTAGATTACTCTTAGTTCAGAACTTGACTCACTTTCCCAGAACATAAGTCAATTAAAAAAGTGAGGTTAATGGTAATGTCAGCATTTTCTCATATTTTCAATTCAAGCTCACATTAATATTATAAAAACAAATCAAACTCAGCGAAAATAAAATTTTTGGTCTCAAATATAATATTTAGCATCTTTTCTTCACTATTTTTCAACAGCTTTTCATTGAATATCAAGTTACCAAAACAACTTTTATTCAGCGATAATCAGATTATTTCTTTCCATATAATAATATTATCCACACAAAGATTACTACAAATTTTCAATATCTAACTTCAATGCTATCAAAACAAATTTTATTCAATGAAAACCAAATATTATATTATTCATCTTCAGAAAATTCACAGTACATTTTAATTGAATAAAATTTCCGAGAAATCGTAATAATAATAATATATACATATATTTTTATATTTATATTATCTATATTATATATAATCTTCTTAACGATAAATGAATAATTTACTTCCAAGTTTTTAAAACCAAAATCTGACATCGGTAATCAGCATTAGTTATCTCAAAAAGAATACTTTTCAACATTAGAAAAGATTTAAGCAAATTTAAATGAGTGATGACTTTCATTAAAGTAAGCACAAACTAATTATATATAGCAGAAATCCAATTTGTTTTAAACTTCTAGTTTGTTGGGAATCCTCAAATCGATATCACTCATTCAATTTATTCGAAACTTTTAGTTTGTTGGGTATGTCAGCGTCGATCTCACTCAGAAATTGCTTCCTTAGATGTTTATTATTTATTTAGTTTTCTTTTCATTGCTGGGGTTACATTGTTGGTTGCTGCCAGTTTACGACGCTCTTCTACTCGCTGAAACCAGTTGCCACAACTCAGCCATGACAGGGCAATGTGGCAAGTTTAGGGGGCAACCGAGGGGGGTTCAGAGGGGTCACTCACAGTGTGGGAGCGGAGCTCAAGTGTAGCATTTACTCCGCGGACAACGCGACTTTAGAATTTATTACTTAAAACTTATTAGAAAATATAATAACTAGTCTGGATTCCATGGCAGCGACAACTCTTTCCGTCTCTGCGAAGCTTTGACATTCTTTAGCAAACATTTGTTGACTAATCTAGAGACTAATTCAAAGATTCCACTTAAGAATAATCTTCTTGAATTAATCATAATTAAGCTGAGATTTCTAGCGGGTTTTTGTGTAAAATTTCTCTTTGAGATTTCTTACAAAGTTCGCACTTTGATTACAAATCACTTAAGCTAGCTTGTATATATTTAAAAGACAGTTAAATCGGTTTGTATTTTACGAATTTACATGATCTCATAAAAAAATCGGATAATTAGATTGATTTCCATTTTATAAGATTTCTTTACGAATTCTTATCATTCAAAAACAAATTTTAAAAGTCTGAATACTTCAAAATAATAATTAAATCAATTTCTGTTTTATAAAAGTTCTTTAAAAATGCTTATAAATTTAAAAAATCTGAATACTTGAATAATTCCTTACTTTTAAAAAGATTTCAGAACAGATTATCATTTAATAAAATGTCTTAAAAATTGTTTACCAACTTAAAAAAATCGAAATATATCAATAATTCCAAACTTTTAGAAAATTCTTATCAATTCCTCAAATTTATTTTACGTAAATGTTCAGATTTGAAAAGACAATTAAATCACTTTACAAACATAAGTTCTTTTTGAAATCGAAATACTTTAAAGATTAAGATTTTAAAGACAATTAAATTGATTTCCGTTTTTTTTGAATTCCTATAAAATCAATAATTTTATAAAGTAGCTGTTAAGACTTAAAAATCAATACCATTTTTGTATATATTTCTTCTTTAATACAAAAAACCAGCTGCAAAAAAATATTTTTGTACTTAAAAAAAATTATATAGTAATTTTTATGACTCCTTTGATTTTTATGTCTGCAATAAAGTTTGACCAAGTTAATTTAATTGTTTTTTAAATGTGCCATATGCTTGTGAATATTTCATAAACACTCGACAGTTGATTAGCATTTGTTTTGAAGTTCCAAAGCATGTTAACAGTGCCTTACAAAGTTGTTTTGTCAAGGCATCTTTATATTCAAATTTAAAATTTTTGTTTTTTGGCCAAGCAGCAATTAATTTATATTAACTTGAACAGCTTTGAGCAGCACTTGAACTTTTCGCAAATAACCAGTTTTTAGACAGAGATTCTAATGAATCTTAATTACGCAAAATAAATGTAATTGAAAGTCAGTTCTTTAAGTTGACACGATGATAAATCGCTTAAATTTTACATCGTTACTAACTATAATAATACCCTGCAATACCCAAAAAAAAAAAAAAAAAAAAACAAAACATTTATCAATCTATAATCACAGAAATGCGGGACAAACAATTCGAGGCGTGGCAACGGCGATCAAAAAGTCTTTTGTGGCAAGTCAAGAAAAGGCGTTGAGTTGTTGCCCTCATCATCATCATCATCATCATCATCTTTGAAAGCAATGCAAATATTTGTGAATGGCGTCACAATGTCGCAGCGTGTCATCGATGCAACCAGCAAAACACTCAACCCCTAATTGTGGCAACCCCCGGCGCCAAGGACGCAAAAAAAAAAACTGCGCGAAAAACTGCAGCTGATTTTGTTTTTTTTTTTTGAGTTGAGTTTCATCGTGGGAAAAGGCGAGGCGACAACCCTTCGCAACTCGCGACTTGGCCACAGCTGCACATCCACATCCACATCCAAATCCAAGTCCAAGTCTCTGGTCAACAGCTGCCAAACAAAAACGAAAGTAAAACCAAACCGAAGCAAACCAAAGCGAAGCGAAGTGAAGCAAAGTTGCAGTACAGTCGAACTGGGATTGATGATGGCCTAGGATGATTGGCTGGACAGGCTGCATATGTCACTCTCTAGCCAAGAGACAAAGAGAGAGAGATACAAATGTATCTTTAGCGGGAAATCAGTCCAATTAAAAACAAGTAGGAAAGCTACAGTCGAGTGTGCTCGACTGTGAGATACCCGCTACCCATTTTGAAGAAAAGCAAAATATTGTGGTATTATTTTCAAAATATACCAAAATACTACAAATACACTAAAAATATACTAAGTGGTGTATTTGGTACATCGATATAGTACCGCATACGGCACAATATACCAGATTGTCAGCCAAAGCAACTAAGATCCCTAGTAAGTAGGCGTTTTTGCCCATACAAAAGTATTTCCTTAATAACTTAAAAAATTTTTGTTCTGATCGCAACCAAATTTCAGGAATCACAATTACCATAGTTATTATTGTATATACCAAAATTCTTGTTATTCGATTTTTGTTGATTTGTGGGGGCAGAAGTGGGCGTGGCAAATATTTAAAACAAACTTGATCTGCGTGCAAACATAACAAATGCTGTGGAAAATAAATTCTAGCTCTTTTTCTTATAGTCTCTGAGATTTAGGTCTTCATACGGATGGACGGACAGACAGACAGACGGAAATGGCTAGATCATCTCGGCCTTGACGCTGATCATGAAGATATTTACTTTATATGCCTGTTACGTACATTTCCTATCGGCACAAAGTTATAAATACCCTTCTACCTTATGGGTAGCGGGTATAATAATAAAGGTGAACGCAACAAGCGAAGTTGCAGTTGCAGTCGCAGCTTGTTAGCCAAGTAAAGATGGCAGATTGCACCCAAAACAATAGGACTCCACACTCTCTAAAGCGCGTGGGAAACCAATCGCATCTTCCACTCCATTTTGGGTCAGTTTTTTTTGGGAGTGAAGGAGGAGAGGGAGTGAAGGAGGCAAATACTGGCACCTGCCGCGCCCCAGAATCGTGATCAGAAATCAATGCGCAGCCATATAAAAATTGTGGAATTGGAATTCCAAACGACAGCAATTTGAGTGGAACACGAACACATGCAATCTATGCCACACAACTGACTTTGTAGCAGCAACAACAGCAGCAGCAGCAGCAGCCACTGTTGCACTGACAATTCTATTTGGCACGAGCTCATTAAGCACCATTTATATGCAACATGAGCCATGACTGGACCAAAAACTCAACTTCTCAACTCAACTATCGACTACCGTCAGCAAGCAACCAAGACACTCTCCATCGTCTCTCGATGCCTGTTGACAAGTTGTTGACGCTGGCAAATGATTTACTGGCCTCCAGTTTCCCCCAAGCTTCCACCAACAACAAACTCAAACTACAGTTACTCGCTTTGGGTCGCAAGCCAAAATCGAAATCAGTTAACAACGCACAACAAGTGGCAACACGTGGGCAAAGCACCTCGTTATTAAGTATGAGAGTGTGTTTGTGTGTGTGTGTGTTTGTTGTGATTATTGGATTAGTTCGATTAGAATATCACACGCTGTTTGTGCTAACACCACACCACTGGGAATTAGAATAACTCAAATGCCTGCTATGAGATCATATTCTCCGATTACCGATTCGGTTTCTTCTCTCTAGCTGCTAATGATTTATTTCACGCTGAAGCTTTCAACTATTAAATTTCATTGGAATATCAAACGGGAATATTTTAATAGACGAACAAATTTCATATTATAGATTAAGTCATTTCTTCAAATTACATCATTTTTGAAAAGCTAAATAAAGTGTTATTTTTGTCAGAATCAAAAAATTAATCCTTCTTATTGACAGCTTTAAATTACAAGTCTTATATTTCAATTAGTTTATCAGAGCATATAATCTGAGAATTTGTATGTAGTAAGTATTTGTGTAAAAATAAAAAATCTATTTAGAATATATGAAACGATTTTATATTATTAATATAAATATTTATATTTAAAACTAAACCAATATTTATTATGGTTAATTATGGCAAGCTCTGAAAAATTTGATAGATGTTTTTTGTTGTCCATATTTTTTGTCTACTCAAAGTTTATATATAGAAAAAAATCTTGATTGATTACAAAACTTGGTTAAAGACTTTTTCGATCTTAAAAAAATCATCAAAAATCATCATCATCAATCTTAAAATAATATAATAATTATAATCTTATTAATCTAGAATAAAACATACTCGAATCAAAAGTTTAATCTTGAATTTCATTCGACATTTTTTTGTAGAATTTCGATCTTGTTTTAAGAATTAAACCTTCTGGTTCAATTTTGACATCATAAAAACTTGATTAAAGATTCACAACGTTCGATTTTGATAACGACCATCATGCTAATACAAATTGTGCAGTTGTGTATGAGAGAAGAAATGTCATAGTTGGTAAATATTTCAAATTCTTATTTTTTATGTGTTAGTAGTATACATATAGTATAGTATAAAATATTTTTCTTCGTGTGTAGTAAATTGAATGCATTAACGGGTGACATTTAAATTAGTATTCTGATGAAGATGCTCATTTGCCCCAAAGAACAAATTATCTAGTGAAAATGTGAATAATGTAGAATTGTTCTTTATCACTATTTCACAATTTCGACTTTCGACCTCTCTTCAGTTAGGCTGATATGAGAGTGCGAGCGCGAAGCGATACGAGAAGCGATGAGCAAAGCGAGAAGATGCCAGAGTGAGAGCTTTGCGAGAACGAGCTACAATGTCCTATTTTTCAGTTATTAATATGATGGTGATGGATTCGGACAAAGATATTTTGTGTCAAGTGCAACATTTAACTTTGTGTTAAAAAAAAAAGTGGAAGGAAAGTTCAAAAATTTATATAATGACTTGAGAAACCACCCAGAAAAGCGGTAATTAAATCACAGAATGCAACAAAACGCTCTGAGAGAGGTTACAAACTGCTCTCTCGCTTTGCTCTCGCTTTCTCGCTTGAACTCGCAACTCGCTTCGCTCTTACGCAACATAAACATATAATGTAGTATTGTTCTTTATAGTGATAAAGAACTAGTGAAATAGTGATTTCAGAACGTTGGAGCTTAATCTAAATTGCTTTCATACATAGATCCGAATTTCAGAGCTAAGCTCTTCATCGATTCAAACGAAATATTTAGTTTCAGTTTCATTTTTGTTTTAGTCCGATCGAAGCATTCGAAATGGGTAGAACAAAAATAAATGTAGTTTTATTAATGATCCTCAAACTATTTTTGGTGGGCACAACAACAGGAGAAGAGGTGAATATTGGCATATGGGTAATTCTCTGGTAAATGTCGCGTGCGAACAGCTTTATTGTGACAAAAAAAAAACATAAACTAAAACAATTTGAAAAATAAGTGAAGGTTACTCGAAAAGCTTGGGATTAGCCCTATTTTTAGAACTGAGATTGATTTTAGGAACTTGTTCTGTTTTGCGATAAAATATATAAATTCGTTCATTTTTTGGTTTTGCGTACGAATTTATTAAGTTTTGCAATTATCAGAACAGAAAACAAAACAGAAAAAAAATTCCATATCCATTCTTAGCTCTAATTAATGTAAAGCTGGTCGCACGCGACATCCCTCAGAGAATTACAATTATATACAGTTAAAAAAGTGTATAATGTTTAGTATTTTCTTCCTATCAGACATGCGAGAACAACCGTGAAATGAATAAACTGTGCAGCAGTCATACCTATAAAAGTGTGAAGCCTTTGCTAGACTACTTTAGGCAAGTTCGTAATGAGTTAGACCAAAGTGAAATTAAGGAAAAGTATATAAGTGAAATAAATGCTGATCTTATAATCAAGTATCATGAAATTGTAGCAATTCACGAAAAGCTCATGAAGGAGGCATTTCAATTAGATGAGTATAAAAACGAAATAATAAGAAGAGACAACAATTTGCAATTATGTCAAAGTAAAGTTGATAAATTAGAATCTGAGATTAATTCACAACAAACAACTATAAACCAATTAACACTACATTTATCAGATAAATCTAACAAATTGGAAATATGTGAGGATCAATTAAAAAAGCTGAATTCTAGTGTTATTGAAAAAGATGAGAAAATTTCTGAATACTCTGCAACAATTCAAAACATTACAGAAAATCAGAAAACAATTAGTTTGAAATTAGAAGAGAGGCAAACCATGTTATTTAAGAAAGATAAAGACATTGAAATATGCCAAGCAGAAATTATTAAATTAAATAGGACATCACATAATAATATTCCTTCAAATTGTCTCCCTTTCGGAGATCATCCTGGTGTACATGAAATTAAAGTTTCTGGTGTTGGTTCCTTCGATGTTCTATGCGATAGTCAGTTAGCTGGGCCTGGTTGGATCGTAATACAGCAGCGAATTGGTGGAAAAGAGAACTTTACCAGGGATTGGGCCACATATCGCAAAGGTTTCGGTTCGTTGGATAGTGACTTTTTCCTAGGATTAGAAAAGATGTATCGACTAACGAGTCTGCAGCAATACGAACTCTACATACATTTGGTTGCCAAAAATGGCAGCATCTTCTACGCTCGATATGATGACTTCAAAATATCTGATGAAGACCATGGATACGCACTAAGCTTGGGTAAATTCAAGGGAAATATTGAGGACGCGATGAGAGGGAGCGAAAACATGAAATTCGCAACATTTGATCGGAATAATTCTTATCAGTATTGTCCATTTGGAAGTGGCTGGTGGTACGAGTACAACAAATGTTTTAAAGCGTAAATATTTCCAATTTGTTATTTTGTATGTATTATTATACATGTTTAATAATTTTTTCCTATGCAGTAACTTAAATGGATTATACGGCAAGCAAACAGTAAATATGCTCAAAGAAGCTAAGATGCTTATTCGTCCCAAAGAAGACAAAAATAAGTGAAAAACTGAAAATTCGAAATCCGAATCATTTCTATACGACTTAAATCGCACTAAATATATTTGATAAACAGATTTACATTAGAATGTACCAACAGAAGAGGTGAAATTATATTGATATTGTTGTAATGTATGACATTTAAAAACAAATTCAATTTTAGTTAAGTAAGCTTCAGATACTCTTCTACTCTTAACTTTCGACAGAGCTGCTAAAGCTGCAGTTTACTAATTTAATGTCATTATTATTTTGATTCTTGTTCTCGCTTTACAAGTTAGCCTTAAAAAAGAGTAAATACCCTTTATTTTCAAATTTTTTACTTACTGAAGTCGAAGACAAGAATGTTTTATTATTATTCTGTTTCTGTTAATAAAATTGTCAATAAAAATAGCAACGTTTATCAATTTCATCAAAAAAATCTATAGTATTTATTAAATTCAATTTTTTTCTTGAATGTTTCAACAATTTCAATTTTTTCTTTTTTGAAATACAGCCGATTTTTGCATTATTCAAAATTAAAAATAAACATTATTTACAATATTACATAGCTTATAGCATCCTTGACAATATCACGTATTATGAAAGATTTTTTAAATTGAGGATTAATATATTTTGATACATATTTTGATAATACAAGCTTCGTCATTTTACCATTTTCTATTTTGTAGCTGCTATTGATTGATTTAAAAATAACTTCTAACATATACATAATATGTATTACATATATGTACATATATCATTCTGAAAAATTTTTCAAATAAATAAAGATTGTTAATTTTTAGAATTGGAGTAAATTGTATACTTAGTAAGCTTTTTTCAAGCCCTTATTTTTTTTTTAATTCAAGTTAAGCTCTATTACTAACGACTTTCTTGTATTCTCTGCTACTTTTTCATGGCAATTGATTAATTTAAAAGGACTTTCTTCTAGCCAAAATCGATTAAATAGATTCATTAAATGCTAATCAAGTGATTTATGCGCCTAGCCATGTTTGTACATGGAATTAATGCATTTTTCTTGGCTTTCAAAATGTCAACTGATAAGTTTTCACAACGCTGCCAGAGCGCATTTTGCGATTAGCAAAACTCATCGACGAGCGGCTGACAAAACTGTCAACGACTTTAATCAGCTGGCAAGCAGAGTTGTTGTAAGCCAAAGTGTGCCAACCATTTGGCAATTGAAGTTTCGTTCTCGTCTCAAGGATTTGTGACAGCTAAGCTGACATGGCACAAAAACAAAGAGACAAAAAAAATAAAACAGCGAAATGAAGTCAGAAATGGATACATGACATATGTATGTCTAATGTCTAAGTATGGATGGATGGAGGCAAAGCTCAAATGCAATGAAACAATCAATCAAAAAAGAGGGAGCGAGAAGGGAGAGAACTGAGATCTGAGAGCTGGGAGCTGGGAGCGCGTAACGGTAACTCACAAAGGCACAAAATCAAATTACCAGCAATGATTAATCAATCAACACGGCGTTGCAACTTGGCAACACGATCGTGCCGTTGGCCTCGTCTCAAACTTGTTGTGGGTGTGTGTGTGTGTGTGTGTGTGTGAGTATCGGATCGTAGTATGTGTGTGTGTTGGCCAAGTGGGTGCGTTCTCACAGCTGGATGCCGCGATATACTGACAATCACGATCGAACCGAACCGAACCGAGCCAAGCCAAGCAAACACACTAACACACCTGCAAATATTTGCACAGGCAAAGAGTCCACGTGTGCGTTCCTTTGACTTGGCCAATTTGAAATCAATGCGCCGTGGCCAAAAGCTGTGCACAGCTCCTCTTCCCTAAATGGCGTGGCCTGCTGTCTGCTGTGTGTTGTGTGTTGACTAGGCCTGCTCTTCTGGTCTTCTGGTCTCCTGCTCTGAGATCGTGCCAAAAATGGGTTTGCAACTGGAATTCGCTTTTAGTTGCGCTACAACCAAAAGCGGCAAACTCGCGTCTCCATCTCCATCTCTCAAGCTCAAGCTCTGTTGCCAACTGCGTCTTTGATTGTGGCGCAGGTGGCAATTGCCAATTGCTGTAGTTGTTGCTGTTGTTGTTGTTGCTGTGGCAGCTGCACGCGCTGGTGTGAACAACTAGAAAGTTTTAATGCCACTAAAAACAGAAAACTTGAAGCGCTCTTTTTTTTGCCCATTTTCCAGCTGGTCGTGAGAATCAGTGCGACGGCTGGCAAATTTATTAGTTTGCAATATATTTATTTATGGCCACGTAATGAAAATTTGACAAATAGCAAATGAGCTTAAACCATTTCGTTTTGTGCCCATCAATTTTTGGCCTAAACATTTCCTAGATCTCAGTTGATTGACAAGTCGCTTTGACTTTACTTTACTTCTCTATCTCCCTCTCTCTCTCTCTCTCTCTCTCTCTCTCTCTCTCTCTCTCTCTCTCTCTCTCTCTCTCTCTCTCTCTCTCTCCCTCTCTCTTTATATCTCTCTTAATACGTCAAGTTCAGGCCAACATCAGACCTACAACAACTACTTGTTAGCTACCAAAGTCGTGACCCGCGTGCATTGAACTCCGTCTTGTCGATCTTTGTCTGCAGCCGATTGGCGATTGGGTCTCTCTATCTCTCTCTGCCTCTCTCTCTCTCTCTCTCTGTTGTCTGCTGCCATCACGAATTGCAATTTCCGACCTCGATTGTGGGAGCTGAATTGGCCAACGAATAATGAAGCTGTTTGAGGCCCACTAAACACTGTTCCCAAAGGGTTTTCAGCGCTGTCAATCATAAATTGTGCACAGTGAGAAAAGATCAATCGTTTACAATGTAGAGGTGGAGAACTATCGATCGTCTGCGCCATCGATAGTGATTGATAGTTTCCATAAACTATCGACTATCGACGATAGCAAGGAAAAGTAAACTTTACATATTTAATTGAACTAACTAACGCGGGTAAAATCTTACCTTACAGCTTCGGAAATTGCTAAAAACATCGGAAACATCGAATTAGCAAATTTTTATGTTTTCAAAGATCTGTTATAACACCCTTCTTTCTGATGATTGAATTATTTCGATCTAAGTTTTGCTGGGATACAGATTTAAGCGACTCGATTTGATATCTAAAACTGTGCTGCGCAAAATTATATTGAATATGAAAATGTTAATTATAGCATAGAGCCTTGACACACATTTAAGTTTCTGTACACTTTTTTGAAGCGTTCACCGAAAAAAGAATTATTTAATAGATTAGTTTTTGGTTACTTCTTATTTTTAAAAATTACTAGGCGCAACTGAAATTTAGTTGAGATCAGATCAAAATTGTAGAAGTTTTTTTATATTTTCGCAATCTATATTATGAATGTAGTCATGTATCAATATACCAAATATAACTTTAGGGATTTTATTGGTATGTTTGTCGTATTTGGTATATTTTAAAAATTAATTAATTAATTAGCCCTTGGTATGTTTTGTAGTATTTTTGTAGTATATAAATTTAGTACTTCAAAATTAATACCGCACTCTTTTGGTTTTATTCTGTAGCTGTTCTGTAATTGTACTTGTGTTTATACAAATGTAGAAATTAAAAAAATATATATATTGTTTTTATTTGTATTGTTGTTTTTTTTTTTGTAATTTCATGAAATAGGTTTGCATAATTTTTATAGTATTCTATCTTCACTTATTTCTATTTATTAATTAGTAATATCAAAAATGTACAAAAAAGATTAAATTGCATTTCCAATTAATTTTATATTTTTGTTTATCTTTAATTACTTGTATTTTTTCTAATTAATTGTCCAGTCAAATAAGTTCTTTCTGTTGATATTTTATACTATTTATTTATCTTTCCGCCTTGTAATTTCTAACATTGTTATTTGTGTTGCAATTACTTGTTTGTGGTTGAAGAACACTAACCGAAATCTCTACTTGTAAAATAAAGTAATTTTAATTGTCTTGAATTTGTATCTCCTTCTTTTCTTGCTGTGTGTGTGTGAGTGTGCTGCTCTCATTTTCCCACATTTTATGCCTCGCTGACCCGCTCCCTTTCCCGCCCCGCTTCTCCCCACCCCTTCGACGCCCTCACGACGTCTGCTGGTCATCTATGGGAAAATCACTGGCGTAACTGGAGGTGACTCTCTCAGTAGCTTGTTGCGCAACAATTATTCGCTTTTGGTTTTCCCTTTTGAACATTCGGTCTGTCAACATCCGCACGACATTTATTGCTAGTTGTTGTTGCAACGTTGCAACGCTGCAAGTTGCAACCCCCACGCATCGGCAACA
Source organism: Drosophila kohkoa (assembly GCA_019972355.1). Taxonomy (NCBI): domain Eukaryota; kingdom Metazoa; phylum Arthropoda; class Insecta; order Diptera; family Drosophilidae; genus Drosophila; species Drosophila kohkoa. Next base: position 376,440 of record BJEL01000040.1, read on the forward strand.
CCTTCATTCATCAACATCGCTGCGCTCTGCTGCACTTGCGCCTTTCCTCCCTCGCTCCCTTTTTCGGTCTGGTTAAAGGGTGTGCGGTCTTTGTTTGGATGTTTCACGCTTGTTTTCGAGACTCGAGACTTTGCAGCGGAACTGCGCAAGATTGGCCAAAAGAGCTCGCTTCTTCTTTTTGACCAATTTTCACACATTGTTGACGCAGGTGCTTAATATATTCATGCATTTTTCCGGCAATATGTTAATTTTTATTTCCGCAAAACGGAAATTAAATTTCATAGCCAAAGTCAATGCTGACACGCTTCATTGCACTGAGGGTATCGATAGTGCACATTGGTGTAACAAAAATTAATTATTCCTAACGATATTTTTCCCAAAATTTTATTATGCAATCACAAAATGTAGAGAAGTTTCTTAAATTAAATTACGATTTGCTATTAAACCAAAGTTTTCCTCAGCTATTGCTTATAGTTCTCAGTTAATTGCGCTAGGTGGCGCCAAAAGAAAAATGCAGTGCCGTCAACAGCGTTGAAATTTGGAACTAATGTATCGAAAAAACGAATTTAACGAAAGTGATTCGTATTCATTCATTACAACTACATTCATTGCATACTTTTGGTTGCTTCAGAAATTCTAATACTTCAAAGACAAGCATTCTTAACATTTTAAAAAACGTTATTTTTATAAAAATGTGATACACAATTGTTACTGTATATAGTTTCCATTCAAAAGCATTATTAATTTTATAATACTTACTCGATACGATTATATAGCAAACACTTTTGTAATATGTAATACAATATAATACAATAATAATAGAATAGAAATTTTGTAATGTTAATTTAAAAGTAATAATAAAACTACTTTATCGATAAATATTCTCTTAAAAATGATTACAATCCGTATAGAAATGTGTTACTATATTATTATTTTTAAAAGTTTCTATGCAAAATGTTTATAAAATTGATCATTTCGACAAGCGCAAAATCACTATCCTTATTGTCAGTAGTTTAAGTTTAAGTTTTATTTTTGAGTTTTGTATTGGGAATATATTATAATCAATTAACAACTCAGTAAATGATTTTATCGATAAGTTTATGACCGATGTAATCGTGATTGTATCATTGCAAACATTTCATTGCTTGTTTATGACACATCTAGCAAAATTTAATCGCAAGATATAATATGATCTTTATTCACAATAACAACATCGTTTGACATTGCCCCATGCAACTCAGTAAACGACCTTATCGTTAAATAATTGTAATCGATTTGCGATTTCAGTGCAACGATTTCATTACCACGATAATTTGTCTGTACGGCAACATCAAATACAGACATCGATAACACTATCGTTCTGTCAGTCTGGTAGCACCAATATAATCGAAGTCACTTAATATCGACAATTGACATAGATACATAATAAAAGAGGAAACAATCAAATTGCATTCAATAAAGAAAAAAGCTTATTGATCAAATGTCTTCGCCGAATCTGAAATTGATGTTACAGTCGCATCAAGGCGCCGATTTGAGTCAATTAAGAAATACTGTTGCACTGCTCGCTAAGCACTTAAGGTCGCTAAATGAAAGGCTTGCAACTTTACGACATTCCATTAGAATTGTATCGAGTAGCAAGATAAAGGAAAGATATTTAAAGAGGACACATTCATTGGTTTGGGAACAACAGACAATACAACGAATTGTAGACGAGTACAGAAAAAAGTTAAATGATTTGCTAGCAGACGAAGAAGCAAAGGCAAGTTAAATAATAAGATAATAATAAATCCCTATATATGTATTAACTTTATAAGTGCTATTCAAATGTTAGAAAGCGGCTGAGGAGAAACAACGACAAATACCACCGAAAAATCTTAAACTCTTTGAACTGCTTGATGTGGACACAAAGGTGATCGAATTGTGTAGCAATATTTTGAATACAAACCCTTAAATATTATTATTTTCAATTTCAGATATTTACTACAGAGGATAAATTATCTACTATAACAGAAACAGTATGTTCGATCATTTTTTGACAAAGCTTTGCACTACAGCAATTTAATTTTATACATATTTAACAGAAACAAAATGATTTGACGAAAGATGGTGAAAATAAAACGACCTCAAACAATGAGACAATAAAGCGCAAAATAGTGGAAGAGCATGCAAAAGGCGTAACTCAAACTCAGGTTATTATACACACAAATGCATATTAATTTGTTATAACTAAGTTTTTCCACATTCTTAAGCTAAATATTGCAAAAACACTACTAATAGAGTTTAAACCTCTTTCACAGCAAGATGACATAAAAAAGCGGAGGACATCAGAGGAGGAGAAGCAATGCACAGATGAAATTGTGATAAATAGTCAAGATGAGGCATTAAAATATGTGACAGCGTTGCAGGAATATGCTTTAATGAATGAAAACTTTCGAGCAACGGGACTTTTGGTAGAAGTTGAAAAGTCATTCAAAAATCCAGCCATTAGTTCCGACTTCGAGGTGTAGAATAAGTAATTTCAATAAAAATTAGTTTCATTGAAAACTGTAAATAAATCTAAATGCAAATAATAGTTTTGTTTTTGTTTACATGCACGCTCAGTATGTGCAAGAGAGACAACTATATGATGGTTTGTTTTGTTGTGAGGCGGCATAGCTGCCAGCTGATTGCACACGAGACAGCAGCTGTAACGCCTTTCGGTATTTTTTGGTACATTTTTGAAAACGACGAAATGGCCACCGGGAAGCAACTGTAAACAACCAAAAATTATACGGAACTTTGAGCTTGCCGCAAAGAAATGCCAAAAATGTGCACACAGCATAAAAACGTTTAGTGCGAAAGTGAAAAAGTAAGTTTTCAATTGCAAATAATGCGCAAACTAAAATAATTTATACTTTTAGATTAACTTGCGAGTGCACGTAGTGTAATTACGAATTTGCGAGTTATGGAGAATTTGATAGCTGATGGGGCTGAAAAAATGGAGGCGCCGCGCAAGCGACTCGGAAGACCACCGAAAAACAATAGCAGCAATCAATTAGCTGGAGCTGAGACACCAAGCAATGATGAATTGGATGCCGCTGCCACGGCAGCAGACACATCATGCAGACGCAGCACACGAAAGAAAATTGCCAAATTCGATGTGCTCGATGTGCTGAACAAAAGCCGTAAAACGCACAAAATACAAATCGAGGCACGCATCGATTCCAATACGCCAACCACCAGCCAGAATGTGGCAACTCCAACATCCACACAAGGCGTCAGCTCGCCAATCAATCGCTTCATTGCCGCTCGAGCAGCACCGCAACCAACGCCAACGCCTTCTGTGCCCGCCCTGGAGCTGTTCACGAAGCCTAAGCCAACGCCCAGCTTGATTGTGTTGCAGGTGAGCAGCGATAAGTCGCAAGATTTGCCACAACGCAAACGTGGTCGTCCACGCAAGCAGCTGTCCATGGACAACACTTCCAGCAGCAGCAGCAGCCCACAAGTGGAAATAAATGCGGAAATTGTGACCAGTTTAAGTGGTGAATCTTCCGACTCGGATCTGGGAGTTGTAACATCGAATGTGCCCGCGAATCTGGAGTTGCAAGATGACAATGCCTTGGAGCCGTCTCAGTCTCCAACGACGATGCGGAGACGGAGATCATAACTGTGCTGCAGTCGGATGAAGAAGATTCCGATTCGCAGATTATTTTTGTGGAGATTGAAACGGCAACTTCAGCGACTGGCGAGGAGCAAGAAGATAGCAACAATCCAGCTGAGCAGCACAGCTTCAAATTGATATTCCCCAAGGGCGCGAATGCGGAGGAGGAAGTGGAGGCAACACATGACGATTCAAATCCCTCAAATCAAGAGTTTATTGCGGCTGTTGAGGAACAACTAGCCAAGGATGAAGAAGAGGAACAGCCAGCCACTGAGCTGGAGCTGATAACTGGAGAGCTTAGCGAGCAGGCAAGTGTCTGCGAGATTGAGGAGGAAGTGCTGCTGTTGGAACAAGCAGATCAGCTGATTGAGGAGACGCAGGGTGAGGAGGATGTAAATATGGACACAGTAGAGGATGCTAAAGTGAAGAGCGTTGAAGATGTAAGGATGGAGACGGAAGACGAAACAAAACAGGAGATTGTAGAAGAAGAAAAGAAGGAGAGAGTTGATGAGGATATGGAGACTGCAGATGAAGCAAAGCAGGAGACAGCAGATGAAGCAAAACAGGAGACTGTAGATGATGTAAATCAGAAGGCCACAGATAAAACAAAGTCGGAGTCAACGTTTAATGTAGATGAACCAAAACAAGACTTAATAGTTGCTGCCAAGTTGGAGACTGTAGAAGATGATGTAAAGTTGATTGCTGATGTTATCAACGAAACAACAAAAGATTGCCCTAAGGAAGAAGTTGAAGAAAAACAGCAGCCACAGAAGACACAGTCATCAGCAGCAGAAAAAGTAATCCCGATAGAAGTGGGGACCAAGATCTCAGAAGAAATCCTAGAGCAGCCAGAACAAAAGCCAACGACTGAGACCAGCAAACCAAAAGCTGTCGAACAACCAAAGAAAGATGACGTTAAAGTCACTTCAGAATCTGCGCAAACTGAAGTTGCTGCTGAGTTGCCTGCCACAGCAATTAAAATGAAACTGTCAACTGAAGTGACAGACAAAGAAATCAAAATAAAAGCTACAACAAAAGAGCCTGAAGTCAACCAGGCCAAGAAGGAGCCACCTACAAGTGAAGATGCTGCAATTGAGACGCCTCCAATAAAGACAGAGCCAAGCAGCGGCAGCAAAGTCGAAGTCATGGAAAGTCGCAACACCGAGAAGAAGAAACCAACTGAAAGCCCAGGGCCAAGTCCGAAACGGGAGAAATCTTCCACGCCTGCCAAGCTGCCGATTATGGAATGCGATGCGCTGTTCAAGGTGCTGGACGAGGCGAACGCTCAGATGCGTCAGGAGGAGAAGACTAAAAAGAAGCTCAAGCAGTCGGCCAAGAAGCAGAAGCAGGAGACCATCAAGCAGAGTTCACCCACACCGCCAACGACAGCCACATCGCGTGGCAAGAAGACGCAGAGCAAGAAGGCTTCGCGACGTAACACCATCAGCAGCGAGGAACAGCAACAGCAGCAGGAAAAGGAAACGCCTTCAGTGGCCACAAATAAACGTCGCAATTCACTGCATCCCTTCAAAGCGTCGCCAAGTCCCGAGCGTCGCCCTGAGTCGAGCGGCAAGAAAGCCAAGGAAAAGAAGCCGACACGCAAGTCAGCGACAGCGAAAGAAACATCAGAGACAACGGTTACAAAGGCAGAGCCAAGTCGTCGCATTTCCACGCCCACCTCTGAGGCGGAGGAATCCTTTTTGCTGGGCGACATAGCCAAGTTCATTGAGGATGGCGTCAAGCTGCTCGAACGGGATTACAGAGTAGAGGATGAGCAACAGCAGCAGCAACAACAACCGGAAGAGCCGGAGCAACAAAAGCAGGAAGAGCAGCAAGAAGATGAGTTTGCCACGCGCGTGGCAAATCTAGAGACGCCAGCCACCACACCGATACCCTCGCCCGCTGTCAGCACCGAGGATCTGTCATCGGGCGTCCGACGTTCGCATCGCATCAAGCAGAAGCCGCAGAGCAGCAAATCATCACAGGGACGCGGGAGCAGCGCGCACACGCCGTCGATTAGCATGGAGCAGCAGCTGTCGGAGTTGGCGCACATCGAGGCCATCAACGAACAGTTTCTACGCCACGAGGGACTGAACACATTCCAAACGCTCCGGGACAATTACTATCGCTGTGCTCGCCAGGTGAGCAAGGAGAACGCGGAGATGCAATGCGATTGCTTTGTTACCGGCGATGAGGAGGGCTTGGGACAGTTGCCTTGTGGCGATGGCTGCATCAATCGCATGCTGATGATCGAGTGCGGTCCGCTGTGCACGAATGCGGATCGCTGCACCAACAAGCGCTTCCAGCAGCATCAGGGCTGGCCTTGTCGTGTCTTTCGCACCGAGAAGAAGGGTTGCGGCATCACCGCCGAGTTGCAAATACCGCCCGGGGAGTTCATCATGGAGTACGTGGGCGAAGTGATTGACAGCGAGGAGTTTGAGCGACGTCAGCACTTGTATTCCGAGGATCGCAATCGTCACTATTACTTCATGGCGTTGCGCGGCGAAGCCATCATCGATGCCACATCCAAGGGCAACATTTCGCGCTACATTAATCACAGCTGTGATCCGAATGCCGAGACCCAAAAGTGGACAGTCAACGGCGAATTGCGCATCGGTTTCTTCAGTGTGAAGACCATTTTGCCAGGTGAGGAGATTACATTCGATTATCAATATCAACGCTATGGACGCGATGCTCAGCGTTGCTATTGCGAGTCGGCGAATTGTCGCGGCTGGATTGGCAACGAACCCGAGTCGGATGAGGGCGAGCAACTGGACACGGATAGCGAAAGCGAACAGGAGTCACTCAACGAGGAGACACGCCTAGAGCAGGAACAAAACAAAACCAAACCCAGCAAAGGAGCGAAGACCAAGGCACAATCCAAGTTGCCCGCAGCAGCGCGCAAGAAGCGCAAGGAGCAGCCCAAGGCCAAGGATCGCGAGTACAAAGCCGGACGTTGGCTCCGCCCATCGGGCGGCAGCAGCGGTGAGAAGTCTGCAAGCGGTAAACACGATCACGTCGAAGATCCGGATGTGCTGGAGCAGCTCACGTTGCTCACACGCAGCGGCCTCAAGAATCAGCTGGACACATTGCGTTTTTCGCGTTGCATGGTGCGCGCCAAGCTGCTAGAGAGTCGCCTCCAATTGCTGGGTGTGCTTACACGCGGCGAGTTGCCCTGTCGCCGTCTCTTCCTCGACTACCATGGACTGCGGTTGCTGCAGGCGTGGATTAGCGAGAGCGGCAGCGATCAGCAGCTGCGTTTGGCACTGCTCGATGCCCTCGAATCGCTGCCCATACCCAACAAGACCATGTTGAATGACAGTCGCGTCTATCAGAGCGTACAGCTCTGGAGCAACCAGTCTGGAGAGCCGGCCCAACCGGACATGGAACGCATCTTGGCGCTGCTGCAAAAATGGAATGGACTGCCGGAGATCTTTCGCATACCGAAACGTGAGCGCATCGAGCAGATGAAGGAGCACGAACGTGAAGCGGATCGTCAGCAACAAGACAAACCGGCACTAGAGGAGAGCAACAGCGCCTCGTCGGTGCTAAGCAGCGATCGTTATCGTCAGGATCGCTTCAGGCGCGACACGAGCAGTCGCTACGAGAAGTCGAAGCCGCCGTCGCGCATGAGCGGCAACAATACCATCTGCACCATCACCAGCACTGCTAACTCCGAGGGCGCCAACGGCGGAGGCGGCGGCAAGTCCGAAAGTCGTCGACGCTCCGAGTTTGATCCACGTCGCGCCATCACCAAGGAAATGCGTCGATCGCTATTCGAGCGCAAGGTAAGTTGGGTTTCATTCTTGTGATCAGGTTCTTTTGTTTACTCAGTAGATTGTTCAATGATTTATTTGAATTCCTTTTATAGGTCGCCCAGGACGAAGCAGAGAAGCGTGTAGGAAGCGAGGACTTCCGTGAGCACGAGCTACGCTGCGAATACTTTGGCGCCGATCTCAACACTGATCCTAAACAGCTGCCCTTCTATCAGAACACCGAGACCAACGAGTGGTTCAACAGCGATGATCAGCCGGTAGCAGCTCCGTTGCGTTGTGGCGACATTACTGAGCCGCCCTCGCCTGAAAGTCCCGCCGATGTGGAGTACAAGTTGCCGCCCAACATCGAACCGCTGCCGCTCTCTTGGACCTGGGCACGTACCCCAGAGGGTGACATCTACTATTATCATTTGCGTGATCGCGAGCCACAGTGGGAGCCACCAACCGCCGAGCAGCGTCTGCAGAAGCTGGTGGAGGATGAACCGGAGCCGGTGCCAGCAACGGAAACGGACGACGAACCTAACGCTGATCATCTGATCAAAGTGGACATTGATTTTGGAGCACAACTCAGTGCAGCGGCCATGGATCACTTGGTGGAGATCAAGGTACGCGAACGACGCGAGAAGCGACGCAATCGTCTGGTCTCAGTGCGTGTTATAAGTCCACGACGTGAGGAGGATCGTCTCTACAATCAGCAGGAGTCGCGCAAGTACAAGGAGAACAAGGAGAAGATACGACGCCGCAAGGAAGTCTATCGTCGCACGCGTATCGAGACCAGTGCCACAGAGGCCGACGATGAGGATCAGCCTGCTGATGCGTTGCCCATACATCGCTATCTCTATTCATCGGACGAGGAGGCCACCACCGATGGCGATTGTCTGCCCGAAGCCGAGGCGGAGCAGGAGCCGGGACGTTCTAGCGAAACTGAATCGATGGGCAGCTCTAAGCGCAAGCTTCCCATTCCGGAGGGTCTAAAGAAGCACCGCAGCGAACGCGACAAGAAGCGCAAGACGTAAGCTACACAAATTTTCATTATATAGAACGCATCTTCTAAAAAACTTACTTTACATTTTCAGCGCTAGCATTGCCCGCGAGGCCAGCGATAAATTTCATTTTGAGATCAGCGCTCATGTGGCCGAATTTTTGCGTCCTTATCGCCAAGAGACTTGCCAGTTGGGTCGCATCACAAGCGACGAGGACTACAAGTTCCTCATAAAGCGGGTAAGTAATGAAACGTTTTCAGTTTTCTAAATCTAAGTAATCATCCATCTATCTTAACTACAGCTGAGCCATCACATCACCACCAAGGAGACGCGCTATTGTGAGGCGACCAGCAACCCTTTGGCTTGCACCGAGTCAGTAAAGCACAAGTCCTATGACTTTATCAAGCAATACATGCGCAAGAAGGGACCCATCTATAAGAAACCTTCGGATAAAATGGACTAAACTCAACTTCCAGTTAATTTCCTTCAAGGGAAACTACGTACTATTAACGAAATATCGAAATATTGAAAATCGTTTCTTTATCATTTATTTTAAGTTATTTTTAAGATCTATACCCTAAGGAAGGGTAAATTTGAAGTACTCTCTTTTTGTTATAACCACGCATAATAAATAATCAAAATAAACAACAAAGAATTGCTTATAATTAATATATCTTAGTGTGTTCATTAAAATATTATGTGTACTTACGATAGTAAGTGAAGTTGTTGGAGGATTATCCTAAATTATTATCCTGAAATTATAAAAAAGGCAAAAAAATAAGAGAAGTATTTATTTTTTTATGATGATGGTAATATTCATTGAATTGAATAAGATAATAATACAAACAAAACATTTTAAAAAGTAAATCTAAAAACAATATGTACTGAAAATATCATAAATCACTTTTAACACATAAAATTCTGAGTAATACAAAGTTCGGGTGAAACTTTAAAAACTATTTTTACTACTTTAAACTTCTCTTGATGTATAATTTGAATGGTGCAATAGAAAACGTAGAAGCTTTGCCAGATATTTCAAGATTTGTTTACAAACTGTAAATATAAACAATTCGAAATATAGTATAATCTTTTTTCTCAATTAAAGACCTATGCGCATTAACTAAACCTCTTTAGCACGTGAAAGCAGCTAAATGACGCCGTCAAACCCCTATAGACTAACTTATTGACCTACTTACATACGTGCTTAATCAAATGTAATCAGAATCATTATATGTACATTATCTAGCGGGTCTGAAAGTAATTAAAATCCATTTCCCATTTAAGTAAATTTGTACCTTCCCCCCACGACACACGCCCACAGAAAACGCAGTGCAGCTCTCACGATATTCGCTTTGCTCTCCCACAGCACTAAAAATAGCAACAACAGCGCACACACACACAGACGCAAACACACGGCATATGATCGTAAGCAAGAGAATGAGAGAACGCGAACGGAGAGCGCAAACTCTCGCGCTCAGTAAACAAGTTTGAACAACTCGCCAAACCTGATTTTCCACCCGTCTCAGAGAGATTGGGAGGTCGAGTCAGTTTCACCAAATGACTGCAACGCTCCACACGTTCCGTGCGCAACGATCGATTTTTGTTGTCGACGCTTTTTAGGTGTTTGTGTGCCTAAAAACCTGCTGCATATTTGTCAAAAATACAAGGTAATATGTCGGTTAGCTTTATCTAAGTTTATTATCTGCATTGCAATGCAATTGCATTATTTATATGTACAATTATTTTGTTCGACTTTTTTCTTTAGGCATTGCCATATCAACGAACAGCAGAGCGCAAGCTGGAGAGCGGTTAAAAAAGAGTGAGAGAACGTGCGAGCGTCGGAGAGAGAGGCGCGTTTAAAAAGAGAGAATAAAAGTGAGAGCGACCGTTAGCTGTTGTTGTGCTCTATTGCTTTTTGGATGTGTTGCTCATAGTGTTGTTGTTGTTTGCTGGGCTGATTGTGGGGTATGTGCGAGCGCCTGGAAATAAGCCTGCCAATGTCTGACGTAAGTAAATCAGTTCATCAACTTGTCGCGATACTGTCGAAAAAAAAGAGAGCTTTGCAGAGTTATTTCGTTTATCTGATCTGGTCTAACTGGAACACAGAGCGCTAGAGACGTTAACTGTGTACTGTTCGATGCATAAAATGTAACACATTCCGGAACCAGTTTCTGTTTCGGTGCTAAATCACGCATACTACAATTTAGATATGAACTCGTAAATCTATCATATCGATTAATTTAGTTGTAGTTGCATAGTATGTTTATGAGTACGGATATGATATTTAAAGAAGAACTTGCTAATTTATTTATCTCATCTGATCAAATTCTCCTAACACTGGAACTATTATGTGACATTTATCTTAAATTTGAAATGCAAATTCAAACTTAGACAAATAATTTGAAATTTTTGCAAATCAAAGAAGTAGAAAGTAAGATGCAGAAAATTGATTTCAGTATAGAAAAAATATATTCAAAACTATTATTAAAAAATTAACAATACCATCTAATTTATACTATATATCTTTTATTATTTTTAGTTCCTTAAAAAATCTGTTATATGTTTTTCTTTTAAAAATATTGTCTTCATGGTCAGCTTGTAAATAATTTGTTGGCTCAAAAATATCATCAATTCGTAATTGTTTGTTGAGGTTTTGTATGTAATGTACAGAAAACCAGTTTTTTTTTTTTAATATGTATTTATCTAAATTGAGCGCATTGACCTTATGGAGCATAAAAAATTAAAAAAATAATTGCATTACCAATTACCAAAATTCCAAAATAAAATGATTACTTTAAATACGCTTCTCAAATAATAAATATTCATAAAACTATGTTATCTTTGAGATGGCATACAAATATAGAAGTCAACTTGTAGATATGCAATGGGATAACAAATATTTATACACCATTTATTTATGCAACGAAAACTAAATGAAGTTTCATTAGAAAAGCAACTTATCTAAGTATTTTATATGTGTTCATTTGATGATCGCAAAGTGCAATTTTTCTTGGATTTGCTAATGCTTCATTTTTGTATATTAATAAATATGTTTTTGTATGCTTTTAGGATGACGGCAGCTAATATGGCGGCAGTGGAAGTAGCTCACTGCGTATACGTAATGTGCTCACGCTAGAGGAGCGTGTGGAGGCCATCAGGCAATACGATATTGTGCCCATGTACAGCAAGATTGCGAAGAATTTCAACTGCAGCTGGGAGCAGATCAAAAGCATTGTGTCCAATCGCGAACCCATTTTAGAGTTCTATGAGGCAACGCGGCACAACAGCAAGCAACCAAATTCCAAATTCGAGGAGCTGCGACGCCGCAAACTTAACTTTCTGGGTCATTGCTTGTACGAATATATACAGCGTGCGCAGTATTATTTGCATTCCGATATCAATGAGGAGCTGATACGCACCAAGGCGCTGGAGTTTCAATCCCTCATGGGCATTGACAACTTTACGCCCAACAAGGTGAGACATTAAATAAGCTGCATTTTTATACCTGTTGCCTGAAGGGTAGAAGGTTATAGCTTTGCATGTAGAAGGAGGCATCTCTGACCCCATAAATCTATATATGTATGTATATACATATATATGTATGTGATTATATGTACATATATATACTTGTTCAGCTTATAACCGATTGTTCGTATGAACACGTAAATCTCAGAGACTATAAGAGCCATGTCAATATACCAATTATACATTTCGACAATTTTCAGTATTTTGTCGGTATATCATTTCGGTATATTTTGTCGGTATATTAATTTTGTATAATTAAATACTGCACTCCTTAGCTTTAATTAAGAATGGGTAAAAGGTAGATGTAGCTTTCTTACTTATTCGAATTTTACTTGTTTTACCAATATACCAAATATACATTTCGGCATATTTTAGTATTATGTCGGTATATTTTAATGATAATAACCCCTTGTTAACGTTTAAATCTCAGAGACAATAAGAGATAGAGATATAATTTTGTTTATCAATATTCCATTCCATGAAATATACATCTCGGTATAAGGGTAGATATAGCTTTCTTACTTATTTGAACTTTACTTGTTTTAGCAATATACTAAATATGCATTTCAGTTTTTTTTTTTTTAGTATTTTTTATGATAATACCCCATTGATTATCTGTTTTTTTTAAGAAACGGTAAAGGGTAAATGCAGCTTTTTTCCTTATTTGAACTTTAATTTAAATTGAAATTGTTTTTTACAGTCGTGGATCAATCACTTCAAAGCCGCCTACAACATAACGCTCTCGAATCGCCAGATTATGATGACACGCAAGCCGCCACGTTCGTTGGATCTGCGTGATATTATGTCCTATTGTGGTCGCAACACATCCGCCACATCGGAGGCAAGTTCACAGGCAGCGAGGCAACAGCAACCGCAGCAGGCAGCTGCCACAACACCAACAGCGGCAACAAGTCCGAGTGCCGTGCTAGTCAAGCCAGCGAATGCGACGACACGGGCAACGACGCTGTTGTCGCCACGCAAACCCGTCGATATACGCTCTTTGTATCGCACCAAGACGCTGGTGGCTGCCTCCAGTCAGAATCAGGCCACATTGGATGAGGTGCAGCTGCGACGCAAGCGGAAGATTACGTTCTTGGAGAAGGCGCTGTACGAATACATTTCACGCTCGCAATTCCATCACAAGAACAAGGGACGACTCGATGTGGATCATTTGCGTGAGGTGGCCATCAATTTGCGTGACATACTCAAGATCGAGAACTTCTTTCCGGATCGCACCTGGTTCAATCATTTCAAGAGTCACTACAACTTTAGCTTCTCCCAGGGCGTCCCTTTAACCGGACGTCGTGTGCCGTTGTCCTTGGATCTGCGTGACATTGTCAGCTACTGTGGACGACACGAGCAGCGAGAGCAACCCTTGAGCAGCATTACGTTGACACCCAAAGAGACTGGCCCAGAGCGTTTTGTGCATCTGCCCATGGTGGAGTCGAAGCCAGAGACAGAAGCTGTCACTGTCGTGGACGATGATGATGATTGCGTTGCCATTGAAGTGCCCACAGAACTCATAGAGATTAAAGACGAGGATGACGAGGAGGAGGAGGAGACGATAGCGGATTCAACTGAAGTACATAAGCATAGAGAACGCAAACGTGAGTTGACCACAACAGAACCGCCCGCATCTCCACTCAAGATCAAAAAGATTGAATCACTCAATGCGAGAGCACAAAAGAGAGAACAGAGTCCGGGACACTTTTCGGAGGCCAGCAACGATGCAGAGTTGCCGCGATATGTGCAGAGCTATGCGGATGCACTACGTCTGCTGAAGCCAATCGAGGATTTCGCTTTGCTTGAGGAGAATTATCGTGCCATCGGGTTGCTCACACAGCTGGAGAAGATCTTTGAAAGCAGCGCCAATTCAGCGGAGAATGGTAATGCAGCCAACTAATGCGAGAGCAGGGAACAAAGCTAACAATATACGCCAAAAATTAATTCAGCTATTGGCCAGCAGCATAGTCTGGACTGGATCGATAAGCACAATCAGTGTACATATAGCTTCAATATCAATCAATCAATATATGTATATACGAAGTTGCGAGGGTTGCTCGATGTAAATCTGGCATGAAGCAAACATATCCTTTAATTAGATACATGTTGTTATAAACTTGGAGAGGACTAACTGAATATAACTATAGAATATAAATGTGAATAAAAATGTTTTGTTTACTTTATGTGTATTACAAGTTTCGGTGAAATACTTTAGCTGCAACAACTATGAATTGTGTATATGCTTTTTATACCCGCAACCCTTAAAGTAGAAGGGAATTATAACTTTATGCCTGCAGGAAATGTGGCCAGGAAGAGGAAGAAGCCATCTCCGACACCATAAATATATACTATATTGTTGATCAACGTCAACAGACGAGCCATATAGCCATTTCTGTCCGTCTATGGGTTCATTAACACCTACATCTCAGAGAGTATAAAAGATAAAGCTATAATTTTTTCGACAGCACTTCTAACATTTCCACGCAGATCAAATTTGTTTTAGATAAGATTTACATTGAGTAAAACCTTATTGAGATAATCGTGATAAAAAATATTGGTTCAAATATTACTGACTCCAAATTTAAATTGAAATTGGAAAGAAACTTTAATGCTACACATTAGTTTTTCGTGATGAAAAAGTTTTGAAAATTCCTTAATGAAAACAGATAAATATAAAAGATACCATATCCATCTCCATATAGTAGTCTACAAAGAGACTTAAAGTTATTCCTTTTTTCCACATCATTAATTTAGCAAACTACGCATCCCCGATGATCAAGCTGAATACAAAATAATTTCTCATTATTTTCACGCTTCTATTGCTTTTGATGTGTTGCTCGTGTTGTTGTTGTTATTTGCTGTGCTGATTGTGGGGTATGTGCGAGCGCCTGGAAATATGCCTGCCAATGTCTGACGTAAGTAAATCAGTTCATCAACTTGTCGCGATACTGTCAAAAAAAACAGAGCTTTGCAGAGTTATTTCGTTTTTCTGATCTGGTATTTTGTCGGTATATCATTTCGGTATATTTTGTCGGTATATTCATTTGGTATAATTAAATTTTGCACTCCTTAGATGTAGCTTTCTTACTTATATGAATTTTACTTGTTTTACCAATATACCAAATATACATTCCGGTATATTTATATACATACATTAGAATCCGGTTATAACGACTCCGCTTATAGTGCCCGACCGGTTATTACGACGAAAAGTCGATGGCTTGGTTGGTCCCCATACAAACTTATATGAAAGGGCCTCCGCTTAGTATGTCTCCGCTTTTAGCGACAAACCGCTTATACCGACGAAATTTTTCACAATTCAACCGGATATTGCGACGAAAAAAAAAAAATACATCGAAATAATACCAACAAATTGAAGTATCAAACGACGCTGTCATAAATGTATGCATTTATCAGTGATTGGCACTCTTGCTTGTGTGCGTAGGAGCGACACGAAGGTTCTAATATTCTCACTACTCTCTGTTAGTTTTAGCTGATGCCTTAATTTAATTAATTTTGCTCCTTTCGGTTAGTGCGTCCTCCGGGTATAACAACGTAAAATCGTCGGTCCCTTGAAAGTCGCTATAATCGGAATCTACTGTATTACTATAATAGAATTTTATACAAAGTTATGGCATATGCTAATTAGTTCTACTTTATAGAATCTCGTATCTATGTCAAGCAGTTCTTAACAAATTTTTTACTTAAGCGAGGGCCAACAGAAACTTATGTTAGTTACTCTTTCTTCTCATTACCACTCTAATATAAGGATCATCTCTTTCGCATTAATCAGATTTCTCGATATAACAAGAGCATTGCTAGAAAAAGAGTAATTAAACAATCATAGAAATAACTGTCAAAGTCTAACGGAACAAGTTGCTAGTAAAAATAGTACCTTAGCAAAGTCTAACACAAGCAATCAAAAGTTTTTTTTCGATAAAACCGTAGGGATTAACTTATTTAAGAACCGGTAAAGGGTAAACGTAACTTTCTTCCTTATTTGAACTTTAATTTAAATTGGAATCATTTTTTACAGTCGTGAATCAATCACTTTAAAGCTGCCTACAACATAACGCTCTCGAATCGGGAAATTAAGATGGCATACCAGACACTATGGTTGGCTCTCAACGGTCAGTTCGAGTTAACGCCACTTGGAACGATACACTTGATGTCCTTGGATCTGCGATGCGAACAGCGTGAGCAACCTTTGGGCATCATCACGCCGACGTCCAAAGAGACGGAACCGACTCGTTTTGTGGAACCGACGCGTTTTGTGCATGCGCCCAAGGTGGAGTCGAACCCAGAGACAGAAGTGGTCACTGTTGGGGATGATGATGATGATGATGATTGCCTTATCATTGAAGAGCAAATAGAAATCATAGAAATTAAAGACGAGGATGACGAGGAGGTGGACCCCCTCAGTTTTTGACCCCCTCCCCCCAAAAGTAATCATTTGATGAACAATATATGGACAGCCCCTTACACGGTTACAAATTTGGTATCATCCCCTTTTTAACACGCTAAAAACCTCATTCCTACACGATTGCAAAATATTTTTTTTTTATAAAGAGCCACAAAATAATTAATGATCTTACTGTTAATTAATTATATGAAGCAACTTTTTTAATTTAATACCAACTTTTAATTTTGAAAATATGAGTGTTATGTATTTATTAAAGGCATATGCATAATAACTTTTGGTTAATTTTGAACAAATATATGAAACTTTAATAAGAAAAAGACCAAATTTGAACAATAAAACAATTTTTTTTGCTTTCAATTTTGAATTTGGCGAACGTAACACCTTATTTTGTATTGAATCCATGTTTCGCTTAACACTATTTCGCTTAACACGAGGATTTCTAGGAACGCAACCCAGTGTTAAGCGAGGGCCAAGTGTATTCTGTTCAACAATATTATAAATATAATAATATAATAATACACCAAACATAGCCTTAGAATTATTACGGTATTTTTTAAGAAAATTATTTTATAATATTTTAAGAATGACCTCGACTATATGATATAGAAGGGTATTATAGCTTTGTGCCGGCAGGAAATGTATGTAGCCTTGTAGCCTCTGGTGGTAGAGTGCAAGCCCAACATGTTGTGGTGCTCGGGCTCGAGCCCGGTCGGCTTATAACTTTGTTTTTTTAATGGTATATACATTAATTACTATTGAAATTGTGATGTACGAGTTCGAATCCCGGTCGGTGGTGCTCGAGTTCAAATCCCAATCGAGAATATATGCATATTTTTGTTTTTTTTTTTTATATATAAGCAATATTTTGCTTTTATTCAAAATGGGTAGCGGATATCTCACAGTCGAGCACACTCGACTGTAGCTTTTTAACTTGTTTATTACTGTTCCATTACTTTATAATTGTTATTCATTTATTTTATGTTTACATCTGAAATACATTTCTGTTTTTATATTATAATTCAAATTTTATATAGTTTATTCTGAACAGAATAAATGTACATTGAGCAAAACCTTATTGAGATAATCGTGATAAAAAATCTTGGTTCAAACATTACTGACTCCAAATTTAAATTGAAATTGGAAAGAAACTTTTATGTTACACATTAGTTTTTCGTGAAGGAAAAGTGCTGAAAATTCTTTAATGAAAACAGATAAATATAAAAGATACTATATCCATCTTCATATACCATAATACAAAGAGACTACAAGTTATCCCTTTTTTCCACAGCATTAATTTAGCAAACTACGCATCCCCGAAGATCAAGCTGAATGCAAAATAATTTCTCATTATTTTCACGCTTCATTTATTGAGTATCTGAGGGTTAACGGTTCTAAAAATATATTTCCAATATTAATGAACATGCTCTGTTGCACATGTGTCTAATGAACATTTTCTTACCATAATTAAAGCTTGTACTCCAATGGTGGCCATTTATATACACACTTAAATCAGATTATTATGGCCAACTCAATCCTAGTTACCCTTGAAATGTCTTTTAATAGAATTGCCACACCTTACACCGTATTAATATCTCTCTCCACCCCAGTTGTGGATAAAAGCTTCCATGCATATTGTGTTAGAGTTAGAAACCAAATGAAGAGTTAAAAACACAAAACAAGTAAAGGAAATAATCAAAGAGAACTGTCATTAGCCGTTAGATATAGCCGAAAGCGGATTATAACTGCCATGTCACGTGACCATGTGTGCCACATATGAGTTGATGTCGATGTCGATGGTGATGTGGATGGTGTTGGGTTTGAAGTACGAGTGCAAGGATACGCGGTATATGAAGGTGTAGTGCAGTGTATATGCTCAGCTTATATAATCCTCAGCTGACTGTCCCCGCTCCCCAAAAACATAGCGTACAATCAGCGCTTAAACTTTACGTTCGCCCTGTAAAACTTTACGCGTTCGTCCTGATGTCCTAGAAGTTGGGAGAAGAGATGAAATGACCTGCAGCAATGATGAGGCAAAAGGAGAAACAAATGTGAGCGAGAGATGTGTGGAGCAGGGGGGAGAAAGTCGAATCGAAGGGCGAACGCGAGTCGAAGCACTGGAAGCTGAGAGCGCTGCGAGCTGGGAGCTGCAAGCTGGGCAGCTTCCTATTGAACGTGCGTGGAGCTGAGCGCTGTAGGTGCTACATCAATTTCAGATGGCCAGAATCACCCGGCAGGCAAGCGGTGCGGGTATAAGCGGGAATAGCAGCAGCAGCATCCCAGCGAGGGACCTTGCCACACACACACACACACTTGGACACAGTCGTTCAGTCACCTAGTACACATTTAGATGGAGCTACGATTACACAACGTCCATATAGCTGGGAGCATTGCACAGACATCGTCAGCGTCAGCTTCAGCGTTGAGGCAAAGTTTCGTTTTACGCTTTTGCCACCATCAACCATTCCCCTTACTTCCCTCTTGCTCCCGTTGCTGTTGCTAGGTGGCAGGACTTTCATTTCAAGGATTTCCGACCGACGTCAGACGTCGCACAAAAGCCCAACGTCCGACATCCGACTGACGACCTCAACTATATTCGTCGTTGTCGACGTCTACGTCGGTGGTTATAGAATACCTACGAGTGTTTTAGGGCTTAAGCCTAATGGAGAAAAGGAACCCAAAGGAACTGCAGGAACAACTCGGGAGGGAACTCGAACAGAACCAAAACTAAACGAAACTGGAAAACGGAGCCGAGTTGAAGAAGCAACATCAGTGCACACCAAAGCGGCGACAACATTCAAGTTTCGTCTCTTGAGTTTGCCACGACTCAGGTTACTGTTCCAAGCACGCACACACATACACACACACACTGACACACACATACACACACACATATCCACATAAAACGGAAGCCTCAGCACATTTCAGAGTTCTGAAATAAAAAACCCCGAGTGCCAAAAAAATGAAAAGGACTTGAAGGACTTGAAGTACAGACAAGTATTTATGTAACTCGAGCTACCTGAGTGAGCATATATATATAGCAGCCACTGTATGTGTGTGTTTCCGAGTGGAAGCCCAACTTTTAATGTGAAGCTATAGCAACGGACAAACAGCTAAATGATCAACTCGTATAGTACGAGTAAGCTAAATACCAATCTTTTGTATCAGAAAGGTACACTGCAATTTTTTTTGGGGCAAGTGATCTCACAGAATAATGACATATTTTATTTATTTAGGAAAACGCAATATTCATTATACAAAAAGTACGTTATTTACGGACAAAAATTATAGTTACTATCATGTGAATCAACAGCAACTAGCGTATTTATACAAAAACAACTATGAAAGCTCCAGTCGAGTGTGCTCGACTGTGAGATACCCGCTACCCATTTTGAATAAAAGCAAAATAGGTCGGTATTATTCTTAAAATATATCAAATTAATATACCGAAAAAATGCCATAAAATATCAAACGCTGTATTTGGTATATTGTACTTCAATGTGATACTATAGTCTTTGGAATGTTTCAGTATTTTTTATACCGTATACCATAGAGTACAAAATATACCAATTGACAGCCAAAGCTACTACTAGAAGTTTTTTCTCATACAAAAGAAATTCATAAATAAATTCTACATTTTTTATCTGATCGCAACCATATTTTAAGGAATTATAAAGAATCATAAGTCTTTACTGTTATTATTGTATCTATCTTCGCGACTCTAGCTTAAAATTTGCTTCTGTTTTTCTATTTTAGTCGACTTGCGGGAATGTATATAAAATAATACTAAAATAGTAATTATTGAAAAGTAATAATATACCGAAAATATATTATATTTGGTATATCAATATGTTTTATAAATTTTTTATTTTATTTTAATTAATTTAAGAATACATTGCTGTTAATTTAAAAATATATGAATCCAATAAAGAATGATCATAAATATTTTGTATTTCTATTTTCTTTTATATTAATAACATTTATTTAATAATTTCAAAGATATACTTCTTTTTTGGGGAGCAAGTGATCATAAAGAACTATGACATAATAAAAATGCCAATTGTTAATTAATCACTCAAAAAAAAAAAAACAAATTGTGAACTCGTTTCGAGCGATTTCAAGTTCTTATCTGATTTACTTGTTCAATAGATACTTGTCTAAAGTATTTATTCTCTATATTTAGTTCAGTTCAATTGTGTGTGTGTGTGTGTGTGTGTGTGTGTGTGTGTGTGTATTCGACTGTCTATAGCAAATTGATTCTTTCAAAGGCCATCCATCCATAAACATAAATCTCGTCACGCTGCGAACCGAGCGACCCCTGGCCCCGAAAAAGAAAAATCAAATACTACGAATAATATCAGCATGCCATAATCGATGCCATTGTATACCAAAAATGAATGGATTGCTCTCGCATAGAGCCAAAAACAGTAAAACCCGATTGCGACTACGACTGTGAATCAGAGAATCCGAAAAACGAACCTGAACCCGAACCCGAACCCGACCCGAAACTCAAATCGATTTCCCCCGCAACCAAAGACAGAGCGATGGCATTGAGGTTATCGTGGGCAAAGACGACTATACGAACTACTTGAAGCGTATAGTAGATATAGATGCGATTGACGATGCTCTCAGATACATACAGCACAGTTTCTGGCCTGTCTCTGTCTCTGCTTCCAGCTGAAACGAGTCTGAGACAGTCTCAGAGAATCTCTCTATACCTTCGACACCGACATCGACATCGACAGCTGCCTCACTCAAGTATTTGGGTTGTCGGGCCCAGCATAAGCCTCTTGGGTTTTGAGTAAAGCAACTACAGCAGCAGCAACAACAACAACAGCAACAAGCAATTCCTCTGTGTGCTGTGAACACGACTTGGCATTGCTTCAATTCCATAGGCAACCGAGACGATGATGGCCACTTGAGCAGCCAGTTTGCCAGCTCTTAACTGGCTTAGACGCTCTAGGGAGGCGAAGGGTCGCTCCTCTCCTACCTACATAACATGCAACTATACTATATATATATATATGTTATATTTGATACCTTCCCTCAACCAACCTCGTCTCCTGTGGCATCATAATGATGATGCTTTCAGCATCAGCATCAGCATCGGCATCAGCTTCACCATCAGCATTCAACTTTCAGTCATGCGCTGGTCTCTTCATCGATGTCGAGCAAAGCGAACCCGCACATTCGGATTCAGATTCGGATTCGTTCGGTTTGTGTGCTCTGTGTGTTTTCTGCTGGCACAGCTTTCGATAGATGCTAATCTATCTTTATTGTACAGAAAGATGTCGAGAGGATGTGCATGCGAACTGGGTTTGGGATTGGGTTTTGGGTTTGGCTATGGAACCGTTTTGCAGAACGTGCAGGAGAATGTGGCTGGCCGCAAAAGACGGTAAGTATCACCGTCGTCGTCGTCGTCGTCATCGTTGTCGTTGTTCTTAAGGGGCGGGAGAGATGAAAGCACTGCTATAAATATAAATGGTCTTTGGGCATTCGTATGTATTGGATTTCATTTGGTTTCGATTTGGGTTTGAGTCTAGGAAAAGCCCACATACAAGTACATGAATATACTAAATACGTTATATATATAGATACACATACACACCTTTCCAAAGGTATTATTACGTGCATATGTTATGCATGCATGTTTTGATTTCATTTTTTGCCCAAGGTACAGTTGTGTTGCAGTTGAATTAGTTAACGATTTTTGTGCAGGCAGCATAGAATTATATTATTTTATTAGCCGTATTATTCATCAATTCGAGTGCTCATTTCCCTAGTTTAATTTCCGTTATTTCCCCTAAATATCCAATTCTGTACAAATTTCCCATTCAGGGAATTATTATAGATAATAGGCTACATTGTATTGTCATTTAATCAGCACCTATAATGACCTCATGACCACAAGACTTTCATTCGAATCAACTCATTTAGTATTGTTTTGATCACTTACAACTGACATCACTGACACTAAGAGAACCCCAAAGATTGTACTGCTGCTATATAAGAGATCAAGTTACACTGTAAAAAACTTGTTTTTATAATAATAAATGGAATCATTTTGTAGCAAATATATTTTGTTGGGATATATGTATACAAAGTTTGCCACTTTGCGCCTTGCAAAAGCTGCAAACCCTAAAAAATAATAATATAAATAAATTGAACTTAGAAATTTACAACTATAGTTTCTATTTAAATATTTTCTACCCCAAAGGATAGAAGGGTATAATGAATTTGTGAGGAAATGTGTGTAACAGGTCAAAGGTAGCATCTCCAATCCTATAGTGTATATATATTCTTGATTAGCGTCTACAGCTGAGACTATCTATTCATGTCCGTCTGTCTGTCTGTCCATCCCTATGAACACCTGGATCTCATAGACTATAATTTTTTTCGACAGAACTTGTTAAGTTCGCACGCAGATCAAGTTTTCTTTAAATTTTTGCCACGCCCACTTCCGCTCCCGCAAATCGTCAAAAATTTAATAACAGGCGGAATTTGTAAGCTTGAGTTGTGAATTTGGGTACAGACAATTTTATTGATTCCTGAAAATTTTGTTGATATCAGATAAAAAATTTACAATTTATTTAAGATATTCTTACTGCGAGCCTTACTACTTTAGCTATATACTCTATGGTATATTTTGAATGTAGTACTATATAAATATATGTATTATATATTTTGGTATTTTTGTGGTATATTAATTTGGCACGATCAAAGTATACTATCAAACTGTTCTGCGTTTATTCAAAATGAGTGGTGTGCTCGACTTTAGCTTTCTGACTTGTTAATTTAATAAAAACAAGTAAGAAAGCTACAGTCGAGTGTACTCGACTGTGAGATACCCGCTACCCTGATCGCAACCAAATTTTCAGGAATCATAACTATAGTTATTAATGTATATACCAAAATTCGCAACTCTAGCTTTAAAATTACGTTTGTTATTCGATTTACTTAATTTGCGGTGGCGGAAGTGGGCGTGGCAAAAATTCGAAACAAACTTGATCTGCGTGCAAACATAACAAATGCTGTCGAAAAAAAATTATAGCTCTATCTCTTATAGTCTCTGAGATTCAGTGTTTCATACGGACAGATGGACAGACAGACAGACTGACAGACAGACAGACAGACGGACATGGCTAGATTGTCTCGGCGTTGATGCTGATCAAGTATAAGTATATACTTTATAGGGTCGGAGATGCCTCGTTCTACCTTTTACATACATTTCCTGCCGGCACAAAGTTATAATACCCTTCTACCCTATAGGTAGCGGGTATAAATATGCAAACTATTATAAATAAATATATTTAATTAAAAAACCTAAGGACATTGGCTATTTTAATGATTTTATTCCATTTTATTTTCGTCCCCATTCAATGTATTATTCTGAAATGTCTTAAGATTGTAGCTATTTTAAATCTATGTACGTACTACGTAGTATAGAAAATTTGATATGAATGGATGTATCCTCGAAGTTTCGATATTGAACTTCAAAATCGTAACAGGGCAGTAATGTCGTTATTCTAAATAAACTTATTGCTTATATAAACCATTTCTGAAAATAGCGACTATACTTTTAAGGTTAAGTTTCCAATTAATACGACGCAAATTACAGATACTACAAATACAATATGTATATCTTATATATATAAAGATTCCAAGCAATTGCCGAGTCCAAGTTAATCTCTAAATTCATCTCTATTATTATTCACAATACAAATTGCTTTGTCATGAGGGTTGATCAGCATTCGCTGAGTATTATGGAAGAAAAGTTTGAAGTGTATATAATCAACGAATCGATAGGATCGACAGCAATTACAAAAGACTTCCACCGAAATCCATAATTGCTACGTCACAAGGTGATCAACCCTTATTCCAGGAATATGATTGAAGAGTGTTCGGTAGTCAACATTAGCACCAAATGAAGGATCAACAGCAATTACGAAAAGACTACAACTCAAAGTCTATAATCTGTCGATCGGGTTTTCCAACGATCTGCTGTCGCTTATACAGAATTCGTGTCTGCAGTTCCAGTTCCAGTTTCCAGTTCCAGCTTTCCAACATAGTCTGAACTGTGTGAGTATTTTGGAATTGAAACTGCGCACACGACCCGACAAGATGGGCAACAAAATCGAATGGCAAAAGACAGCCCAGAATACTGAATACAGAATACAGTTTAGCTAGCAACAGCTAGCTACGGAGCACGAGAGAGAGATATAAAGCCCAGATATGGAAATGGCAATAAACTCGTAGCAGCATTGAACATACATAGGAGACGAGGGAATTGGGATTACGAACCCGACGCCGACAGCGACGCCGACGGCGACGCCAACAGCGCAGTTAGCTGTGCAGTCAACGAGGGCATCGCCACCATCGTCGTCGTCGTCATCGTCGTCATCGACCATAGATGAGGATGAGAATGAGGTTGAGTTAGAGGTTGAGGCGCAAAAAGCAAAAAGCGGAGCACAAAGGAAATTACGAGGAAAAATTCAGGTCCCTATGGTGCTTTTGGGTGCGACAGCCAGCGTATAGAAATATCAACACACACCTAGATATAGAATATATATATATATTCTTTACAAACATACAGATAGAGAAAAGTGTGCGTGTGTGTGTGTGTGTGCTGCAGGCATAACATATAGATTATAGGGACGCACAAAAGCGAGAGCAAAGATGCCGAGAGAGATACGAGAGTCGAGATACCTTCAACTTCAACCGTTGAGACCGAACCCCGTAGTGGAGGGACTCTATGGGACCGGGGCAAGGAATCAGGAACATAATCACAAAAAAAAAACAGCAAAAACAGGAAAAAAGAAGAGGTAATGGAAAAATACTATCGTCTCTGAGTTTGCCGTTGGCTCCTCACTCGCTGTCAGGGATATGGCATCATGAAAAGGGACAACGTCGAGGACATTCACAACTTTTAGTTGATGCAAAGTGCGAGGCGGCGGGTGGGTGACGGGGGGGAGATGCGGGATTTGTTCAACAGGGTTTTCTGTTCAATATAATACATGACCATAATAAATTCTATGGCTAAATCCCCGCTCTGTAGAAAAAGGTCATAATAGATGAGCTTTTATCAAGGAGTCTCACTTGTCAGTGTGTGTGTGTGTGTGAGTGTGTTAGTGTACAATCATTTATAAATGTATGTGTGTGTGTGTGCGATTGTGTTTCATGCTCTCGTCGTAATCATTCGGTTTTTCGTGTAAAACGCAAAGGGAAAGGTCATTTTCTTCGCTCGTTTGCCTCAGCTCGTTTTCCAAAGGTTGCCAAAGGGCTTAAAGCTTCCCCCCTCCCTCCACCCACTCACATCTCCCTCGAAAAAACCGGACAACCGAAAAGCATTTGAAAACTTTTGCTGGTCAGTCGATAGCACAGCACACAAAATATAATATAATGTATATTAATGTCGAGTCATCGTCATCGTCATCTTGAAGCGGAGGAAACTGAAAACACCTCACCACCCACACAGCTCTGGATGCTGTGTGCGTGTGTGGTTTTTCCTACCTTTGTTTATAATGCGTGTTGTATATATACAATTCATATCGCATACTTTTTGCAACCACCAAAACCAATAACATAACATAAAGCATACACAAAAAACAACAAACCCATCCATCCAATTCCAATTCCAATTTCAAACCCAATCTCAATTTCATCGAATCCGAATCCGAAAAACCCGAAACGAACCGAACCGAATTCAACCGAAGCGAACCCCGAACAGCAGCCCCAAAAAATGGGTGAGCGTTACCCATTTCTATGATGTTGTTTTGCTACAGCTACAGCTCAGCTTCAGCTCAGAGCTCTTGAGAGTCTCGCATTAAAACTAATCCATCAAATTGCTTCGAGGCGACCCACAACTACAACTATAATGGGTTTAACTACAACACGTTTATAGTTTACTTTGTGCTCTGCTGGCTGCTGTTGGCGTTCTTGTTATTCGTGCGAACGAAACTCAAACCCAAACTCAAACTCAAACCCAAAAGCCGAACTGGCAACTCAAACCCCGGCAGAGGCAGCCAGCAATACTTCAACTTACAGATATACACACATCGCAATGCTATCAACTTCCCAGCATCTTTTAGATAGCTCCAAGTATATAGCTAGCTGTATATGTGTGTATGTGTGTGTTTGCTTGTGTATTAAGAAAAGATGTTGGCGTAGAATGGATTGAAATTGTGTTGTGTGCTCTGTTTATACACATATCTTGAAGTATTCCGCATTGGCATTTCGCTCAACGGATATGTACAAAATAATATAATGACCTGGGAACTGAGCAAAAGATTAAAACGTGGGCCGAAAAATGAAAAAAAAAACTCGTTTTGCTTGCCATATATAATGTAGTTGTAGTTGCTCTGATATTTGTACAATATGAGAGACGGTGCTAATTATCTGAGATCTAAGATCGTAAAGTATTACGCAAAACCGTCAGCTGGCAACCGAATTCTATAGCCTAAGGTGCAGATCGTTTTTCATTTTCATCTAGCTCAACGGCGAGTCGAGTTACCTGAGTCGAGTCGAACGGTAAGGATGAGTTTTCAACGGCCCAGTGCAAAATCAATAAGGGTTCAATCCACACATATGACGCATGGCGATAAAAAAGTGTAAATAATACCCTAAAATGGTATGAGAGTGTGTGTCGGTGTACATAAAGGCTATAAAGCCGTATATATAAAATATATTTACGATATATAAGCAGTATTATCACACACACACACACACACACACACACAGATTTATACGCTCACACACAGGCGTGTAGCATTAAAATAGAGAAAAGTACTTTTTGTCTGGCGGGCGTTACGTCTCCCTAGTCCTCAAATCAGAGCAACACACGCTACTACGCTATACGATATATATATTATATATATACACGAACCCGAAGCAAAATGAGCAGAGAATGAAAGGCAGTAGCGCTGGCTGGAATTTGGTTTGGGGGCCACGACAGCTGAAGGGCCCCCAAAACACGACGACGACGATGACGATGACGATGTCGATGTGAAAAACACCCCAAACATCGGCTGAACTTCGGGTTTTTTGCTCGTGCCTCGTGAAGCTGACTGACTGACTGTCGAAGTGACTGCCTGACTGTCTGACAGTCTGTTCAGTTCCGTTCAGTTCAGTTCAGTTGAGTTCGGTTCGGTTTTTTGTGCGCTTTGTTATTGTCTCAGTAGCGTATTTACTTTACACGTCTGACGCTGGCGGCGACGCTCGCTGCGACGTTGACGTCGCCGTCAAGAGGTATTCTGCCCGTCCTTGCCGCATGCCTTGCCCCTGCCACACTGCCTGCCTGCCTGCTTGCCACACATCCATCCGCATTCACATTCACATTCGCCTTGGCTTGTCTCTTGTGCTGCTTGCTCGGTTGGTTTTAGGTTTTGGTTTGGTTTGGCTTGGCTTGTTTGGGATTAAATATTTCCTATAGATGGGAAAAACGAGTCGGTCGGGTCGGTTGGTCGCGTCGGTCGCTCGATGCTTGCTTGGCTCTACGTTGTCGCTGTTGTCGCTAGTTTCGTATATTTCACTTTGTGCTGAACGTTCGTTCGAAGCGGTTCTCGCAGCACAGACTTCTCTTTTTTTCCATCTCTAATCGCATTCGATTCGTGCATTTTGGTGAACAGCAAACATTTCGATACGTTTCGATTTGATTTCAATCAAGATTTCTTCGCTTACATATATAATTTATATAGACATTTAAATATAATAACAACAACAACAACAAAGAGTGCTGGATACGGCTTACACTCTGCCAAAACTAAAAATAAAACAAAGTGAGTACCACGCTGCGTATGTGTGATGTAAACAAAACGGGGTCTTGAGACGTTTGTCGTTTGTTTTGCTTGCAATTAAAAAAGCGCCGCTTCGTTGTCGCCTTTGCAGCTTCGGCTTCGGCATTATTTGCATGCGCCACACGCGGTGGCAAGCAGCAAGTGTTTGTTTGTTTGTTGGTTTCTTGGTGTCTCTCTTCGGTCTGTCCGCTATTTAAAAAATGTTTGCAGGCACCGCGTGCTTTTGTTTTTGTTTTGAATGTGCCAGACAGCTCGTCGACTGCGACTGAGACAGCGATTGAGACTGAGGCAGCGAACGTCGACGTCGACTGCCTTTTTGTTTTGGCTGCGGCCTTTGTGTATTGTTTTTATTTTGCTTTTTTTGCCCCCCATTTTCTGTGACTGTGTTACTGTGTTTTTGGGCTGAATGCCTGACTGCCTGACTGCCTGTGACAACAGGACATTGACATTGTCCCGAGTGCAAAACTGTTTCCAATATACTACACAATCGAAGGACAACTAAACAAGTGGCAAGAGTGTCAAGTGAATCCTTGGGGAATTCAAATTGTTGGGATGAACAACAAAGATGCATTATTCAGCAGAATTATAGATTGATAAATGACTATAACGTTCTACAGCATTGATTGACTAGGGTGGTTTGATAACTTCATTGAATCTGGCATTCAATTAAGTAAGCAATCTCTAGAGAGCTTAAGTTCTGGAGTTCTGAGTTCTGGATAAACATTTCTGGTAAAAATTGTTAGAACTTTAATTTGAATTATTTTACCGAAACACATTTATTAATAAATATACAAACTCATTCATTTTGAATGCTTAAACTTGTTTGCAAAATTTTCCTAGCTTTTATGCCAAAATGTCAAGCTCATTCATTAATAATTTAGCCATTTTTTATAGCTTTTTGATATACAATACAATCGAATAAATAAGACTGTAGACAAAGTTGCTGTTAGAGCAGAAAAAGCAATATATTGAATATTAAATAACGTACGTTAAAAAAGTATTTTTTAGACCCTTTCTTAAAAAAAAGTAGAAAATAGTTTATTAAGTTTATCGGAATCAAAGTGTACTTCCCAGGAACCATAATTTAGCTAGTTTTTAGCACTTTGAAATACAATACAATCGAATAATCTTTCAATATATAACATTTTAGAAAAAGTGAGTCTTTTAGATGTAAGAAAGTTTAATATATTGAATATTAAATAATAATATTAGTATAAGCTTTTTAAGACCCTTTCTTGAAAAGTAAAAAAAAGTCTATTAAATGTGTATAAATTAAAAAGAACTTAACAGGAACCATCTCAGACTACTTAAATTGTATTTATTCTGAATTAGCAAATTTATTCATAGAACAACAACCTGAACAGAGTTTATTTTAAATATTTGTATCTTGTCACAAATCCAAAATATCCGCCAAGTTCTAAAAGTGGCAAAGAACACTCAAATATTCAAGGACACAGAATTTGTATTTCATTGGTATGAAAATTAATATTCCCCTTTTAAAATATACAATAAACAATTCAAGATTTAAAAACAAAGGGTCTATTACAGTCAAGAAGACTGTGGCTTGCTTGTTAAAATTTAAAAACTTGAAAGAAAATAAAAAAAAGAATAAAGAAAGCTATTTGATCATCCCTTAGGTAAATAAATATTATAATATGAACATCAAAGAAAAAGGTAAATGGAAATGCATTATTTTAAATTTATGGATAACTAAACGCTTCTAAAGCAACCCCCAAAAGAATGCCTAAGAACCAATCAATTATGTCTGTTCATCATAAATCATACAGAAATATATCTTAAGCCACCCTCGTCTCCATAGACATAAAGATAAATAGCTGTCGTCAATCCACCACCGCAAATTGCAGAAAAGACTAACGTTTGATTAGTGTATTAAGAAAATAAAAATGCCAAGAAAATCCTATTTACTGCACGATTCACCCTCGCTTAATAATAGAAAATTCAACGAAAATCCAACTGGGTGTCCAATCAAACCTAAAACATGGACGGCAAAGGTCAAAACGAATACACGATTAACGGATGCGACATAAATAACTTGAGCTATAGAGAAAAATCAATCTTAAAAGATAATAAAGACTGCCTGAGAATCGCGAAAGATGCCAGAAGAGTGGAAGAGGCAGAGAGAAGAGATAAAATAGAGAGGAAACTGGAACTGGAATTGAAATTGGAACAGAAATTGAAACTGGGGAATGTTAATGCATGTCATACTTGAATTCGAATCGAGACAAAGTTGTACGAATTGTAGGTAAAAAACCAGAAACAAGAACTAGTTAAACAATAGGCATAGACACATGGAAGATATATGTGCAGAGATAGGGAGATATCAAGATACTATACACAAATAAAAAGGGGGAACCTCAACGACAAAGACTAAGGCGCCTAAGACTGTGGTTGGGACTGAGGCTGAGGCTGAGGCTGAGACTGGAGGCAAGATGAAGATAACGATGATGATGATGATGACGATGCACGAAAATTTCACGAAGTCGCAATCCCAAGGCAACCAAAAGCAGCAGCAGCCGCCAAGTAGGGTGACTCTATATAAATATCTATATATATATATATATATGGTATATGTTTATTGGAGGGAAGGGCAGACTTCGAGGGAGACGCCTGACGACTGACGACGACTCGAGGCGATTAAGATAAAGTGCCAATCGATATAAGGGAAAGAAAGGCAATGGCAAAAGAAGGCAAAAGCAAAAATAAAGCAGAGCAGAGCAAGACAGAGCATAGCCAGCGTAAACGCTCAACTGTGAGCAGAACTGAGATGAACTGAACTCAACTGAACTGAGCTGTGCTGAGCTGAGCTGAACTGAACTGAAAGATGTGTATATTTCTCATACTAAAATACAACCCAACAACATTTCCGAGACAGAGACCGAGACCGAGATGGAGACCGAGACTCGGGAGCCCGAGCTATTGCCATCCCAATGTATATAGAGATAGTGCTGAGCGACGACATAAAAGGAAATATAAAACCATTTATAAAGCAAGTCAGTCAGGGGAGATTTGAATTGGAATTGATGGTGTAGTGCACTCGACTACAAGTTTCTCCGTCTGTCTGTCGGTCCGTCCGTCCCTCTAAATGTCTCTGTGTGTGTGTGTGTGCGTGTGGATGAACACGAAGCATAGACGAAGTTAAAATGCTTCGTTTCGTTTTATGTCAAGGTGCGCGCTGGGCTGCGAGTATCTTCAAGATGCGTTGTGTGTTGGAAGGGTTTTTTGGGCTATGAAACTTTTGCTGCCAAGCAAGTTTCCGACACACACACACACACACACACACACAGAAAGACAAAGTTTTATGCCAAAAGTAAAATGAAACAGCTGGGAGGAGAAGCAACCCCTAAGCTCGGCTGACATGCCAAACTGAAAGATAAAACCCAATTCCGTAAATCCATGCCAACACACAGCCAAGAGATAGCAGCTAATGACCTACTGTGTAAAACGGAGGAAGCGGGGGGAGAAGGGATTGGTAACACGACTCGATTCGATTCCAGTTTGTTCGTAAAGTCGCAATCTTGCAACCGATTTTTCAAGAGAAAACGGACATTGCTTTAGGTATTAAGTCATCTTACACCGCGTTTTTATTATTTTATTTTGTTTCTGTATTTTTGCTAAATTAATCCAAAAGACCGGCTGGCGCTCTCGGAGGTGAGTCAGTCAAGTTAGTCAGTCAGGTGGGTTGCTCGATACCATCCATCGGCCAGACTCCGAGCAATGACTCAGCAGAGTATTACCCTCAATCTGGAGGAGGCGGAGGCGGCGAAGGCATGGCCAAGTCGTTCACTTTAGTCAAGTGCTGATGCTGCTAGCAACAACCGAAGCAGCATCGGAGCTATCTGTATATAACATATTTGTATCTTTAGCTGTATCGCTCTTTCGCTCTTGCTCTCGCTGTCTCCTATCTCTCTTGCTCTTTCGATTTCTTTATTGTCTGTGTCTGTGTGTGCGTTGCTCACAGTCACAGATATGGGTATGGGAGCTTGAGTGCTCCCATAATGGAGCGTTCGACATCCGACTGATTCTGGTTTTGGGGGGCTGTGGACTGGGACTGGAAAACGTATCGATTTCTGAAGGCGTACGCATCGTTGGCTAAGCTCGAGCGCTTCGAAATTTATCAACAGTTTTATAAGTATATAATTGTGTGAGTCTTCGCTGTATGTGTGTGTGTGTTTGATTCATTTGTAGCTGTATCTTATAGCGAGCATATGACGCTCGCTCGCTATAATTCCAACTTTCTGAAGTACCCATCATATAAATGTGTATCTCTTCTGTGTGTGTGTGTGTATGTGTGTGATGGTATTTTTCCAAAGACCGAGGTCAAAGCTATTATAAACACAGATGCAATACATTGAGGTATACAAAAAAAAAAAAATAGCATATAATCTATAATCGAAATACTCGTTCAATATTATGCGTCATTTATTTGGTCGGGGCCCTAAAAAAACGCTGACTCTCGAAATGCTTGCTCATAGATTTCTATATAATTTCATCATTGATTTTTGTCCTGCTGGGGAAGTTTGAACTTAGTCATCTAGATATTGAAAAACAAGATTTTTAATTACACGTGTTTCTCGTGAGTCCCCCGTATAAGTATAGAACTTGTAATTTATACCTTGTATGGTTTATAATTATTAAAGTTGTTTGTTACTCATAGCTTGACTTATTTGTTACTTTCGAACAGTTTTGCATAGTTTGATTTCGATGTTGATGGAGCACGAAAAGTTTTTAAAACAAACAAGTTTTTTCTTTATATTCAAAACTTTTGCACTTTTACAAAGGGATTATTGAAATTCTTAAACTTAAAGTTCACTCTAAAATTCTTAAATAGTTATTTGCAGACACATGCTTGCTTTCTCTCTCACACACACACACTCCAGTGGCGGCAGCTTTAAAGCATCAATTAGATTTACAAATTACGCCTTTAAAGCAATACTTATTTATGCTCATACATATTTGATTAAAACCCCCATTTTTTCGCTCAAGTCGCGCATTGCATTTTGATTAAATTTCTGCGTTTGAGAAAAATCTTCAGCCGAATTGTAAACACTTGTTGCCAATAGCAAAGGCACCGGCAAGTTCAAAGCAAAAGACGAAAGACATGGAATATTAAAGATCGTTATCGATAGACTCCATTTTGAATGCGCTGCCTAACGGCTGCCTTGCACTTTAAATTAATATATGTACACATTGCAATAGACAATTTTGTTGAATTTTTTAAATGTACACACTGGCCTATGTATCACCTACATACTTACATACATGTAGATATCACAGGGTGTTTATGGACTGACAAATGGAAAAATCTTGTCCTTTCAATGTCAGTCACGAAATTAACAAATTAATATTAAATCTTAACTTAAAACATAGGGTAATACTGTAAATCGTACATATATGTATATATATATATATATATATATATATATATATATATATATATATATATATATATATATATATATATAAATTTAGATTCAAGTACCGGCAATTTATTAACCTAATTGGTGTTCTGAGCAAAACACTTGTTGCTATTAGCATCAGATTTGCCGGACTGCAGAAAATTGTTATGCAACTAAATTTTCAAGTAACGGACAATTAACACATTTTAAAACTTATCTACAATTGACTAGCTTTATAGCTTAACCTTTTATAAACATTAACGACATTAATCAATTAGCAACTTACCTTTTACTATTGGACTTAGACTTCTTTGCATTCCAAATAAGGAATACTCATTTATATGAAGCGCCACTTTTTACACACACTAACACACACATGCTACAAAGAATTGGAGCACCAAGCACTATATTTTGCTATATTCAATAGCTTGACAATTTTTAACACAAATCACAGCAGAAACACATCACATTTGTGCCAACATAAATAAACTTAAACAAAAACAACAAAAAATATGCACAGGACGAAGTGTTAATTAAAAAATGGAGCATTACATTTTACACACACACAAGCTACAACAAAAAAATGGAGCACCACGCACTAATTTTTGCTATATTCAAGAGCTTCGCAATTTTGAACACAAATCACATCACAAGCACAGCATATATATGCCAATATACATTAACTAAAACAAAAACAACAAAAAAGACGCACGGGACACGTTAATTTTAATTCGAAATTGCAAGTGAAAATTGCAATGCAACCGCCAAAATTGTACTGAGCACTTGTTGCGTTAGCCTGAGTTGCCAGACATTAGGCTGAAAAACGCGGCGGAATTCGAAGGAAAGCCAAGGACAACGACAGTGAAAGCAAACATAAAAAGAAGAAGACAATTTTGTATACATATGTATATAAAATAGCGTTCTCTCCACCACGTTAATTAAACTTTTCTAATAATTGTAATTAATTTAAACAACAATAAATACGCACAGGGCACTTTTATTTCAATTATAAAATTGCACTCAGCACTTGTTGCATAAAGCGTTGCCAGATGGCCACCTGTTAAACGCAGCGAAATTCAAAGCAAAAGCAAACAAAGAAGAAACAGAAAATTTGGCAATTTGCCAAGCCAAATGCGCACATAAAAGTGTTGGGCTCTTTTATTTATTAATTTTGTTCAATAACTTTAACTCATAATCAATTTTTTATGTTCTCTACTTGCAGTTGTCCTTATTTTTTTGTTTATGTTCTAAACGGTTTTGGCGTTCGCTTTGCAACGCCAACAGGACTTGAGCTACAATTCGGGGCGTTAATAATTCAGTTGTGATGCCGACCATACGGCGCTGCTGCATCATTGGATGCCTCTCAAACTCGCGGCAACACCCCAGCATGCAGTTCTTCGCCTTCCCTCGCCCCGATAATCCGTTTCACAAACTCTGGAAGGAGGCGTGCCACGCCTCGCTGCGTCGCATCATTCCCTTCAAGAAGCCCGTCGTCTGTGCCTTGCACTTTGATCCCAGTGTGCTGGGAGGTCGCCGTCTACAGTCGAATGCGTTGCCCACGTTGCGTCTGGAAGTGCCCTCGAATCTGGAGGCAGTGGAGCAACAGGCAATGGTGGAGGAGATCGAACGGAGTCGCAAATGTGCGTACATCAATGCCGTCGTCTATGAGTGGCTGGTGCGTGCCAATATCAATCCTCAACTGCGTGGCAGCATCACGCACGGCATGATAAAGGACAAGGCTGAGAATACACGCCAAGTGATCGGCAGCACATCGTTTATAGCGGACAATCGTTGGCTGAATCGCTTTCGGGAGACGCATCTGCAGGGATTCGCTCAGAAGCTGGCCACCAACCAGCTGAAGCCGATGGGCACATCGCTCTGGATACCGGATATTGTGCAGGACTTGCAACATTTGTTCCCACCAGCGAGCGCAGAGCGTGTGGCGAAGCTGGAGGAGATGCCGGAGCAATACATGAACTATATGCAGCAGTATGGCGAATACGAGGAGGATGACGACAGCATGGACATTAAAGAACAGAGCTATCAGGAGCAGCAACAGCAGCAACATTACGCGCTGCAGCAGCAACACTTGCAACAGCAGCAACAACAACAACAGCATCAAATGAATCCCGCCTGGCCGCCTTTTCCAGGACATGGGCTGCCGCATCCACATCCTCATCCGCATCCTCACGCTGGCTTCAGCAGCCTCAACGATTTCTACTTCGAACGTCAGCTGCAGCAGCAGATGCAACAACAGCAGCAACAGTTGCAGGCGCAATTCCCGGTGCCCGGTTCACAGCCCCGCGAACCCTTCCAGCCTCAGTTGCCGCCCAATGCGTTGCAACAGCCCGTCAGTCCCTTCCGACCTGTGCAGCTGGCCAAGCGACCCAAGCTAGAATCGCCAGCAGCTGCTGTCGACGATGAAGTGCAGGAAATCAACAATGTGCGAGAGTCGCCGCCGCCCTTGGCTGAATCCACTCAACTGGAGCACCAGCAACAACAACGCACGCCGAGTCCCAAGGAGCAGAATAATAATATCAATGGAGGAGTGAGTGGACGTGACAGCGCCAGCAGCAAGGAGAATGCTCCGAAGACAACAATCGATTGCACCAGCAGCGGCAAATCAACGCCAGTGCTCTCCATTAAAGCCATAAGTCCGCCCGCAACAGTCACATCGCCAGCATCTGTGCCAGCGTCGCCCAAGAAGATTAGCAGTCAAACAAATGGACACACATCGTCACCGGAACCAGATGCAGGAGGAGCAAATGCATTGGCCCATGTTCTCAAAGAGCTAGACAGCTACACTCAGGCTTTGGAGTACTTGAAGCCACTGGAGGATTTTGTGCTCTTCAAGGAGAACTTCCGTGCCATTGGCTTGCTGTCGCAGCTGGAGTTGGTGCTGCGCAAGGGCGACAAGTCCACGCTTATTGAGGGTTAAATTTAAATAATATATCTATAAAACAAAACAAAACACAAATGTGATGAACAGTGTACATATGAAATTAGCCAATTACTGAACTAGTATTATTAATTTGTCTTTCCATTAATTTAAGTAACCCACACAGCATTTCAAGACACTGTGGCCATTTCGTTTTCAGCTATGAGATTAAAATAAAAATTATAATTTATTTGAAAATACGTTTTTTTACTTGGGAAGGGACAACGTAAATGGGAATTATTCTTTGTTCTCCATAATCCCAGCTCTTAAAACTGTAGCCATATTAACTATATGTGTTAGGCAGCTAAGTATTCATTCAAATGGCACTGAATTAATAAAGTTGTTTTATATATTTTAATGGACAACGAAAATAAGTAACGTATTTTCAGTAAAATACAGAACCACAACGGTAATTATTTAATGCATGCGCAGATCTGGCAACGCCATTGCTGCGCTTATTACACAACACTGTTGCTGTGGGCTGTGAATGGCAAATTGCTGACTGTGAAAAGATAAACAAAACAGCTGCAACCAAAAACTAAGCACAAATTACACAAAAGAAATAAGAGTATTTATATTAAAATAAATAAATAAGTCATGTCGCTGCTAGAGCAATACGAACAGCAGTATGCAGCGCTGATTGCTGAGATAACGGCACACATTGGCCGACTGCAACAACAAAGTGCAAGTGAGTAAAGTGAGTAAAATTTTTTTGCAATTTTATTTGAATTGAAATCAATCCAGGCGAATGCAATGATCTATGTAACAAAATCGATGGAAGCCTATCAGAGGCTCAGGAGCTGCTGGAGCAGATGGGTCTGGAGGTGCGGGAACTGAATCCTGCTCAACGCACCAGCTTCAATGGAAAACTGCAAGTGGCCCAAGCCGAATTGAAGCGCCTGCAAACGGAATACAAGCAAACCAAGGACAAGGCGCGCTCTCAGCAGTCGAATGCCGCCTACACTACATTGGATTTAGGTGGCAGTGACTATTATGAGGATGTGTCCATTAGCAACGATCAGCGACAACGGCTGCTCGACAATTCTGAGCGCATTGAGCGCACCGGCAATCGGCTCACTGAAGGATATCGCGTCGCACTGGAAACTGAGGCTTTGGGTGCCCAGGTGCTCAATGGTAAGACTTACGAGTGATTCTTAGACACGCTAGTTAAGTGGTAAAGCCAAGGGAAAGCAGCTGTGAAGCTGTAAAGCTCTTTTATTCCATTGTCGAGTTTAGTTTGGTGCATCCGTCCTTTTGACTGTCCGCTTGTGTTAATGAATCTAAAATTCAGAGCGTATAATAACTGGAGTCCCGACTTTTCCTCGCCACGCCACTTTGCCTT
This sequence comes from Drosophila kohkoa, assembly GCA_019972355.1. Classification (NCBI taxonomy): domain Eukaryota; kingdom Metazoa; phylum Arthropoda; class Insecta; order Diptera; family Drosophilidae; genus Drosophila; species Drosophila kohkoa. The sequence goes on from BJEL01000040.1 coordinate 414,276, forward strand.
CAACGTATTAAAATCATTTACAACAAAAAGTCCATCTTCAAATATTGAAGTAGTATAATAATTATTTACTTAATATTCCCTAACATCGTTTAGAAAGTTTTGAGCTTGTAAAAGAAGCTTCATAAAGTTTTTTAACTAAGAAAATGTTCCTAAATTTTCTGGGTACAAAAATTCTCTGTACTGACAGAATCATTAACGCACAGCTGAAAGCTATGCTTTAATTTGGAGAAGATTTAATGCAGTACTTCTAAAAATACTCAAATTAATTAAGTAATTACTATTTGAAACAAGTATGAAAAGCCTTTACTAAACAGTTCAGGTTTTTTTTCTCACTGCAATTTTACTTCAGGCAATCATTCAAAAGATCTAACTCCTCATAAATGGCTAGCGGGTGTTTTCCAGTCGAGTACACTCAGCTGCGGCTTTACTTGTTTCAAGTTTTATTATAATAATTTTATTGCTTCTGTACTTGTCAGATTTGCATCATCAACGCGAGACGCTGCAAGGCGCACGCGCTCGTCTGAGGGAAACGAATGCGGAACTAGGACGCGCCTCCCGCACCCTCAACACAATGATGCTGCGCGCACTGCGCGAAAAGGTCGTCCTCTATGGCGTGGGCGTTTGCTTTGTGGTTGCTGTCGGAGTCAGCCTCTACTTAACGTTTGCACCCAGCACATCGGCGGCCACGTCATAGTCTGGATTAGATTATATTATATAAGTTGTAAATTTACAAATGTCGCGTTGCCCACATTCCTGGATTTAGCAAATTGTTTATTTATTTTTCGTTTTAGCATTTAGTTTTGTCCATTTGCGAGTTGTCTAAACATTATTATGTATGTATGTACTTGTATATTGAAAATGTTTGTAGCATCCTACATATAAAGTAACTACTATACTTAAATTTAAACTATGACTTACGCCCTATTCGATTAATATTATAAATGTTGATGTTAATGAATGTTTATATCAAATCATTGTTCGTTGGCGCATAAATATTAACAATATCAATAATGACGTATTTTGGACGTATTTTAGTTATAAATTCGACAGAAAAATCATATTATACAAAATAATAAATACAACTTAAAGCAAAACAAAATATACAAATTTGTGAAAGTACATTGAGTTCAGCTGGGGAAGAAAAACGCCAGTTTAGCCAAACTCAATGTTCCCCAACTGCTAGCAACTGCAAGAACCGGCTTCTTCATGGTGTTCCGCCTCCAGGGCCTTATCAATTTGGAAGCTTTGCTGCTCCAGAGCTTGCAGTTCCATTTTGGAGCGATTTGCGGTGACTAGCTGGCGAGCAATGTCCTGGAACATGTCCTCGATACCCTCGCCACTTCGACACGATGTCTTGTATGTGGCACTGATTAACGAATGACACTGCTCACAAAATGCTTCCATATCCTCGTCGCTAACTTCGGGTTCCCTGCCCTCCAAATCGCTCTTATTGCCACAGATAAATATCTTGGCATTCTCGGCGAATGTGACAATGTCCAGCAAGTGCTGCGATAGCGAGTGAAAGGAAGCTGCGTTGTCCAGGGCAAAGACCAGTATGGCAGCCTCGGCAAATTTATAATACGACGAAGTCACAGATGCCACACGCTCCATGCCGCCAGTGTCCCACAATTGCAACTGTCAAATGTAGGCATATGAATTATGTTTCTACTTCTAGTAATCACCATTAATACACACCTTCAGTTGCTTGTCGCCCACGTTGTATTCGCGATCAATGTGATCCAATCCCAGCGTGGATTTGCGGTCGGTTTCAGTCACAAAAGTGTTGTTGGTGAAGCGGCGGAATAAGGAGCTCTTGCCCACACCATAGTCACCGCAGAGAATGACTTTTTGCTTGGGTGTTCGCACCGTTGCCATGGCTGTGATTTGTTCTAATAATGTAATTAAATTAATTTACAACTACGCAGCTGCTGCTGCTCCAGACACAAAGAAATAACACCACAACACTCAATATGCAAAACAGCTGTTTGCCGCGAGGTTGCCACTGCTAAGGTTTCGATAACACGATTAGCGATAACACGGCGCTGTCAAGTGCGTGCTATCGATTTTGAACACTATCAACAGCTGATAAGCTTTGCCGTTAAATTAGAGTTGAACATTGCGTCAGCAGCCAAAGCACAATCGACTGTTGGCTTAGACGGAAGATGGCAGCTGCAATTCGTTCGTTGGCCATAATTCTAACGCTATATGCGGCCTTAACACAAGGCAAGTGAAAAGCGGAAATTGTAGATTAACCAGTGTAATTTCAAATTATTATCGATAATAGGCAAACCGGGCTATGGACCAGGTGAACAGGATTGGGGCTACATAGATGTACGACCAGGTGCTCATATGTTCTACTGGCTGTACTACACCACAGCGAATGTGACCAACTATGTCGAACGTCCTCTTGCCATTTGGCTGCAAGGTGGACCTGGAGCCTCCTCCATCCGCTATGGAAACTTTGATGAGTTTGGTCCCGTTGATTTGTACGGCAACTATCGCAACTGGACTTGGGTCAAGGACATGAACGTGCTGTTCATTGACAATCCCGTGGGCGCTGGCTACAGCTATGTGGATAACAATGCTTATTTGACGGCTACCAATCAGGAAATCGCCTCCGATCTGGTGGAACTAATGAAGGGTTTCTATGCTAAGCATCCGGAATTCGAAACAGTTCCGTTGCACATCTTTAGCGAAAGCTATGGTGGCAAAATGGCACCCGAATTTGCTCTGGAACTCTACTATGCCATACAACGCAAGGAGATCAAGAGCAATTTGACCTCGGTGTCTTTGGGTGATCCTTGGACGTCGCCCATTGATTCGGTGCTGTCGTGGGCACCATTCCTGCTGCAATTGGGCATAATCGATCACGATGGCCATGATCAGATAATGAAGGCAGCCAATTTTACAGCCGAACTGGTGGAAAACGAACGCTGGGCTCAGGCTACAACTCAGTGGGGCAACACCCAATGGGAGGTGATGAAGGCTAGCAAAGGTGTGGACTTCTACAATGTGCTGAAGTTGACGAGGGGAGATGCTTACCAGAGGCGTTCGCTTTATCCTGCTGCGGGTAAGTCTATTTATCTATATATTTATTCTATTAGAAAATTCAATTACAAAAGTTTAATGCAATTCATCAAACATAATAATTACTTAACCGGCTTTAATGAGCTTAATGTTATATTTAAAAAAAGAGATCCTTTTTAGCAGATTTTATAATAGTGTGTTCCTTTCATTATATTTTGACCAAATTAAAAAAAAAATCATTCGAAAACAGTGATTATTTATGAGGTTTCAAAAGTTATTTATTTCAATTTAGATATTTTTGCTTAAATATAATGATCAGATCTGTGGAATCACAACAACTTCAAGATTTTATTTAAAAATTCAAAGTTTAAATCACTAAGATTTAATAATTTTATTAAAAAGTTAAAATTTTAGCTTTCTTAACACATTGACAAACCCAGAATTGTTCCCTTTATTGCTAAATTATAAATATTTTTAATTTATCGTGTCTGATTTAATCATGTTATAAATATTTCACAGATCGCATGTATCGTACATTGGTGAAACTGGACTTTGATGAGGATATTGATCAGATTGCCGAGGATCTATTGCGTGGTCCAGTGGCCGAAACCTTGGGCATTCCCGATCACGTCAAATGGGATTCGCAGAGCGGAGCTGTCTTTGATATTCATCGCACTGACTTTATGAAGCCCGTGATCCACATTGGTAATTATTTAACGGTATTTTTCTTTATTGCTTTGCGTAATAAACTGAAGAATTTGATTGTAGTTAACGAGCTGCTGGACAAGACACCGTTGCAAGTGGCCGTCTTCTCGGGTGGCTTGGATCTGATCTGTTCCACTCCCGGCACCGTCAACTGGATAGACAAGCTCAACTGGACCAGAAGAAACGAGTACTTGGCTGCCCCGCGTACAGGAATCAATGTGGATCGTGTGCTGGAAGGTTATGAGAAGACCGGAGGCAACTTTACCATGTTCTGGATCAATAGATCCGGTCACATGGCTCCAGCTGATAATCCAGCTGGCATGAGCCATGTTTTGCGCAGTCTAACCAACTTTGGTTAAAGCGAGCAGTAATAAAGCCAATAAAATCTGAACAATTACATCGAATTTCTCGTTTTACAACTGAAAGCAAAATGAAGGTCGTGATAAGAAGCAAACGTAACCGCATAAAGTTAATTATCAAGTGTCTTAGTTGAAATTTATGAAAGTGATAAGTATTAGTGGAAAGTGACAGAAATAAATACTAAACAAACTTATCATCTCAAGTCTGTCACGCGTCGAAATCGACATCGGTGGATCGTAAATAATTATGTGGATTAACAGAGAGTCTTTTCATTTTCTAGACACACAGTTTGACAACTGATAGTTGAGGAATATTTCCCATTACGAATTTGCACAATCATTGCCATAAAATAATTTAAGGCTGTCTAAGAAAAGACTTTTAAAGCTATAGTGAAACTTAAAATACAATGTCTTAAATACATAATTATACTTTTAACGGCAAGTGGGAGCTTAACACTATCTATAGTACATTTTAACACAAGTTTGTAAATGTAGTTTTAATGTATTCACCTTTTTAGTTCCCGCATATGCTGTAAAGCCATAATAAGTAAACTGTAATATCCCATAATGATCATGTAATAAAATAAAGTGAACATAGAACACAGAATAACAATTTTAAGACACTTAAATTTTGAGGCAGGGGCTTGCTAAAAACTCAGCTAATACTTCATAAATTTGTATTAGGCATTTAAAACATCAATTATGAAAAAATACAAATAATTGTATAAGAAATAATTCCCATTATATATCCTGCCTAATTCATTAAGAAATATTTAAAAAATATTTATTTTATGATGTTAGTTTTGAAATTTGAATTTTCTATTTTTGTTTTATGTGAATGGTCCGATATAGTTAAAGTAAATTTTTACTCTTTAATCATATTAAATTTAATCTATTATTATATTTAGAAAAGTGCAATATTTTTATTTAGCATTACTAAAAAATCAATGCAAAGTATAACTGACAATTTAAATCAAACATGTGATTTAGAAGAAACGTATTTTGAAATAATTATGAAAATACTTTCTGTGACGAAAGTATTAAGTAATATTAAATGATAAGTACTAATCGAAAATCGAAAATGACATCAAACTTATGACTTAAGATTGTCACGCGTCGACGCCATCAAAGATTGTAAACACCCGAAGACAAGAGCGATCAATGGGGATCGTCCCACATCATAAGCACTTACTTACTTACTATATTATTAGATTAGAAATTCTTTGTCGAGCAACCACTTTGCTTACCTCTTCAATAGTAACTCGATCACTGCTCAGACGTTCGCCAAACTCGAAGGTGTGCAGACGACCTGGGTGAACACACAAATAGTGCAAAATGAGTCGTCTATTAACCGTGTTTCTGGCGCTCTTCGCGATCGCTGGCGGCTTTGGTGCTGTGAATGGTGAGTGGAGTGTTTGAAGCTGACCTCAATTTGACAGCCAGACAACATGCTGGGCTTGAGCGAAGAAAGAAGAACCACTTAAGTATGCCAAACAGGTGTTAATGAACGTAAAGTCTAAATTGATATCATTTCCAAGTAAAGCAAAGTTACATTAGCTGCTGAGATTGTTATCTTATCGGCACTATTGATATCCCTTCTGCTTCTGAATTCACCAGAAAGCGAATCTATTAATTAGATCTGAAGAGGCTTATTATACCAGTTAATCGTAGGGCATTATAAATTAGTGGCAATCTAAAGTATAGAACGAAATATCTGCATATGGGTAATTCCATGGCGAAATTTGTTCCGTGCGAGACTTTTTACAGTGCACTGCAGTGACAATAACACAAACTGAAACAATTTTAAAAATAAGTGAATCTTATTCTTAAAGCTCTAGATAAGCACTATATTTAGAGCTAAGATTGATTTTAGGAACTTGATCTGTTTTCCGATAAAATATATAATTTCGTTCATATTTTGGTTTTGCGTACGAATTGGTTAATTTTTGCAATTATCACAACAGAAAACAAAACAGAAAGAAAAAAAGTTAAATTACTTATCTTTTCTTATTTCCAAAATTGTTTCAGTTTATGTTATTTTCAATGTAAAGAGTCTCGCACGGGACAAATTCCGTCATGGAATTACGCATATGGAGAGTATTGTATTTTTATTTTACATATTTTGATGGATTTATAATAGTCCCTCTTACTATCCGACAATGTGAACATCTAAACCTCAGAGACTATAAAAGCGCGTGATATCAAATTTTGTAACTTTACGACTTAGTGCATCTCTGACATAAATGAATTTAGAATTCCACTTTAACTACGCTCTTTAACAAGACCAACAATTTATACAAAAATCCAACGCTCAATATAATTTTTAAGTTATGAATATGAGGGTAACCTCGTTTCAAACTGTTTCTGAAAATTTCATGACGATCGCAAGTTGTTCAAGAAGTAATTTCTTATCTTAAAATGTATAATCAGCGAGTTGATTGAACTGCAGCTTTTCAAATTGTTCCCATTTCTGCCAACGATTTATTCTACATCTCTTTCTCCCTCACAGCTCGAGAAGGTTACGGTCCTGGTGATCAGGATTGGGGCTTTGTGGATGTGCGCACCGGAGCTCACATGTTCTATTGGCTGTACTACACCACCGCCAATGTGACCAGCTACACACAACGTCCGCTTGCCATTTGGCTGCAGGGAGGACCAGGAGCTTCATCCACCGGCTATGGCAACTTTGAGGAATTGGGTCCCTTGACACTGGAGGGCGTTCCTCGCGAATGGACCTGGGTGAAGGACATGAATGTCCTTTTTATTGACAATCCCGTTGGTTCGGGTTTCAGCTATGTGGATAGCTCTGCCTATTATACGACAACAAACAAGGAAATCGCCTTGGACCTGGTTGAGTTCATGAAGGGATTCTATGCTCTGCATCCGGAATTCAAAACGGTTCCTCTGCACATCTTTTGCGAAAGCTATGGCGGAAAAATGTCTCCAGAATTTGCTCTAGAGCTCTACTATGCCATAGAACGCAAGGAGATTGAGAGCAATCTGAAATCTGTGGCTTTGGGTGATCCCTGGACATCTCCCATTGATTCGGTGCTCGCTTGGGCACCTTTCCTGCTACAGATGGGCATTGTGGATCAGAATGGACACGATAGCATAGAGTCGGCTGCCTTGAGGACTAAGAATTACGTGGACAGGGGCCTTTGGACTTTGGCGACGATGCAATGGAGTTTGACCCAGTCAGTTGTGTTGCGTGAATCGAAGGGTGTGGATTTCTATAATGTGGAGACTCCTACACGCGGCGATGCCTACTCGAGACAGATGGCTTTGTTGACGCCCGAAGGTAAGTCTGTGTACTGATCGATTAACCGCATATCGATAACTGTGAATTATGTTTTGTAGAACGCATGATTCGCACTTTGGTGCACTTCGACATCGATGAGAATCGCGATCAGATGCTGTCGGATCTGATGACGGGTCCAGTCACCGCAGCCTTGAACATCACCACTGGCGTTAGTTGGGGAGCGCAGAGTGGCGCCACCTTCTCAGCGCAGATGGGCGATTTCATGAAGCCAGTTGTGCACATTGGTAAGGTTATCGAAAATGTTATCGAAATTGAATATGCAAATTAACTGTGCTTTGGCTGTTTAGTTGAGGAACTTTTGAACAACACTACGCTGAAAGTGGGCGTATTTTCGGGTGGTTTGGATCTGATTTGCGCCACGCCCGGCACCGTCAATTTTATTGCTGACATGCAGTGGATCAATAGGACCGAATACTTGGCTACTCCGCGTGTGGGCATCAATGTGGATGGTGTGCTCGAGGGATACGAGAAGACTGCTGGCAACTTCAGCATGTTCTGGATTAATCGCTCTGGCCACATGGTCCCAGCTGATAATCCTCAAGCCATGTCCCACATTCTGCGCTATTACACCAACTATGGCTAAATAATATTTATGTAAAAATATAAATATGTAATGCAAATAAATATATGTATGTAAATTTACTCAACAGTTGTTCGTTGCAATTTCGTCTCTTGACTTTTCCAAAAATGGCGATCGAACGAAAGCAAATCGCAGTTTCGTTTCAATAACTGTAAAGTTCTCGCATGCGCAGTGGGGTGGAGAGAGCGAGAGAGCGCAAGTGAGAGCACGCAACGAAATCGAACTACCCTCTCTCCGTGTAACGGCCTTGCAAAATGTTCAACTTTGTTTGTGTTTGTGTGTGTGTGTGTGTCGCCGTCATCTGCTATTATCTGCTAAAGCAGCACAAGCACTCACTCACATACACACACACACACACTCAGAGTCATAGACTGAGACACACACATGTTAAAGTTGCGCGCTGCTTGCGCTTATCACAAGCTCTCCGCCGGCGCAGAAAAGTGCTCTCAGTGCGCATTCGCGCTCACAGAAAACTGAAAAAAAAAGCAACGAAAAAAAAACAGAATGAAAACAGCAGCCGCTGGCAGCGGGTGGGACAGCTATTTTTATATTGTACGCCGTGCGGTGCGCTAGTCGGTGGAATCAAAAACATTTTGAAAAACAATCGCACACGTGTATGTACGTGTGAATGCGTGTCTAATTGTGCAGTGTAATTATTATAAATATGCATTAACAAATCAGCAACAGCAATAACAACAACAAGGTAAAGTGCATGCAAAAGCGAATGAAAAATAAAAACAGAAAAACAGAAAAAAAAAGTCAGCAACTGGGCGACGTTTAGTTGCTGTCAACGCGCATAATCGTAGCACATCGCACACGGACTCACACACACACGCATGCAGACGTAGGCAGGCCAAAAATACATGTGTATGCACGCGACTATGCGGTGTGTGGGAGAGCGAGCGAGAGAGAGCGAGTGCAGCAGCAACAAGAACACAGGGTGAGTGAGCGCAACAGAGACACAACAATAAGAACAATGCATGAATTTGATGTATTTTTTTAAACTTTCAGGTGCATTTTTTAAACACACACAAACAGTTATTAAAAAGCAATGCGTGTGCGCGACAAACGCAAGCAAACGAAGGAGCAAAAGGCTCAAAAAGCGAACGATAAGCAAAAGGTAAATAAGAGAATTGTATTTAAATAGCCCTCGTATTTAATCAACACTTAATCACAGCAGCAGCAACAGACAGAAGCAGAGCCAAAAGCAGCCAGCAAAGCAGCGACGCCAACTGCGACGGCGACTGCGACGCCAACGTTGCCAGCGACAGAGAAAGTCGCATTTGATAATCGCATCAAACGCAAGAATGTCTTGGCCTTGAATGAAAAAGTGGCCGCATTGCGAGAATACGATCGTCAACCCGTCTACAAACATGTGGGACGCATGTTCAACTGCAGTCCGGATCAGATCAAGCGGATTGTGCAGCAAAAGGAGGAGATCCTGAGGGCGTGGGAGCAACGCACACGACGCAGTCAGGATGCCAAGACGCAGGAGTTGAAAGTGGTCCGAGTCTCGATGCTGGGCAAAGCTGTCTACGATTGGATACGTCGCATGATGTACTACAAGGATTTCATCATCTCCGATGGGTTGATTCAAAAGATGGCGCTGCAATTCAAGAGCTTTATGGGTCTGAACAACTTCTTTCCGCATCAGGAATGGTGCGACAAGTTTCGTGCCACATACAACATACAGCACAATGACACCAAGCTCCTGAAGATTGGCTACACGCAATCGCATTCGGTGCAGATCAATGACATAGCCAAGGATGTGATGTCCGAGTGCACGCCGGCTGCAGCGCAGCAGGAGCACGAGGATCAGGATGACGAGGAGGAGGATGGCGACTTGAGTCTGGCCACCATAAGTGGCAGCAGTCACGACGACGACGATGATGATGAGCAGGATGTGGATGTGGATGGGGGAGGTGATCTGACCGACGAGGAAGAACAAGATGTTAAACCCACGATCAGTGAACTGCAACAGACGCGTGTGCTCCAACCTCTGCCGCAACTGATGCGGTTGCCACAAGTTCCCCCCGGCACATCGCAGAAGGTGCTACTGGCCACGCCCATTCTGCCGCCGGGAGCAGCCGCCGCTGCTGGCGGAGCACAGACCATGACCATCATACCGCTGGCAACTTTGGCCCAGAGCATCACACAACGTCCGTTGACGGCGACGCCCAAGGCGGGAATGCCGCCGCCCATGCTGGACATTAAGCAGGAGATCAAAACGGAGCCCAAGGATGAAGAGGAACAGCCACAACAACCACAACAGCAACAGCAGGAAGAGAAGCCAGTCGAGGAGGAGCCGGAGCAGGAACCTTTGGTGCGCATCAAACAGGAGGTGGACAGCGATGGCGAGCTGCTCGATGGGGAGGAGGATGAGGAGGGCGACAACGGGGGACGATCGAGTGTCAATTCATTGGTCGAAATTCTCGCTGGCAATGCGGATGTGGAACAGCAATACATCGAGCAAACACGTGCATTGCGAAGCTTGGAATATGCCACGCCCCCGATGACAATACTTCCGCCCATGCCGACGCTAACCAAAGCCCCAAGGCAATCGCCACTTCCGACAGCGACGCCGCCGCCGCCAGCGAAGCGGCAACGACACGATGACAACAACAACGGAGAGCAATCATCATCGACAATCATCAGCTGTTCAGAGGCGCGCAAGTACCTGAAGCGACTGGAGGAGTTCGCTCTGTCCCGGGAGAACTATCGCCTCATTGGGCTCATCACGCGAGCCGATGAAGTCATGCGAGAGCTGGCAGATGAATAGAAAGAGTCGAAGATACAAAAGTATCTGTTAGATATGGAAAGTATCTAGAATAAGATACTTATCCATTGAAAGCAGATAGTATATTCAGATAAACAGGACATGGAGAAAGAGTTGAAGATACAAAAGTATCTGACGGATATGGAAAGTATCTAGAATGACATACTTATCCATTAAAAGCAGATAGTATCTTGAGATAAACAGGACATGGAGAAAGAGTTGAAGATACAAAAGTATCTGGTGGATATAGAAAGAATCTGCAATGAATAGAAAGAGTTGAAGATACAAAAGTATCTGTTGGATATAGAAAGTATCTAGAATGAGATACTTATTCATAGATAGCATCTTAAGATAATCAGAAGATGGAGAAGTGTTGAAGATACAAAAGTAACTGTGGGATATAGAATGAGATACTTATGCAAATAGTATCTTAAGATAAACATAACATGCAGAAACAGTTGAACATACAAATGTATCTATTAGATACAAAAATATCTTTTATATATATAAAACATTAGCATCTAAACTATCTAAGCACATCTTGAAGATGAAATCAATCATTAGCAATAACGTGAATATTTTAATTTGTTTTTTGTTTTTACTTTGTACACGTACCAAATACATTTAAACCAAAAATATAGCAACTAAATCATATAAAAACACATACACACGTGTTATTCAATTGCAATTGTATGCGGAAAGTGTTGTCATTGTTGTTGTTGTTGTTATTACAATTGTGGCGAGATAACCGGAGCCAGCTACTCATATGCATATGTGTACCTTGGCCCAACAACAATTACACACACATACTCTACATGCGACGTTGGCGTCGTCGTTGCAGTGCGCATGTCTGCCCTTAGCTGGTGGCCGTTTTGTCGACAACGCCGCCGCCGCCTCTCTTTTTCTCTCTCACTCTCGGAAAGTACTTTTTGTGCTCTCACATGTTCTTGCGCTCTCTGTGCTCACCAACACTGGCAAAGGTCGCTAAACTCACAGCATGTGTCGGTGTGTGTGCGGTGGGTGGTGATGCACGTAACTGGCGCACAGGGTGACTGCAGCAAATTATTAAAAACAAATGTTAGATTACAGAGCTGTGCATGTCATTAACAGAATTACAAGAATGCTGCTCAAGCATTTAACAGAGTTGTATAAAAGTGAACTTTGTATGCACACTTCTTATGATAGAAATAGAAGAGTAACTTGTTTATGTAATGTAGGCTTGTACGCTCAATTACACGCATGATGGATTGTGACATAATTAGGCAAGGCATAATTTGACTTTATAAAGTCATGTAAATCAGTCGGTTTGTTGGTTGTTTTGATGCGCATGTCTGCCCTTAGCGCAAAACTTAGCCTGTTCGCTCTCCGCATCGCATATAAACAGCTGTTCACCAACACATGATTCACTTGCAATGTGTGTTTGTATGTGTGTGCGTATATAAAAACACGGCTGTCATTAAGCAGGCGACTGACCAAACGTCCACAGGGTGGCTATGCAGCACAGGCATGGTTAAGTCCTCCCAGTTGTCATAAAAAATTTGTTTATTAAAAAAAAAACAATTTTAAAATTCGCTTTAATTTTATATTTTTGCTATACGTATGTATATAATAATTAGGTTCTTCTATAAATGCGTACAAAAGCATACATATGTATATACACAGGCACACATACACTTACTCTTGTTCACGCACGCAATTAAAGAATGAGCGCATGTTGATTGATGGCAAGAATTTACCCAAAACGCAAACAAAAACTATATACATACACAAACACACTCACATAGAAGTAAACTCGAAAGTATGCCTGTACATACACACACACATACAGCTAAGCGCATCGACATGAGCTAATCAATCAATCAATCGACAACAAGCAACGCTCTCAGCGTCGCACATCCAACGTCACCGTCAGTCTGTGATTGGCGCTGCCCCGGGAAGGTCGTTCAAGCATACGTACGTATGTACGCGTTATTTCAAGGAAAACATCGTTATCTGTAAGCCATTAACATTACCAATCAAATATTTAAATATTGCATGAAAGAGACTGTGTTTATTCCCAAAATAAAAGAGCTTTCCTAAAGCTGTTTTATTTAACACACAAGTGGTCACAAATGTCATTTCTGAAATATACGTGAAATATACCAATATAGAGAATGCCAAAAGTCGTCAGCTGGTCACACTTCTATGATATTCCAAAACATGAGTAAAATGGCGCGTCATTTTAAACATCTTCTCATTCCTGTTTTTTCACAAGTCTAAAAACACATTTTTGGTTACATTGGAAATATGCTTTATGTATTAAATTTGTTTATATGTTGTATGTAATATTAACATCATATTTCTTTTGTTTATAGTTTGCGCACAAGCTGAGTGAATTGGAAGTTAACAGAGCACTGTTATTTTGAATAGATTTCCTGCTTGTTGATGAGATGGCGGCGTTGCCAGATCGCTTCAATGCCGGTAAGCGGTTATTTTGGTGCGAATTTTTGAAACTCTACGAACAGATGCCCGAGCTGTGGAATGTGCACAATTTGGACTATAGAAATAAGGAATTAAGGAATGAATCATATGAGATTCTCCAGACAAAGCTCAAAGAAATTGAACCAAATGCCACAAAAGCCGATGTCGGTCGACGGATCAACATTTTTCGCACAAATTACAGACGAGAACAGATGCGGATTTGGAAACAGCAAGAACTGGGATTGCATCCCAATCTGTGCAAGCCCACATTGTGGTTCTACGAGAACATGAGTTTCCTGCAAACCCAAGAGTCTTTTCAGCACAGATCTAAAAGGTCGCGACTGTGGAATAAGCAGGAAACACCACAGGATTTCAAGGCAGACGTTGGTTCACATTCATCTTCAGAGGTCCCTGAGTCGAGCTTATCCTTCCTCCAGCACCTGCAGAGTAATTTGGATCCACTGGACACAACGCCAACGGCATTCTTAGCACCTGCCACCACCAATCGCGACACAATGCCAACAGCTTTCGATGAGAGCATGCTAATCAGCCCAAAGATTGAAATATTTGATAGTGATCCGTCGATGGATGTGAATAGGCAAGGTCACAACGATGATGTTAAGATGGATAACGTTAATTCGAGTATCCCAGATATTGGCGAGCCAAATGGCTCGTCTGCACCGGCGACGACTGCAATGAAGGCTCTTCAAACAGACGGCACGTCTCCCATTCTCAGTGAAGCCTCCGAAGCATTAGCAAAGTCATGGGCCATTCAATATGAGGAGATGGCGCCGACGCAACGAATTCTGGCTAGGAAAGCTATTGCCGATATTCTCTTTGAAGGCTGTATGGGCAACTTGCGGGTCAATCGTGGCGATCGCACTACTGTGGTTAATAATGTTTAAGGCTTGTTGTACTCTATGAACTACAAATGTAAATAATTAATAAATATAACGACAAATTAAATACAAGACTTTTCATAGTGTGACCAAAACTTTGTATGTAGATGGACATTGGAAAATATACCGAAATATGCTACATCATAACTGCCAACTGGTTACACTTTTTGTTTATTGGCTGTGTGGTGGTCGGTCGATTAGCTGTGTTGTTATCGCTCTCATATGTTATCGCGGTTCGAATCAGTTGTCCGTTACTAAATAATTCAAAATTAAAGTTGAATTTTCCTTAGTACTTACTCTTACATTCACACCCAAGAAAAATACTTTAATGAAAATAAAATGAGATTCAAATTTAGATTTTATTTTAAAAATAAGTGCGTGAAAATAAATCCAGACTCAAATTTGAATTTTATTTAAATAAAAAGTGAACAATGTAAATGTTTGCTGTAATTATGAGTCGAATTATAATGTGCCTAATCAAAGAAGGCTTTAAATAAAAATTTCGATTTTCCAAATACATCTTTAATTCATTAATTAGTTCGCTTTCTTTCTTGCATACATTTATTAATTATTTGTTTTAGTTTATTTTATTTATTTTTACACAAATCAAAACAGCTCGTTTAATAACTAGTAGTTAGCAGCGACAATTACTTTCAAATTTGTTTCACCTCTTGAAAGCAGCGAAAACTTTACGCCAACATCTAATAAAAAGCGAAATGAAAAATCTTAATTAGCGAAATGTGCATGTGATTTGTGCTATGTATAATGCTCTGGCAACGACAGCGGCAGCAGCAGCAGCTGTGTTTGACCACCCGTCCGCCGAGCGGTCGAGCGGCCACCGCCCATCCGGTGATGCACTTAACGCGTTTGCAAATGATTTGAGCAGCTGTTGCCACTGCACCTGTGAAGCTATAGTTAAAACTTGAAGCTTGGGGCCGGGACAACGCCTGTCTTAATGCCGCGCTGAGTCGCGACGCCTGTTTTGCCATTTTACGTGTAATTTTTGCCTAGCCCAACCGCATGGAAAAATTCAAATCACTGTGAATGGGGAGACGAAGCGATGCTGACTGTTGTTGCTGTTGCTGCTGCTGACTGGCCTAAGTCGCTGTAGCATTTTGCACCTGTCGTCCTACGCATGTGAAAATCAAGCGCAACTTTAATTGATACAACAACACGGCCAGGCTGAAGAAGGGGCCTAAAACAGGGCTGAGTTGCACGTGTTGCACTGCAACCTCAGAGTGCTTGCTTGCTTGCTTGCTTGCTTGATGCGATTGCAAATAGTCGCGGCAAAAATGTTGTAAAAAATGCGTGGAGCCTGCACACAGCTGCTGCTGAGGTTGAGGCTGAGGCTGGCGACTGCGACTATGCTTGGGGGAAAAGTGAGCCCTTGACACAACCTCAGCCACAGCAACAACAACAATTCGAACAACAACAATTCGAGGCACAACTGATCACTGCAAAGTTTTGCAGCCTTAAATGGGCATTGAAATTAAATGCAGCTGCTTTAATGACGCTGCTGCTTGCACTTGGAGCAAATGGTGAGGAGAGAGAGGAGTGTGGAGAGGAGGGGGGAGATGAGTGGCGTGAGGAAAGGGGAGCGGAGAGAGGCGTTCAGCGGTGGGATGCGTATCAAAATGGCCTAAACAAATCTGTGAATATGGCACACAAAAGGCTGTGGCAGTTGTTCGCTTTGGTGGGCGTTGCATGTGGCAGTTGTTCGCCTGGGCGTGGCGCCACAAAAAAATGAAATGCAAGCGACTGCGCCGGTGGCCGATGTTGCGATGCCTCGCTGCTTCGATGCCGCCTCGCACACTCAACGTGGTGGGCGCCAGTTAACAAAGAAAACAACAGCAACAGCAAACAGCAACTGCAACAACAACAACTGCAGCAACAACAACAACGACAGCAATGTTTTGCCTTTTTGGGCCGTTTAATGGGAGTTGCCGTTGCCTTTTTTGGTTCAACGAAATCAAGAAACAAAAATCAGTTTATCGCAAGTTGTTGCCGTTGGAGTTGTTCTTTGTTGTTGTTGTTGCTGCTGTGGTTGTTGTTGTTGCTGTAGTTGCTGATGTTGCACTGATGATGATGTTGTTTGCTCAAGTTTAACGTATACATATAAAAATAAATTCGTTTTGTGCGCAATTTGAAATGCAATTCAAGTCCTAAAATGAAAGACTTAGGCAACAAACTCGCCGGAACTACAACTACGTCGCATCGCCTCTTTTTTTTTCTTTTTGTTTTTGATTGCAATTCGAAGCGGCGCATAACCCTTGTGGCACGACTCGCCCGCTGCCGTTCATAAGGTGCTCATCAAGCGCCATAAAGCTGACCAATCGAGGTCCACATTTTCCACTCCCAATGACCACAGTACAGAGAACAAAATTCCAGTTTTTCGTTATATCAAATATTATAAATTTTATCTTAGTGGGTCAATTTTCGACCTAATTTAAATTAGAATTAACCAATTTTGTTTTTATTTTGTATTTTCTATTATTTATGTATTATATAAATTTGTGTTTGTTCTTTAAAATAGCAGTGTGATCTACTCTTTTAAAATTGAAAAATATTATAAACGCAACTTTGAAACAAAATTTAGTAATAACAGCTTAATGAGTTTATTTTTCAATAATTCAATCATTTTTCATTTTGGGTAACTTAACATTTCAGTGTTTTTGAATACAAAAAAATAAAATTTGCGCCATATGTACATATACATACATATTTTTTTTGTATTGCTTACTTATTTTATTTATTTTCAATATGGTTACAATGAAAATGTTCATCTTATATATTTGTTGGCTTACTTATGAACTATATAGTTTTTAATTTGCTGTCATAAGGTGAAGGTAGTATTATATTTAAATTGTATGAATTTGTAAATTATTTAAGTATGTGGTTCATCTCTTAGAGTACTGTAGACTAAATATAAAATTTGTGTATCTTACTTACTATTTATTTAAATTTCTCATTAGTACTAGTTATCAAAGAAAATTAGTTTTATTTAGAATACTTAGCCTTGCATAATTCAGACTTTATTTGATGTATCATTTAAAACACTTCTCAAATGAAAGAATTGTTATACTCGCTACCCATAGGTTTAAGAGTATTATAACTTTGTGAATTGTACTTCTTACGAGGGACTTTGTACTTCATCGATTTACCAAATATGACATTTAGTATATTTTTGGTATTTTGTGGTAATTATTTGGTATATTTTACGAATAATATTTCGCATTGTTTTGCATTTATTGAAAATAGATACCTGGTATCTCACAGTCGAGCACACTCGACTGTTTCTTTCTTACTTATGTTACGTAATCTTATGTACTATTTATTTCGTTTCGTGTATAACAATAATCAAATGAAATGAGTATTATTTTGAACTTAGAAATTTTAAAAATGAGCTCTTCAAAATAAAATTTCCTTAATAGTTCATTATTTGGGAATGAAATTAGTATAACTCTTTTTAATTTTAATAGCTTTGCAATATGATCTTATATCATTGCATTTCTCTCAGTGCCCTGAATTGTCCGTTGCTGACCATCCTCGGTCGAGGTCAATTGCTGAAGAGTTGTACAAGCTTTGCTTGGCTGCAATTGATTGCAAACTTAATGAGAAATTTCCAATTTGTATTGGCCGATAAAATAGCTCATCGTCAGCTGCAGTTCAGTTGTTGTAGCTGTTGTTGTTGTTTGCTGTGCTGCGTTGTTTGCGCACGCTGTGTAAACATGCGAGAAATAAACAGTAACCAATTGCATTTCTCACACGCTGCTGCGGGGCACGCGACAACAGCGGAAAAAGCAACCCTCAAAAAGTGAAGATTCAGGTGCAGACCACGCGTCTGTTTAGTTTTTTTTCCATAGTCCTTCTTTTAGGGGTGTGTTTCGATGGAAAAGCTGTTGCTTCACAAAAATCACACGAGAACTCAAGCAGTTGCTGCCAAATGCGCCTGGGAACGTGAAATCCAAAAATCGGAATGAGAATCAGAATAGGGATTCGGATATGGGAATGGTCAGGGTGAGAGAGCGTGAGCGTATCATGTGAACTGTCCCTTTGGTTTGGCCAAATTGCTGCTCGTCCGCTAATGAGACTGCGATGGGAAGCGAGTGCTTGAAATGTGGAATGTGGGCGCGCAGACGCAACAGCAAAAGCAACAGCAAACAACAACAACAAAAGCAACAACGGCGTGACGAATAATGTGAGAGTGAGAACTTTATTAAAACGTTCTTTGGCCTTGCTTGGATTTGTTTGGCTGCCCTCGAAGTGTGGGCAACAAAGGGTGTATTAGACTGAGAGAAGCGCAAGTGACTTTTGAATAGAATAGCTGAAGGAGGAGATTGAGTTGAATAGTGACAGAGGGGATAATACTCAAGCGTGGGTCTTTTAATTTGGCGTGTGCATGTGCGAATATTAAGTACTACATATATGAATTAACGAACTGACATTCTTTAAATAATTGTATAATAATTTGAATATTGCACTCTAGTAATTTTTATGATAAACTCTATTTTGGCATTTTTTGACTTAGACAGACATACACCTTTTTTTGTTATATTTATAGATGCTATCAGATGTTAGAAGCTTCTAGCGAAATGGTATAAATATATACCTAAGATAATCTTGGTATATCTTAGAGTTTGTTTGGTATATTAATTTGGTATACTGTAACAATAATACAGCAAAATAGATACACATAATATAAGCTCTGGTATATTTCAGTATTTCTTTGGTACCACATTAATATGGCATATTTAAAGTAAAAGTATATCTATATGCATTTAATTAAGACGCTCAGTTTTACTTTTACTATAATTTTACATTGACCTGCCTTAAGACAGATTTAAAAACCAAGAAGGATTTCTAAAATAGAGCAATAATATTATAATATAAACAAATTGGCTTAATTTCTTAAGACACATTTTAATTAAAGGAAAGAAAAAAACATAAATGGTCTGTTATCGTATGAAAATATTGCACTCTTAACCTTTAAATTTACCTCAGCTGAAGCTTTACTATATCTGTCAAGTAGTTATCTTTAAAATGTGACCAATGTCTTCAGACAAATTGTAATCAAAATAATATAAATATGTAATTCTGCTTTGCTTCAATATTTTGCTTTGTTCTTACATTCTTATCACACCTAAAATTAATCCGATTATTTTCTTAAAGCCGATAAAAAAACTTCTGTAGTCAAGTGCAATTATAATATTTCTTAGTTTAGAACCTTACTGTGGATTTACTTTCTATTCTTCTAACATAAAGCTATTGTGAAAAAATTTGTTTGATTGTCTTAAGACAACTGACAAATAGGCTAATGTTACATTCATATATACATACACATATTAAATCATATAAAATAATGCGATTTTAGTAAATGAATTACTCTATTTTAGAGGCTCTTTATTAATACGCTGAAGTTTTAGTTTTTCTTAAGACTTACATCGATCTGCTTATTGTCTTAAGACAGATTTTAAAACAGAACTATAGTATAATATCTCTTCACTTTACTACTACATATGTACATATGTACTACTGAACTACTTTTATTCAGTTACCATTAATGTGATTACAGGGTATGTTAAAAGTGTGTGCGGTCAAGCAAACAAATTAAGTTAGTTGTGGGCACATTACATTGTCGAAAAATATTCTCTTTGAGTTTGTTGCACATTTGGAGTATTCTGAAATTGTTGAAATGCTTTTCACACGGACACAGACACGGAGGCGGTGAGAAAGCGCACGAAACGTGGGACTGTGAAAATTGTGGAGCGAAGAACTCAGACGAAGAACAGAGAACAGAGAAAACAGAGCAGAAAAGTGAGAACGGAAACTTTTTTCGTTTCGCACACACCTGTAAATGGGTCAAGCTGTGTGTGTTAATGAATTGGCAGCTCATTTTGATTCGGGATCAGGCGTTGTGGCTAAATGCGGGCATTACAATTAAAATTAAAGCATAAGCCGCATAAAAAATTGACATGCTGATCGCTGCTGCACAATTTGGCAGCAGCTGAAAAAAACTTTCGTTTGTGGATATGGAAACTTGTGCGTTAATTAACCAAAAAGGATACGGCGCCTTTTGATTTCCGAAACTTTTATGGCCAATTCATTTAGGCAACCCAAAAAAAAAAAAAAACAAAAAAAAAGCATAAGGAAAGAACGTCAAAAAATTGAAACCGAAAATGTTGGGCTCATTTTATGGGCCGGCGACACCTTTTAAGAGCGCCAATCGAATCAATGTTTTAACACGAGAATACCATTTCCAAAACGGGCTCATTAAGCACTCCCGAATAACCCGAAAAAAACACAAAAAACACAAAAATAAAAGCCATAAAAAATTATCAAAAAAAACCTAAAATATATATATAAAGGATGCGAATTCTACGAATGCGCAGCAGCTGCAAAAAGTAGAAGGAGAATCGTTCGTGAATTCGAATTGGAATTCATATTCATTTGATTTCACAATGCTGCGAAAGTGAAACTGACTCTGAAACTGAAGGCAGGTGAATGGAGCAAGAGCACCAACAAAATACGCCATTGCCCAAAACTGACACATATATTTTTCATACGATTATACCTGCTATCTATACATTAGAAGGGTATTATAACTTAGAATGTAATAGTATATCCATATACCAAATATAACCTTGGTACATCTTTGTTTATTCGGTATATTCATTTGAATTATTGTAAGAATAATACCGCAATATTCATGTACTCAATAAAGTCTACGGTCAATTACAGTATTTCTTTTGTATATTAATGTGGTATATTTTTAAAGTGATAGTATATCTATATACCAAATGCAGCTTTTGATAACATGTAGTATTTGATTTGATCTGCAATACCTATATACGAAATATAGTCTTCCGTAAATTTTAGTATTTCTGCGATATATCAAATATAGGCTTGGGTAAATGTTAGTATTTCTTTGGCATATCAATTTGGTATATTTTAAGTAATAGTATATACCAAGAATAACCTTTGGTAAATTGGATCATGTCTTGGGTATCGTTATACCAAAAATAGTATATTCATATACCAAATAAAGGCTTTGGTATTTCTTTGGTATATTAATTGGGTCTATTTTAAGAAAACGCGGATCGGGTATCTATCAGTCAAGTACTGTCACTTTCTTACTTGCGCTTTTTTGAGACTCTGACAAGAACGCGCTCAACAAGTTTTGGCAATTTGAAAATCTCTGCGCTAATTACTGCAGAGAAGAGCAACAACAGCAGCAGCAGAAGCAGCAGCAGCAGCTGCTGTCTTTAGCTTGGTCTTTGGTCTTGGCTAATTGAACTCATCAATTTGGTAGCTAATGAAGTGGCAGTCGCAGTCGCAGACGCAGTTGCCAACAGACGCAGTGGACCAGTTACCATTTTACCAAAAACTGTCGCCTTGCATTTTCAGCTCCAGCGAAATTGCAATGCATGAGGCAAAAGAGAAAGAGATAGAGAGAGAGAGAGCGAAGCTTGCTTCTGCCTTGATTGTCGTGGTCCGATAACGGCGAATAAAACACAAAATGCCAAGTGCTTCCTGCTGAAGCTACCGCTGGCTGCTGACTGCTTTCTGGCCATTTAATTAGCAGGTTAATTGCCCATGAGGCAGGCGGCAAGCAGCCAAAAAAAAAAGTTTGCATCTTGCCAAACGCCGCCACTCAGCAACTTCATTAATAATTTTCGTGTGTGTGTTGTCTGAAGACAACTGCATCTTCGACTTTGACTACGATTGCGACTCCAACTGCATCGCTGTCTGCATCTCTGGCTGCATTTGTCATAGACAAGCGACAAGCGACTCGTTTGGTTAGTTTTGCCTGCTATCGACGTGGCCAATGACAAATGATATGTTGACAGCAACGCAACGTCAGCAGTTGCTAAATTTTGACACTGTCTTATCGAAGCTCAACTCCGATTGCTCAGACTCCGACTTCGACGCATCTGCGCAAATATTGTGAAACTCCGACACAAACTGCATTTGCAGGGGGAGGAGGGAGGGAGAGAATTGAATGGCAGTCAGAGAAGAGAGACAGTCAGAAATCAGTAGCCATAATTCATTGTTATCTGCAAAACGGATTGAAGGTCTTTAAGTGCCCCCAAGTTAGCTGCTGACTCTTAAGACTGCTCCACATCGATCATCATTTCATTGGCATTTCTCTTATCGCAAGAGATGCGCATTTCGCATTTAAGCGCAACAGTTGTCCAGTTAAATCCCTTTTGCAGTTAAATAACTGTCATCCACTTGCTTTTGCATATAATCGATATTTGTGGGACTCTGAGCGGTAATCAAAAATGTATGGGAAAGTAACTACAATAAAATTAATAAATTATTTTTTTTACAACTTTTAATAAATAAATCCAACCAGCTGAAAAGATGAGAAAACAAATTTTTTATTTAAAATTAAATACTAAATTTAATTTAAAGAAAAGATAATGCTGGCTGCTGGGATTTCGACTTAAAGTATTAAATATTTTATATATAAATATATTTATTCAATTGATTCTCTACGTAAGTAAAGAAAGTCTTAAAATCGATAGCAAGCTTTTAAAGGACTAAAAATGGTTTATATGAACTAAATTATATATTATTTATTTATTTACGTGTTTAATTATTATACAAAACTAATAATTTAATATTATATTTATAAAATTATTAGTGTCCGCCCGAGCAGGGACTTGAACCCTGGACCCTTGGATTAAAAGTCCAATGCTCTACCGACTGAGCTACCCGGGCACTTGACTAAATTATATAGAACTGGAAAAATATTAAAAAATTTAAACTAATTAGAAATTTTGTTTTTGCATTGTTTATTGTGTGAACAATAATTTAATAAATTAGAAGGTAACAAGGCGCGATAGCTTTTCTAAATCTCGCATTGATATTTCATTTTCTTTGCTGTACAAGTATTGTTACAAAACATACAACATATCAACTCTAATTATGTTAAGCAGACAGTTTTTTGTATGTTTTTCATCCTATTTATCAATTAACATTTTCAATTTGTCTTTTATAATACCATAGCACAAACAACTTATAAACAATGTATATGAAGAATTCATATACAATTGAAATTTGTATTCTTTTAAATCTGTCTTGAGATAACAATCATAGATACTTATTTAAACAATGTTGTTTTGCACCAGTAATGTTGTTAATAATGCCAGTATAGGTGCGAATAAATAATGAGAAAAATCAATTGAAAGCGTTTGAGGTAAATTTCTTTACTGAGCGCAAATATAAGCCAACATTTTTTAGTTTTAACTGCTTTTAAAATGTGTTTGCTTCCCTCTCCTGAATATTGTATTTCACCTCCTCTTTTCATGCCTTGATTCCTTAATCCTCTTATTTTAAGAGTTTAGAATTAAAATAGAATTAAAAATTCAAATTGGATTAAAACTTTTAAACTTTTTTAATTAAGCCAAGATTTTTTGCTTGCACTGTTCGAAATTCTTTTCCTTCTGTCTCCAGAATTTTTTATTTTGACTGCCACAATTTCACACCTCCTTAATAGCAAGGAAACTCTTCAGTGATCGTAATTTATATTAAGAATTTAGTGCTAGTGTATAATTTAAAATAGGTAATAATTTAAATTTTCAATCAATCAATCAATTTTCTTCCAGATCTCAAAGTAAAGCCAAAACTTGGCGATCTAACTTTTCGTAATTCTATATTTTAATATGCGTCAATTTCACTTCCTGTTTTAACTCCTTCATTAAAATATAATTGAAAATTCAAATAAAATAACAAATTTCAATACATTTTTCTTAATGAAGTCAAAGTTAAGCCAAGATTTTTTCCTCTAACTGTTCGGAATTCTCCTGCTTCTCTCTCCTGAATTTTATAATTTAACTTCCACAAATTCTCCTCCCCATCTCCTGCTTTAACTTCACCTCATCAATCGCAGGGGTATTATATAGTAATCACCCCTCTGTAGAGTTGGCTTTAACCCCTCTGCAATTAATCCACCACCACATGCGCTCTCCTCAATAGCTTCCACACGCAAAGTCTACCAAAATCACCCCTCAATTCCCCTGCATTTCCCCTTCGACACCCCTGCGGATTGCCCCTCAAAACGCAGGCGCGCATAGCTATTGCCCCTGCTCAGATATCGTGTGGAGAGTTGCTCAAGAGAGCGCGAGCTCAGAGAGCGAGAACGAGAGCGAGCGCAAGTGAGCGCCAAAGAAACGAAAGACTTAAGACACAAACCCGAAGCTTCGGCTGGCAAAGAACGAAACGAAGCGCGGCGTTTGGCTTTGCCGTTGACTTGACTCTTTGCTTGGGTGACTCAAGTGGCATGCCTAGCTGCAATACGTTGTGGCCGCGCAACGCGAGCTGCGAACATTGCCACAAGCAACGAATTGCATTTGTAATCATGCGGAAATGATCGCGTTGACCTTTCAGCAAGTTGCAAACAGACTTTGCCTGCATTCTCGGTCTGTCTGTCTGCGCATTCCGCGGTTGCAATCTGCGCCAAAGTTATGATGGCTGCAACTTCATCTCGTTGCTCATCTTCAGCATCTGAGCGCTGGTCGCGTTATTTGCATGTTGTTGGCGACCTTTTGATCTGCTTTCGGCTTTCAAGTCAATACAATTATTGATTTGCTCGCTGCCTTTCTCCCTTGCTGTTGACTGTTCTGATCCGCAATTTGCGATCTCTGACGTCTCGGCAATTTCGTCGTTGTTGTTGTTGTTGTTGCAGTTGCAATCAACTTGAACTGCGCTGAAAGATTGGCCTTCCAGCTACGTGCCAGGTGTCAGGATCAGCATTCAGCATTGCGTGTCTCCTCAAGCTCAAGACTCGAAGACCCATCTCGATCACAATTAGTCACTCATCCAAGGGATTAACACACACACATACACACATTCAGAGCTCAGCACAGATCACTTTATTAAGGAGAAAAAAGAGTTGAGGCTGCTTTTATAAATGGCATTTTAATCAAAATTGTCGCCTGCGGTTGTGTATTAATATTGGGCATTATGAAAACAAATTGCATGGACAGCCGCGTTGATGGCCAACAACAGCGCACACAGCGCCAGCCACAGCCACAGCCGCAGCCACAGCAAACGACCAACAACAAATTAAAGCTGCCTAAATGTTAAACAATTTACACCGGGCGCAGACATCGTCACGTTGCGTTTTTATACCCGCTACTCATAGGGTAGAAGGGTATTACTACTTTGTGCCGGAAGGAGATGTGTATAGCATATAGAAGGAGTCTTTGATCCCATCAAGAATATTCCTGTCCGTCTGTCTGTCCGTCCGTCCATATGAACACCTAGATCTCAGAGATTATAAGAGATAGAGATATAATTCATTTTCGAAAGTACTTGTTTTGTTTGCACGCAGATCAAGTTTGTTTTAATTTCGGAAATTGATTAAAATCGAATAAAAAGCGTAATTCTGAAGCTAGAGTTACGAATTGGTGTATACAATAATAATTATATTATTTTAAATTCCTGAAAATTTGGCTGAGATCAGATACAAATTGTAGAAGTTATTTAAGAAATACTTTTGCATGGACATTCTGGTATATTTTGTACGCTACAGTATATTTTAAATATAGTATTATATAAATATAATTTGGTATTGTACATTTTAAAATACATATAATATTTTAATGTTATGTATGTTATGGTATATTTTGAATATATTACTATATAAATATACCAAATATAGCCATCTGTAATCATTTTAGTATTTTCGCGGTATATTATTAGGTGTATTTTAAAATGATGTATGCTGTAGTGTGTACTTTATGTTATATTTCGCATGTAGTAGTATATTATTACACCAATAAAATAGATTTTAATATATTCACAGTATTATTGCGGTATATTAATTTGGCATATTTTAAAATTATATATATGATAGCTTGTAGTACTATACCAAAATACCAAATACACATAGTTATTGATATATTTTAATACTTTTAAGTATGTTTTAAAAAGAATACCGCACTATTTGGCTTTTGTTCGCAATGGATAACGGGTATCTGACAGTCGAGCACACTCGATTCATTGCACTTTTGCGTCGTTGTGCATTAGTCAGCCAGGGTTAACTCCAAGCTCAAGCTCGGGCTCAAACTCGTCTCCATTTTGGTCAAGTGGTCTGGCTAACTGGCCAACTAGCTGCCTGACTACCTGGTCTGTGCTTTGCTGTTCTCTTCTGTTCTGGCCTGGTCTTCGTCTCGTCTGGGCCGGCTCTTCTCTAGTCTAGTTGATTTAATTTCAACGTCACGTCGTCAGCGTCTGATTTGAATGCATTTTTCTTTTGGAGAACGTCTGAAATTACATGAGCTGCCTACCCAAAAACCAGACTCTGACTCTCGACTCTTCAACTGGGATTTGCCTTTCGAGGTCATGGGAAAATCACTTTTCAGTTGCCGCAGCATTTTATTTATTTTCATTTTGCATGCAAGTTTAAGACTGAAATTGTACTAAAAGAGATTTAAAAATACATAAATTAAAATATTGCTAAGTTCATGTATTTATTAACGAAGTATTTTTATAATTTTTTTTAGAGTATTTAAAGATGTAATAAAATAATTCAAGAACCAAAATCAAATCAAATGTTTTCGATGTTAAAATTACCTTGAACTTTTTATATATATTTATCTGTGAAACTTATTTTTTAAGAACAATTTTTAAATTCAATCATTTAACGCAATACTTCCAAGACTTTTGCTTAATTCCTTCTTGCACAATATTTAAAAACCATTTGCAAATATTTTTCTTGTACTTTTATCTAGTCTCAAAAACCACAAAATCAATTAACCTTTTGCACTCATCAATTTTGAAATTTAGCCAAAATGCTATTTAAAAAGAAGCTAAATTGAATTTGAAAATAAATAAAATAAAATTTCAACAATTTTTCTACTCTCATTGGCATTTTTTTGCATTATTATTATTTCTAGCGAAACTTTTGCTAAAGTCTTAGACAATTTGTTGCTGGCATGCAAAAAAAAAAAACCAATTGCTCAAACTCTAATCGCTGGCAATTGAAGGCAAATTGAAATGCATTGAACCTTTCGAAAGCGATTGGCGAAGCGCCCACAGCGAAAACACAAGACAAATTTGGAGCTGTTAGTCGCAATTAGGAGGACTTGAGTCTATGTTAACAGACTGAGATCCAGTTGTGTGCGACGTTGGTTGTCGCCAACGCCATTGAATTGGCCATCGAGAGTTCCCACACAATTATCTTGGAGCTTGGACAACAATGCGTTTCCTGTTTTCAAAAGAATTCCCAAATGAACAACAATTTTTGAAAATTAGCTAAACAAATGCGCAAGCGAACGTGAGAACAAATAAAAAAAAAAACAGCTTTTCTTCGAAGTGTTAGCTAGATCACATCCACATCGATCGAAGGATAAGGCAGCTAGGATAACATAGCCGTGATAGGAACAATAGATAATAAACCAGCGACCATCTGCGCCATCAAGAGCTTGTTCTCTTTGTCTGCTCGACAGCAGCTGTCTTTTGATTTTCTTGTGTGGAGCTTTTTAATAATAATTTTATGTTCAGTTTTGAATGCGTGGTTGATCGTTAAATTGGCATTAAAATTATTCGATACGCTTTTAAATATTTGCTGTAAAGGTTTGTAAAACTGTGCTAAAAGTCAAATTAATAAATGCGGGCAATATTTGCAGCTGCGTAAGTTGAAATTGAGTTAAAAATCAATAAAAAATAAACTAGTTGGCGGAGATCTAGAGATTGGGTGAAAAAGCGATACCCTATACATAAATTTATTAAGTAATATTTAGGTTTAAAAGCTTATGAATTAATAACATGAAATTTTTGCGTACAATTAAATAAATTTTACTACACAGAAGAAAAAAACCTGCTAAGATAAAAAAAAAAAATGTTGAGTACAGATTTTATGATGTCAAACTTGAACCAATCTTAAATTAAGATTATATATACGAACCTATTTAAATTTGTGCTTCTCTACTTCCTGAGCTAACATCAAGAACACTAGAAATTAGGTTCTTATTTTAAAGGAAGGGAATTCCAACAGGAACAAATTTCGTTTTTTTAAGATCAAAAAGTTCTTAAATCAAGAATAAAATATTCTTGAACGAAGATTTTATTTTAAGATTAAAGATGTTCTTATTATCAAAATGCAAATTAGGCATAACATTTTTTTTTACAATCTATCTTTCAGTCTACATTATTTTCTTTTTGTGTATACAATTCTTTTATGTAAAATAATTTTTTATTTATTAATCTTATAATTTATAAAAATTACCATTTTTAATTAGTTTTCGATTTAATATTTTAATACAATTACTTATCTTAATCTTTTGTCTTCTTACATTTTATTCGGTTTAGATTGAGACATCTTTGCTTTATTTATAAGTATTAATATAAAATCTTTTATTTAAAAATGAATAGTATAAAATATTAATGACAACATTTTCTTTATGTTCAAACCTTGCACAACTTAATCAAACCCTTTTTGTAGCACTCAATAATTATAGAGTGCTGTGAGCAAGCGAAATATGCATATGCATATGCCAGCTCATAAATATATTCCGAAACACTTGGCGTTATGGAACTACATCAAGAATTATTGCCAGCTACGCATGACTGTGTGTGTGAGTGTGTGTGTTGTGTGTGTTGTGTGTGCCACGGCTGCAATTAAATATCAATTAAAAAATTGCAATGCAAATGCGCACGCACCCCAAAAGAGTAGGAAAAAAATCGAAAGACTTAAGACACAAACTTGGCTGCTCGACTGCGTGCTGTTTACCTTCAGAGACCCCTCGCGGCGTGTGTGTGTGTATGCAAGTGTGTTTGAGAGTGTGTGTGTGTTTGCAAATTGAACACACATGAGTGTGCACATACAAGCACATACTTAAGTGCAGAATTTACGAGTTGGCCCACAGACAAAACGACAAACTTTATTAAAAAATTGCGATTTCATTTCAGCATTTTTTATTTCGGGGCCCGACAGTCGCAAGTTCAAGTCGTTTGTCATTTACACACCCCGCTGAACGCTGACTTCGACTGCAACAGCGACTCCGATTTGTTGTGGCATTTGCATAAATGAATGCACCTTTAAATGGCTTCTGGCACAGATCAACTGCACTCGCTGCTGCAATGAAGTGCAGCGCAGCTTGTGCGGTAATTAGAATCTATCGTATCGCATAGACGCTTAATTATGTTGGCCAAGTCAAGGAGTTGCCGGACTACGGACTGCGGACTGCGGGGCACATTAAATGTGCTAAACGGCTTATGTAATTACCAGTTTAATGTTTAATTAAATGAAATTGAGTCATTAAAAGCATTCTCCATCTATCTCTCTATTTGTGTGAGTATGTTGTAGCACTCAACATAACTCAACAATCAATCAGCAAAAACAACAGTTCAAGAAACAAGGTCACGAATTAGGCAATTAATAGGAAATATTTTTATTTGTTAAAAAATATTGTAATAACATTTGAGTATGCTTCAATGCTAATAAATATTTTCATCTATTATTTTCATAGTATTTTTTTGTGAAATATGTTATATCTACTATATTTTTGAATAATAAATTTGTGTTAAAGTAGGTCAACAGTAGGTATTTAATATTAAATATTCTACTATGAATATGTAGTTGAAATCGCCTACAAATATAAATGTGGTAAATATTAAATATAAATTCATAACTGTGGTTTACACAGTATATTTTTCAGTATTCAATATTTTACTATACTATTTTTAGCTGCAATTAAATACAACACGTTAAGAAACAAGGTCAGGCATTAATAGGCAATATATTTTTTAACTAATAAATATTTATTTATTAACAGTTTTGTATGGTTCAATGAATATTTTATGGGTTATATTCATTATATTATATTCATAGTTTTTTTATGAAATAATATATTTTTGTTAATTCATTTTGTTGTACAATAAAATTGCCTTAATTTAGGTCAATAGTAGATTTTTAATTAAATATTCTACAATAAATATTTAGCTGAAACTGTTAATAAATGCAAGATAATAATATGACAACAGTAAATAAATTAAATTAATTAAGTGTGACGCACTTAAGAAGGTCAGTATATTTTAAAGTATTCAATATTTTACTTTACCATGTTTATGAAATTAATTAATACAAATTGGTCGCTAGTATTAAATATCAATTCTTAATTGAAACCCACTTAACACTCAGACAAAGTCAGTATATTTTTCAGTATTCAGTATATAGCATGAAATGTCAATTTTAAATTTTGTAGAGATATGAATTTTATATAGTAACTAAGAAAAGTACGTATAAAAATTATGACTGTTACTTAATAATGGTAACCTATATTTGCTTCCTTCACATATTTGTATTTAATTTAAGTTAGTTATAAATAAAAGAAATAAAATGAAATCACAGCTTCTCCAAGCTCTAATGATAGGAAAATAATTATTTTAAAATATTTTATTTTCATTTACTTTTACAAATATTAAACATTGTTTTTATACAATGGTAAAGGAACCTTTTGTACCTTTTTCTAAACCTGTCGTAAAATAGTATTTTCAAGGCAAGGCCAATGGTAGTGTTTATTTATGGTGAGTAAAATATTATTATTTGCAAACATAACTACATATTTCGTTTATTTATATTTCGCTGCACACTTTATCGCAGTATCTCTGGGCAACATTTCCACTTCCTTCAACAGCGCGGAGCGCGAACGTTGAACAAACCCTGGAGTCAGAAGTCAAGTCACGGCTGCGCATGGCCAAATGGTAGTCGAACTATTTTGCTTATCTGGTTGTCTATAACTTGTATCTGGGGCTGCCAGCCTGTGGCCTAAATGGCTGGCAACATTTTCAACAAGCAAAGCCAAGGATATTGTCTACAAGCTGCAACAGAGCAACTCAGCAAACTGCGTCTGCGTTTGCGTCTGTGTCTCAGTCTGAGTCTGCAACTTGCGTCCCACGGCAAAGATTTGGCGCCATTGAAATTGAACAGTATGCAAAAACAGAATTGGAGCTGCAACTGCAACAACGCAACAACAACAACAACGAGGCAACAACAAAGTTGCTTGTAGTTTTGTCTTACACGATCCACGCAACTGAGAGCTGAGATCTGTTTTGTCGACGATTTCGTTTTGGTTTTGTGTTTTGGATTTTGTTTTTGGAGTATCTCTCTCTCTATTTGGTAGTGAAAACGATTTGCCAGTTTGGTGCCAAGTTATGCGTCGCCTGTGGTGCTGTGCAGGCGCCACACAGCTGCAACCAAAACGTGGCCAAAAAGAAATGTCAGCAGCATGCAACCACAGCTAACAGCCAAGAGTGGTAGACTCATCAGCAGCTATGTAAATGTTGCAATGTTCCAATGTTATTGCAGCTGGCTTCACTGTCAATGCCAATGCGTTTGTCATGCCCCAGACATTGGCAGCAACTAACAGCAACAACAGCAACAACAACGTCAACATTTTGGACAGGCAACAGCAACAGGCAACAGGACACATTATCAAAAGGCGCCGCATTTGCTTCCGCCATCATTAATAATATGTATAGTTGCTGCTGCTTGGGATGTGGATGTTGCTGCTGCTGCAATTGCTGATGTTGCTCTTGTTCTGAATTGACATTGGCTGCAGCACATCTGCAGCAACAGCAACAGCATCGCATCGGCAGCAACATGTTGCCCAACTGCTCTCTCAGTTGCTGCTGTTGCTGTCATTTTGCAGTGGACTTTTAATTTATTTATGGCCGCACGACAACAACGATGACTTGCATTGAAATGCCGACAATCTGACTGCAAGTCTCTCACTGTCTGGGTGCTCCTCTTCTCTATCTCTCTCGCTTACTGTCTCGCTCTTGCGTGTCCTGGCAGGAACTGCAGTGGCCTAAATGGCAATTAAGCAAACAATTTATAGCTTAAATGTTGAATTTAATTAATGTTCGAATTGCACGCAGAAATTAGCAAACACATGTGCAACTTACAAAAACCGAAAACTTTACACTGCACTGCAGTACAATTAAATACTGTTGGTAAGTGTGCCCGTTTCAAGATGTGTCAAAGTTACCAAAGTGACCTCATTCTAGCATGCAGTCGGGAACAATTTCGATCGTGTTGTGTGGTCACACTTGTTTTTCTATTTATGTACATTTTCGCTAGATGCGCAGCAGAAAACGTAAAGTAAATATGTATTCGCAATTGTGATAATAATAATAGTAAGAATATATTAATTAAAATAAAAAAATAAATACACTACACTACATTTTACAACATTGCAGCACACTTTCCACTCCCTTCTTTTGTCTGCCATTAAAAGCAAAGGCAGGCAGCGCCAGCAATTTAAATAAAACTTTTGCTTAATTGCATTGCATCTGGAGCTGAAAACGGTTGCATGTTGCATGCGGCAGCATGTTGGTGCCGCTGTTGCTGCTCTCTCAATCACGTTGCCCAATCCCAGCAATCCCCCAAAAGCCGTGCCGAAACTCTCGACTGCCGTTTGTGATTTTGCGCTGATCGTTAATTTAAATTGAACACATTTCGGACATGGAATCGGCCTCAGCCTCTTGGCGCTTTAATTGCAACAACACACACACACAGACAGACAAACATCGAGTTGTCTGCCCCTTTTGTACATGCCACATGAGTTTAGCTGCAGCTAAACGATTTCGTTTAATGCAAGTGCCCATCATTTTTGGCCTTTGCACGTGCTCTCCTCGCAAGTTGTTGATCCAACTTGGCCGTGCATACCCCACGGACATTTTGGTCATGGCGAACCGGCAATTAAATCCAGCCAGCATCTGAATATCCCCTTCCTCCCCTCTCCCCTTTCCTTTCCCTTTTCCTTGCCTGACTTGCCGCCTAATGAGTTTTTAATTGGCATTCATCCTGCGCTTTTGCTAATTTGTCGATCGTAGCTAAAGAGTCTCTGTTTACACCCGCTACCCATAGGGTAGAAGGGTATTATAACTTTGTGCCGGCAGGAAATGTATGTAACAGGTAGAAGGAGGCATCTCCTATATATTCTTGATCAGCATCAACAGACGAGACGATCTAGCCATGTCCGTCTGTCCGTCTGTGTGTCTGTGTGTCTGTCCGTCTGTCCGTCCGTCCGTATGAACACCTAGATCTCAGAGACTATAAGAGATAGAGCTATAATTTTTTTCGACAGCATTTGTTATGTTTGCACGCAGATCAAGTTTGTTTCAAATTTTTGCCACGCCCACTTCCGCCCCCGCAAATCAAAAAAATCGAATAACAAGCGTAATTTTAAAGCTAGAGTTGCCAATTTTGATATATATAATAATAACTATAGTAGTTATGATTCCTGAAAATTTGGTTGCGATCCGATAAAAATTGTCGAAGTTATTAAAGAAAAACTTTTGTATGGGCAAAAACGCCTCCTTACTAGGGGTCTTAGTTGCTTTGGTTGACAAACTGGTATATTGAGCCGTCTATGGTATATTTTGAATACGGTACTATATCGATATACCACATATACCATTTGGTATATTTTTAGTATTTTTCAGTATATTTGGAATATTTTGAGAATAATACCACAAAATATATTGCATTTATTCAAAATGGGTAGCGGGTATCTCACAGTCGAGTACACTCGACTGTAGCTTTCTTACTTGTTTTTTATTCACTTCTTCTCTTGTTGTTTTCTTGATATCAAAGTCGACTTTCTTTCCTTAACGATTTTACGAGTTTGAAGGCAAAGACAAAGATTGGCTGTGTGTAATTGGAGCTGATTGAGCCATCAAGCAGCTGCCATTGGCTCGTAATTTGAGCTACTCCTTTCTAAGCTTCAATTCGCACCTTGTGTGCACCTGTACTTTACTGCTTTACTGCTTTCCTGCTTTCCTTTCCTTTTCTTTCCTCTACCTGTGGCAGCTGGATTTATGCTAAAGAGCTGCCACATAAAGCACAAAACGAACGAACGGTAGCTCTTTTAATTGCAGCCACTCGAATTACTAAAAAACGTTCTCAATTAACATTCGCAATTGAATTGCTTTTTTTTTTAGACTTCATTGAACACATGATCGTTTTTTTTTTTTTTTGTGTGTTAAAATCTGTGTCATTAAAATTATTTTTTTACACATAAAGCATTTGAATGAGTTTTTTTTATAGTGCAAGTAATTTATTGCGAATTAATTGATTGGCAATATCGTAATTTATTTTGTGATAACTTTTTGTGATTCACATTTAAACTAGGAATCACTTTACAACTACAACTATTTTAACTAAGCAAAATGTTCTACTATTATTAAAATTGTGAATAAGTGCAAAATTCATTAAGCACTTGATCGTTTTTATACCAACTTCCCATAAGGTAGAAGACTTTTCGTGAGTAAAGGCAGGAAATATATATGATATGTAATAGGCAGAAGAAGCCATTTCCGATCCTATTAAGTATAAATATTCATGATAAGAATCGAATCTTAGATGTTTTGGCTGACAATTTTTATATGCTTGTATATTTTGACCTCTATGGTATATTACGAATGTAGTACTTCATCGATATACCAAATATGGTCTTCGGTATATTTTCGCGGCATATATTTTAAGAATAATAAAGCACTGTTTGCCTTTTACATAAATTGGATAGCGCAGGAATCTCACAGTCGAACTCACTCGACTGTAGCCTTTTTACTTTTATTTTTTTGGCTTCACTAAAATCTGTGTATAACAGTAATTCATTTTAAAGGTTTTTTACCAATTAAATTAAGCTTAAATGAGCGTTAGGTGAGTTAAGAGTGCTAAATTATTCGACAACTTGAATATAGTTTATCGTTTAATTTATTGTGAATCAATTCAATTGAAATTATTCTTAGTAATTATATGTTACATTATTATTACACAGTTATTTTCATTAAGCACTTATTACAATTACTATAATTTCTTTAAAATTACATTGTTAAATTTATTTTTCTGAAAACAGCAATAATAATTCATAAATTATAAACATAAACTTTAGCTCTGTACTATTTTCCTAAAATTAGTTTTCTAAATACTCGTAATTCATAAATCATAATTTCATTGCTGCACTTTTATGATCTATTTTAGAACTAGAAAATAAGCTTATGATTATTTCATAATTACATAAACTATTTATATGTATTTGTAATATTTATATTATAGATTTGGTCATAAATTAATTTGTAATATATGCTTTTATTTTAGTTAGTTTATCCTATCAGGAAAAAAATAATTTATTTAAAGCTTTTCTACTTGTGGCTTAAGCTCAGTTCATACATATCTAGTTTATTTATTGCATCTTGTAATTCGAATACTTAATTTAACGATTATATTATTTCCAAGCCGTTACGGTCTTTACCTTAACAAGCAATTTCCACTTGTAATATAAATTTTAATTACACCCAACTTAATTAAAGTGATAATGTTCTAGCTATTCTATAAGTAAGTTTTTTTTTTATTACTCGTTTACTTTAATGTATAAATATTAAATAATAATAAACATGTATATTTGCTTATGCAGTTCTTTAGCCTTCCATTTAAGTAGAAGCCACTTCAGTTTTAAAGCTGTTCCCTTTCGCAATTTGAGCTCATAAAATGAATTTCGTTTTCCACCTAAAAATCAGCCATAATTTTTGCTAAACTTTTTATTTTACTGGCAATTTAATGTTGTGTCGTTCTCCGTTGTCTGTCGTTTGTCGACTGTCGATCGCCCTGTGGCTTTATACAACTTATTGTGATTTCAATTTCAACCCAAGCTCTTCTGTCTGTCCGTCCGTCCGTCCGTCTGTCCGTTTGGCAGCCTACAGATTGCCAGTGTCTGAGTGCGTTTGCGTGTTCCTCATCATTTGTTTGCAATGAAAATAACACCAACATAAACAACGATCGACAGGCTGCGCCAGTTGCTGGGTCTCAAGAGGTCTCCACTTCGGATCCAGGGTCCAGGGCAACACCAAAATGTCGATGGCGTTGTCGAGGCGGCATTAAAATGCATAAAACCCGCTGCGCATGCGCTTGACCACTTGCGTCTTGGTCAATGGCAAAATGGTAAATGGCAAACTGAAAACTGCAAACAGCAAACGGCCCATGGTCATGTCCTGCTCTGTTCCAGGCGCCACACCCTGCTGTGGTCCAGACTCAGTCATTGACTGCCATCACAGCCGAAAGTCCAAGCTCAAGCCTGCGTCTGAATCAGAATCTGATTCCGATGCCAGCTCGTAGGCGGCAGCCGCGTTGATTTGTTGCGACCCCAAAGGTAAATGGCCTCAAAGTTATGTCAAATGCAGAGACAGTTCTTTAATTGAATTTCTTTCGAAAGATAAAAGCTCCACTGAAGTGTAAACTTAAAAGTCAAGTTTATGACGAGGAGCTTTCAGCAGCTTTATTAAGGAAGTAAAGCATGAAAGCTACTCTGTCAATTTAGTAACTTGAAGGATGTTTTTAAGATATTTGAAGTTTAATACTTTAGTAAGAAATCAAGTTTTAACAAATACATATTATTCATATAATTTTATATAAAATAAAGTATTTAACTAATTTGTTGTAAGGGCTTGACTGTATTAATGTATTAACATTTTAAAATATGATTTCATCCCCAACTCTTGGTAAACTTAAAAGTCAGGTTTATTGCTATGAGCTTTCAGCAACTTTATTAGAAAAGTGAAGAATGAAAGCTTATTATTTATTTAAGTAACGTGAAGGAGTTAATAAAGATATATGAAGTATGTTGCTTACTTAAGTAGAAATCATCTAATAATAAATAGAAATAAATTTTGCAATTCGCTGGATTATCAAAGGGAACTTTTTATGCAGCTTAAGTTCCAAATAAGTTTGGACTTGAGTCGAAGGTCCCAGCAGCCTGTACTTTAAAATGATATGTAGTATTAAATACTAGATTTAACATGATAAGTAAATAAATAATTAAGTTTGGACTAAATCAAATTATATCCTTAAACATTTGTGAACAAAATAAATAAAAAAAAAATAAAACAATTTTACAACAAATTTTATTTTATTCATACACAGATGATAAACAATAACTCCAATGAACTAATTAAGTTTTTTTTTAACTTTTTATATTGTAAAGATCTGACTACTTTAATGTATTAACATTTTATAACATGGTTTTATCAGCAACTCTTAATAACTTCTTATGAGGCAGGTGGCATGATTGCAAAGTTTTGTTATCTCTCAAAATATAGTAAATTTCTATAACATAAAATGCATTTTTATGTAGAAATAATGTAAACTGAAATGGAGACTATTCCTATTTGAATTGATAGTCATTTCGAGTATGAAATTACCTCTAACTTTGCTTAAAGCTTCAATCAACTTAATGTGCACTCAAAGTCACTTTGGAATCACATTAAAATGGTGCTGTTAACTAACTTAACCATAACTCCGTTAATCGTCTGAGCTCTGCTACTAACAGTTAAATTTGATGTTAACTTTCAGAACATTCTCTTATGATTTGCATAAATTATACGTTGCATTCATTTTAAACGCTTGCTTAAAAGTCTTAAAATATGCAGCTCGAAAAGATTATAAATCGTATTTAAAATTTCTCATTTAATCCTTCACCTAAAAAAAAATCGAAGCACTTTTCGAAGTGTTCTTTTTTTGTTCGGTTTTTTTTTTTGTAAATCCCCCTTGTGATATTGGCCAAAAAACACTTTACAGTTTATTACGGCTGATTGAAATTTGTGGAGCCCCGTCGTGCCCCAAAAAAAAAAGAAAAATTCAGAACAGAAAATTCCATGAAGAGTGCAAATGTGTGTTTGATGCGGTTCGCAGGTGTTGAAGCAACTGCATTTTTATGATAAGATAACGCCCCAAATAAGGCGAAACTTTAATGAGCAAAGGGCAGCAACCTGTGGCCACTTCTGCAGCAGAAGCAGCAGCATGTGGCAAGAGTCGTTGCAACAGCAGGGGGCAGACAGTCGGCAGAATTTTGGAGTTCAACTGCAGCCCGTGGCGAGGCCATAAAGCTTAAAACATAAAACATAAAACGTAAAACGTTTAAGTGCCGTTGGAAGAGCAGAAGAATTATATAACCAAAGAAACTCTCAGACTTGAGATTAAAGAGAAATGCAGTTGCGCCTGTGGCAATGCAATTTGAGTTGTGGGCAACCAACTGGGAGCAATGCAACGCCCACGCAGCCAACATTGTTGCAGCAGCCAGTATTGGTTGCCGATTGTCTGTGTGTGTGTGTGTTGCCAATGCCTAGACAAGTGCGTGGGCCAAGTTCCTGCCACATACAAGGGTCGCCAGACAGTTGCCCGGCGACATCTGCGCCAGCAATCTCTCCACGAGTCCACGACACAAGCAACCACAACGTCAACAAAGTTGTTGTCTCTCGCTTTATAAGGCAAACGAGCCGACAGCAACTCTTTGTGTCTAGAGTTGCAGCTGCGCTTACTCTTGTTTGAATGTTCTGTACAAAATCTGGGAAGGATCAAACCGAGCAGGGCAGGGCGTTGGCTGCGTGGGCAAACCTATGCAGGTGTTCCATAGACTGATGGGCGCCATTAGCAATTGCAATTGTCCATAGATATTGCTGCAGTTCTTGGCTGGCTGGCCACGCCTCTGAAGTTAATTTAAAGGCGCCAACTGACAACAAATTCAAATTAAATGCGTGGCGCGTCACATAAATGTCGCCTTGTGTTTAGCATGTATGCAAATTATGCACAGCCAGCGCAACAACAATCACGACAACAACAACCAGCAACAGCAGCCAACAACAATGGTGACACATAAAATGCCAGCAAAGGTTGCTGCTGGTCAGCAACAGCTTCAGCCTCAGCTTCGACTAGTTGACCACGTTGTCATCGCAGTCGTTGTTGTTGTTGCTGTTGCTGTGGTTGCTGCTGCTGGAGTTACTGTTGCCGTTGCTGCTGGCCGTTTATAAAGTCAAAGGGGGCAACATGGCGAGTCTTAACTGACAGACAATTACGCTAATGGGACACAAATGGCAAATTAATTAGCTACGGGGCCACAACCAGCAGGCATTGTGCTGCTGTTGCTGTTCAAACTGTTGCTGCTGTTGCATGCCACCACTCGTTGCAGTTACAACGTTTGTTTGAGCGCATAAATCACCGATGATGGCTGCAGACCCAACACAGCGATAATAGCCAAAAGACTCCTTGCCGCTTTTTGGCCAAAGTCAAGTCGAGTCAACTCGAAGTCAAGTCAAGGATCTGCCCATAAACAATATTTCATTCAGGCCTCGTCGCACTTGCCACAACTATTTGAAGAATGTTAGCAAAGTTTGCACACAATACGAGTAACTCAGCTGCAAAGCTTATCTATATTAAATCTCAGTCGCTAATTATAAACAATTTGTATAATTCCTGTTTATAATTGTTACACGATTGCAATGAAACTAACTAAATTGCTAGATAATCAACTGCTTGTTATGCAAACTGGAATTTGCAACTAAATCAATTACATGAAAATTGTAACAAATGAATGAACTTAGTTTTTTCAACAATGATATGTTTATTTGAAAATTGTTGTCTATTTGTAACATATTTATTTGGCGACGCGTTGTAAAAGACAATAATCATAAATAATAAAACAATAACAATATAAAATAATTTTTAAAAAGAAAACTTCATATCTGAGAGCTCAATCTCTACTCTTTGTTAAGTTGATATAAATAATTTAAAATAACAATAAAGAAATAAAAAAGCTACAACCAAGTGTGCTCAACTATTAAATACTCGCTACCCATTTTTAATAAAACCAGATTCTACAAATTTACCAAAAATATGCCACAAACATACTAAAATATACTGAAGGATATATTTGGTATATCGATGTTGTACTGCATTCA
Organism: Drosophila kohkoa; assembly: GCA_019972355.1. Classification (NCBI taxonomy): domain Eukaryota; kingdom Metazoa; phylum Arthropoda; class Insecta; order Diptera; family Drosophilidae; genus Drosophila; species Drosophila kohkoa. The sequence goes on from BJEL01000040.1 coordinate 454,144, forward strand.
AAATATACCATAGAGTAAAAAATATACCAGATTGATAGCTATAGTAGTATAACATATTTTATGATATAGTCGCTTTTTCCCATACAAAAATATTTCTTTAATTAATCATTTATTATCAGATCACAATTTTCTATTCGGGATTCTTATGATAAATACTATAATTCTTATTAAATGTACTAAAACTTCAAGGAATATACTTTATGGGGTCGAAGATAGCAGAACTATAAGAGCTAATAATTGAATTTTACGATTTCTTTTAATAGATGTATAAATATTATATAAGAATTTTTCATAGAACTCAAATTATGCAACTAACCTTTTGTGCATTAATAATCATAATAAATGTAATAATCTTTTAATCACATAATTGTAAAATTCTCATGTGGTTAAGATACTTCTTTAATAGGGTACAAACTCTTAATTTACATTAGTTTATATAGTATGAAAAATCAAACCTCATGATACTTATAGCGTGAACTCTTCTTCATCCTGCACTAAACTTCCTTAAAAATATTACAAATTCTTTATTATCTTATGAAAATAACAGCAAAAGTAAGCAGTTTATTATATGGAAATCGTACTTAATAAAAGTAATACAGCAAAGAAATCATTCCCACCAAAAAGTGAAAACAGTTTCTGTACAAAAATATGAAGAAATAAAATCTCATTACTTTATTACTACTTTCGGTAACCACAACGTATTAAAAGCCACTTAAAAATATGATAAATTTAAATGCGAAAATAATGCTGTAATGAAGTCAGCTCATTATAGACTAAATATAGTTTCTGCTGCTGCTGCTGGTGTGATTACCATCGGCAACGAGAGTAATGACAGAGTCTGCAATTGCGGCAACATTAAAAGTGATGTCCTTTGGCGAAATGATTTTCAAATCATGTTGACAATTGCAATCGCCACAACGATGGCCAACAAGCTGAGATGATGATGAACCAGTTAGCCATGCCAATTGTCTGTAATTTCATCTGTGGTTGCTGTTGTTGCTGATGTGGTTGCTGCTGCTGTTGCACAGGTGTCGAACTGACGAACTGTTGAGATCAGGTAATCAATGCACTCAGCTGCACACGTAAAATGTAATACATCTTGTTTATTATTGTTGCCAGTTGTTGCAGCAGCAGCACAGCAGGTTGTTGCTAATTTTTTTGTGGTTGCAGGTTGCTGCTTGCTGTTTTCGGTAGCTGTGTGTGAATATGGTGCCGCCTCTTTGATTATTAAGCGAGCTGCAGGCGCAACAGCATGTAAATTGTATGCAACAGCAACAACAATAACAACAACAACAATAATCTCCATAATTATAAAGCGCAGCGACGACAACAATGCTAACAACAGCAGCAGCAGCAACAAAAACAACAGCAATGTGAACAATGGCAACGTTCTTATCGCTTACAACTTGTTTCGATTCCATTGACCAACTATGGACAGGCGGCGATTCAATGCTTAATTTGGCCAAAAGGCGCATTGTTGCTGACTGGTTGCTGGCTGTTTGGCTGGCTGCTGGCTGGTCAAGCGAATTGTTTAATTGTCGGCGTATGCGGCGCCATAAATGCGCCACAATGCCCAGACATGGCCAACAAAACGCGACAACGCGACGTCGCAGACAGACAGACAGCAGAGAACCTTCCATAATTGCCCAGACAGCGACTAAAAGTCAAAGACTTATTGATGCACTGCCTCGACAAAGTCTAATGATAGGTGCTGCCACATAAAAGTGAAAAGCAACCACAGGCGAGCAAAGCAATTGGTGTGAAATTGGCCTTCGTGGAACAGAAGAGAGAACAAAAGACAGAAAACACAGCTTTTGGCCGTACATTGCAATTAGATGCGAGGTTCAAAAGGTGTTGCCACAGCGCTGAGCATTTATCAGTGCAAACAAGCGTTAAGCGCTAAGCGAAATCCTGGCTAAGAGCGAAAAAAGCGAAACCCTTTGGCGGCCAACGGGCAACATGTTCAGCGAGCTAATAAGGATAATTGCATCGCCCCAAACTGGGGCGTTAAGTGAGCTTCGGAAAATTTGACAAATTGCCATCAGACTGAACTGGAGTCGACGTGTAAACGGTTGCAGGTGTTTTGAATGGGCGTGGCACAACACCGAACACAGCAAAAGAGCGACCCAAAGGCCAGTCAAGAGTCTGAGTCCTAAATCCAGCGCCCAGCGCGATTTGTATCGCTGTCCAATTAAGGCAGCAACATGCGGTGGCAGCAACATGTTGCCAACCGAAAAGTAAGAAACTTTTTAAAGCGATATTGCTAACGAAGCACTGACAATGAGCGCATATTGCCGTCACTTTGACACTCCCGCGAAAAGCGTGTAAACTCAGAGAACGAAACGAAATGAAACAAAATTCATTACGATTTCGATTTAAGTTGAATAATTATTTATCTAGATAATGCTACTCGGCACCCCTCTCTTCACCTCCTCCTCCTCCCGCTCTCATTCATTCATTTGCTGCAGCTTTTGCTGTGATTCATATCAGCGCAATTGCAGGCGTGTCAACGACAACCAGCAACGATTGCTGCCGTGGCTGCAACAACTGTTGTTGTTGTTGCTACCACTAAGCTGTTGGCTGTTGGCTGCTGCCTGCTTGGCTGGCCATATGCATTCGGCTGAGCCCCAAACTGAAGCTCAGGCTTGACATAAAACAAATAGACTGTCAGTTTATGTAGCATTTGGAATGACTAAATGTTTCCCCTGATTGCCTTTTTTTCTTGTTGTTGCTTGTTGCTACCACGAGTTGTATTCGATAGGAAATTAACCAAGCAGCCAGCAACAGTTGCTGCCAGTGAAAAGTGACAGCCAGCTGGATTTACTTATTACGCTTAATAATATCGCTTATCTTTGCCATCGATTATATGAGCAATTTATTGCCGCCAGCTCATATCCTGTACTGATACATTTTTATTTGATTAAATGCTTAATATTTCACTTTATCTTGTTATCATTCGGTTATTAAATATAATAAATAGATTTATCAACTCAATTGTGTTTAAATCTTAAATTTATCGTTATTACATTATTATACAACTCTTCTTACTACATTTTGTTTCTTTATTTTCACTGAACTGGAATTAATAAATGTACTCTTTTATTTAAAAAATCTATTTAAGTATGTGAACGATATATTTAAAATAATAATTTGTATATTCTAAAGTGTTATTTACAATTAGTAAACAGTAAACAAATTTTAACAACAAAAACAAGTGAGAAAGCTTCAATCGAGTGAGCTCGACTGTGAGATACCCTCTTCTCATATACTAAACTAACATATTATACCAACAATTACTAAAACATCTAAAAGGATTTATTTAGTATATTGGCATACTATAATTTTCTTCAAATTTACGTAGCCAATATACAAAAAATTTGAAAATGTAGTGTGACATTATTCTTAGTATATACCAGAATAATATACTAAAAACACTAAAGTATGCCAATACTTTTATTTGGTATATTTGTATACTATAATGTGACATATCATAGTGCGACTTTATTCTTAAAACGTACCAGGGTAATATACCGAAAATACTAAAATATACCGAAATATTTATTTAGTATAATGATACACTGTATATATATACATACATACTTATGTATTATTATTCATTTAAGTGGCGAATGGAATATAATACCATACAATATAAGAGCTAAACTAAACACTCAAAGAAGTTCAATTACTCTGACTTCCTACATTATACCCTAGTATTTAAATTTAATCTACAAACAATAAAAACTAAATAAATAAATTTCAACTTTATTTTATATTAATATTTTTTATATTAATTATTTTTAAATATATTTCAGAGAAATTGAAAATATCTGTGCCACCTTTTTCCTCTACAATTTTTCATATGATAATTTGCTTGTGTGATTTTTAGTATTTGCAGTCTTTTGTATAATTTATCCCTTAATAACTTTTTGGTTTATTTTGTTCTAATTATTTAATTAATAGTTTAAGATAGTTTTTTAAATACTTGAAAGTAAAAATATGCTCTTCTTACATTATTAAAATTTCATTTCTAAATATACCGATTGCACATACTTTCACTTACTCCCCATCTATATATTTATTTACTTATCTGATATTATTTCTAACTCAACACTTCCTCATTTGAAAATTTCACACTAGACTAGATTTATATGTTCTCTTTATATTTAAATTTGCTAAGCAATTTGCATAGCCATTTTACCTTAGAGAATGCGAATAACTCCTCCAAGTTCAATTACATTTTGAATTATGTGCATCGCTGCTTTCCTCCCTCATCTGTTCCACCATCTGGCCTCCTCACTTCTCTCTCCCCCTCTCGCTTTGGCCAACATTCTTGCTGCTGTAATGAGTCTTAATAAATTGCCGCGGCTGATGTAATGGCAATGTGTGTGTATGTCATTATATCTTGATCTGATTAACATAACTCTGCGCTGACTAATCAAAGTAACTCCCCTGCACCTGTTGTCAGCTGTCAGCCGCCGCCCACTGCGACAATTGTGGGCGTGTCTCTACTGCGGTTGCATACTTAGCATATTTCATGCGATCAATTCAATTACAAGACCCCAAGACAGAGGGAGAGGAGAGAAACATACTTCTCGTATCTGCTGTTGATTGTACTCGATACCAATTTTGCTTAACTCCGCAGCGGAAGCAACGAGGCGATGGGGGCGGGGGAATTAAAAATGCGTGAAAGCGTCGATGCTATGTTATCGCCCAGAGTTGTTGGTTGGAGAGCAGCAGCGGCAGCTCCATAAATAAATCAAAGCCTGGGGAGCATTTCAACTGTGGACCAGTTTCACTTTAAGAGCGGCTCAATTGATAAAAATGCAAAAGCTGCAAGCAACAAAATCAACTCAGCAGCAACAACAACAACAGCAACAAGTGGCGGCAACGACAACTTTGTTAGGCAACGGCAAATTTTAGCCAAGATTTATGTGGCCATAAATGCGATTACAGAGCTCCAGCGAAACGTCAAAAAAAAGGAAAAAAATAGAAAGAGAAAAAAATAATAAAAATAAAAAAGGAGAAACAAAACTGCGAGTCCAGTTTGCACTTTACATGGTTTTGTAATTTATTTCTGACGCTTCGATTGCATTCTAATGACAAGTGCAGCAACGTCGACGCCGCTGTCGACGCCAACGTCAACGTCAACGACGCCGACGCAGCAGCAACAGCTAATGCCAATTCTTTGGCATAATTCACAGAAAGTTGCCGTTGCCTTTGCAGTTACGGTTGCTGTTGCTGTTGTCGTGTCTGCTGCTGCTGCTGCTGTTGTTGGTTGTTGCTGGTTATTGCTTGTTTGCTTGTTGCTGTTTGCTTTTGGCTGCTTGCTGTTTGCTGCTTGCCACTGGCGGCGTTCACACTTCAAATTGCCAATTTGCATATTTTTGGCATACGTAATGCAACAGCAAGCAGCTAAAGTAAATACAAGACTAAGACATACCCTGCAAATGTGGGCATTAAAGAGTTAAAGTCATTAATGTAGATCAGAAACTAATTAAGTTAAATACCAAAAATTCAGTATGAAGCCCTAAGTTACTGAGGCCTGGCTTAGAACTTCATTCTAAGCTGATGATTTAGTATATTATTATAACTTACATTTAAAATTAAATACTCATTCAATCTCAATTTATTAAAAATTAACAAAGAAGGACATTTAAATTTGAGATTAATACAAGATATGGTAATTTCACTCTAATGAAAGTTAAGGTTTTTCAACATCATATTATTAAGTTGTCAAAATTATAAAATTTCATTCACGATATTATTTAGTGCCAAAAACTGATTGCATTAAATATAAGTGCTATGTTCGATATTTAATTTGTATAGTATATAAGCTTTACTACAATGAATTTTAAATTTGTATTTGATTTTAATTCTTTCAGTTTAACTAAGAATTCAATTTAAAATAACAATGCTATAAAATTTCTTACAAATATACCAAAGCATGAAAAGTGAAAATATATTTTAATCCCTACCTAATACATATATGTACGTAGTTTATACTTTTTTTTTGTTGAACAGCAATAATTTTGTCAGAAAATTATGTTTATTATAGTATGATATTTTTCGATTTCAAACGCGCAGGTTGCTAGCACTGCTATTTCAAAGTTCACAGCTGTAAATATAATATATACGTATACTTTTTTTGGTAAACAGCTATAAGAATAATTTGATGTGATTGATTTTTAGATAGACAATTCGCCACAAAGAATAAACTTTAAGTTGAAGTAAAGAATTAAACACATAATAAGCAGCAATTAAGTATTACTAAGCTAAGTAAATGAAGTGTTTGTAAGCAATCTAAAGCTGATGTAGAACCTATTAACTTTATGATTTAAATAGCAATCATGCCGCATCGAGACTGCGCTACAGAGTATGTGCCACAAAACGTTTGTTGCATAAATCAAGTGTCTGCGCGTTTTCGGCGCGTTTATTATCGCTCGCCTGCATCTCTCGCTGGCAATTCATCTCATTCTCATGCACACACTCAGATTTCGGATGTGGATTTCGATTTGCCTACAAAAACAAATATATATGCGGTTGAGTGGCTGCATTTGCCATAATTAATTCCATTTGCACATGCAAACGTTGCGCATACGCCTCGTAGACTAAACAAAAAAAAAAAAAAAAAAAAAAAAAAAAAAAGCTGTTAAAATTGAAGTGTGCAGCTGACTTATCGTTTGGGGCGCATTAGACACGCCCACTGGCAAGTGTTGTTGTTGTTGTTTATATTGGCTGCGACTGTCTAGCCTGGGAAGCTGTTGATGGCTTTGCTTTCGATGTTGCTGCGACTTCGACTTCGACTTTGGCTGCTGCTGTCGATGCTGATGTTGATGTGTTTTGACTTGTGCGCTGATTTACGGCCCAGCGCCTGCCGCGCAGCAATTTGTTTGACTGCCACAAAGCAAGCAGCAAGCAAGCAGAGAGCAGTCTGGAGATGTTGCCAAGGCCAACAGTTGCTGCTGCTGCAACAGGCTCAAATTAACGCGCCAGTCGCCACATAACTTGCCGTACGCATAAAACATGTTAAGTAATCAATTGCTGGACGGTACACACACAATGCAATGCAATGGAAGCCAAGTGTTCATTGCCAATGCCAAAGGCAATGTGCGGCCACAGTTGCCACATTTTTAAGGGCTACCAAACACGTGCAACAACTGCTGTTGCCGTTGCCTTTGTTGCTGCTGCTGCAACTTCAAAGTATCCTGCGGCATAATGCGCTTAATAAACCATGAATCACTGTCCAAGAGCCTGTCAGGCTGTCTCGACTGCGCCGTCTGTTGCCTGCTTGCCTGCCTGCTTGTTGCTGTTGTGTCTGGGGGCAGCAACATTGATTTTGTCACGACGCAAACACTTTAAAGCAACAGCCAACAATTGCTAAAGTGCGCGCGCTGCGTCCACGTCCAAGTAAATGATGTGCGCATGTGATAAAGGGCTCCGCAAACGAGCTGAGCGCAGACTCCAAACTCGACTTTGACTTTAACCCTAGTTGCTGTTGTCGTCGTCGTCGTTGTTGTCGCTTGAGTGGCATAAAAAACGACTTGCACTTGGACTTCAGAGAGAGAGAGAGAGAGTGAGCTCCATGGGGGCTATCAACATTCTCAGGTGCGCCAGGTCTCTTTTGTTTCTTCGCCAATGGCCAATGGCTCTGCTTTGCACACACACAGCTTCTTCTTCTTCTACAGCTGCAGCCAAAAATTGTTGTTGCCAGTTGCGACCCTAAGCCCACCATCCGTGCCTAGTTAAGTTGTTAGCTGCCCTCGGGGAGCAAAGCCAGCGAAATACTCCCAATTGCAGTTGCAATCCCAGTTGCTGCATGCAACTTATGCAAGTTCCCTTTCGGGTCCAAGCCATCCGCCATCCAGGCATCATTAATCAGCTCGGGTTCATCAGCGGCAACATGGTTCATTAGCTTTGGTTAGTTGTTGTTGCTGTTGCTGTTGTTGCTGGCGTGCCCATTTGGCGGCCTGCTGTCGACGATTCTAATCATAAGGCACCAGCAGCGACAACAACAGCAGCAGCAACAGCAGCAACAGTTGTTGCGGTTTTCCTACAGCAGCAACAGCAGCAACCACAACCGCATTGCTCTCTCGTCTGCCGCAAGTTAATTGGCTAGAAGTTTTACATACATACTAGATGCAACTCCCCAAAAACTTTGGCGGCAAAGCAGCGTCTGTTGTTGTCGTTGCTGCTGTTGTTGTTGTTGCTTCGGCTTATTTGGTAGCAACGTCAGCGAGGCATTATCAAATCCCGCTGCTCATTGTTGTTGTTGTTGCTGCTTGTGGTTGTCGCTGTGCCTTATGCATATTTACTCGTTCGTATGCTGCCCAAGCCCAGAGACTTTGGCAGTGATCTTGTCGTCGCGAGTGCCACGTCTGATTACGCTGACAGTTTCCCGCAGCTTTAAGCAGCTACTGTTAGTTGCAACAGCGTGGGAAACTTTGCTAACTTGGCCCAAAAACTTAACATGTAAGAACGCTACTGTTCTGTGTCTGATTGACTGAGAGATACTGGGTGGACAATTTAAGGGGAATACACAAACAATTATCATTCATACTTAATATATAAATACTTTTTTGAATACTTGTTTCCCATCAAAACTTATATTTTTCTTTAATTTAACGTTTAAAAACAATATTGACCAACAATCTTTTCTTTTGTAATATATTAAACACATTCACTTGTAAATGTTTTTGTTTTATTATTTGAATAAAATGTTGTAATTATCAGAGAGACTGTGATTTTATTCATAATAAAGAAATTAAGTTACATTGAACACAAAAAAGTATTGTCAACAAATTTGTTGTCTTAAGCTCTTTTAGTCGCTGAAATCTTGGAGTTTTATGCGACGGACAGACAGGCAGACGGATAAAGCAAAATCCCTTTGACTGATGATTCTAATAAAGTATTCTAATTATCACTATCAATTAGATTAATTTAGTTGCAATTCATAAAAAGAAGTATTCTGGCTCTAGTATGGTGGCTCTAGTTTTTATAATCTCTGAGAAATTAGATTTTAAATGGGCGGACAGACAGACAGACGAATAAAGCCAAATCGCTTTAACTAATGTTGATTCTAGTAAAATATTCTGATAATCAATATCAAAATGATAGTATTTGACGTTAACATTACATTACCCATGTTATCGAGCCGTCAAAATAAATTTAGTAGCGTTTGATACAAAGATTTGTCCACAAACTTGGAGTCCTTATGAGTTTTTAGTCCCTACGATCTAGAAGTTTAAATGGGCGGAGAGACAGACAGACTGATAACACAAAATCACCTGCACTTATGCTAATTCTAATGAAATATTTTGATTATCAATACCAATTAGATTAATTTAGTTGCATTTAATGCAAAATAGTATTGTCCACATATCTCTGAGATCTAGAAGGTTATTAATTTAGTTGCATTTAATATAAATAAGTATACTTCAACCAAAGGCAGTCTTTAACTTCTTATAATCTCAGAGATATAGGATTTTAACTGGGCGGACAGACAGACAGACCAATAAAGCCAAATCACCTTAACTGATACTGATTAAACTAAGATAATTCATGAATTTAATTGTAGTTTCAGTCTTTTATCTTTTACAAAAATACTCTTAGTTAGCACAGAACTACAATACCCATTTACGTTTACTCCTACCGGGTATTACAAAATGTTATCAATGCCATAGCAAAATGCTTAAGGGAGTGCTAAGCTAAAAGAGCTAATTAAAAGAGCTCGCATCAGTGGAGCATGCAACATAGATTGCGAGCCGGACTCAGCAGCAAGCATCGCGGCCGGCGTTGACAAATCATGCCAACAAGTCTATCAAAACCTGACAACAATTTGCATCTTGCCGGTCGAGTTCATCATATATGTATGTTATTTATGTTAAACCAGACAGACGACTAGCAGCAACAACTGCTCCTGTTTTCATAAAAGTTGAAGCTACTGTGCGCAACAACAGGATGCATAAAATTTATGAAACAACGACGCCTTTTGCTCACATAATTAAATCAGACAAAGCGCAGCTCATGTAAATCCAAAATGTGAGGAGGAAAAAAGGCAGAGCTGCAAAGTTGAGAGCTGAGATTCGAGACTAGTCTCGAATAGTTGACCGGATGCGGCAGACCAGAAATGCAGCTTGACTATTTTTAATTACCATTGCGAGCTAAAAGCTAAAGCTAAAGGCAACAGCTGCTGTGTCTGGCACTGTAATTGTTATAGTTTGTCAAGTGGGGAGTGGGGAGGTAGAGAAGCTGCAACTTGCGAGGCATGCGAATCAATTACACAGAGACTCTGCTTCAAGCCCGGCAATCGACGTCGCCGGCGATTAACTGCAGTGACTTTACCTGTTCTCTCTTTCTCTCAAGTCTCACAGTCTCAGTCGCAGTCTCAATCTGTGTGTGAGCGCTTTCATTAAAGTGCAAATTATGACTTGCCAGTTCCGCCAGGTGTTGGCCTGTCCTATTTGTCTTTAGTCGCCGCCGTTGTTCGTTCTCCATCCATCGCCGCCCTTTTCTTCTCTCGATATAAAGTTATCAACGCCGATCGTCGTCATCCGCTGCAACATTAATTAGCGCTCTTTGCACAATTTATAAATAAATTTATGGCGCCAAGCGCTGAGCTTCGATTGCCACAACAACTTCGTTGTATTTCAAATCAAACATAAACACAAAAACTAAAAACATGCAAAACTTAAAAGAAAAACATTTGTACCATCGTTCCGTAATGATTACAACTAATCTCCAATTAACTGCACTGCAGTTTCTTCGTTTTAAGAGCACTTGCAACAGCCGATGACCTCCGTGAAGTAGATGTGATAATCGAGCACCTCGTAAACCTTTTCCTGCACATTCGACTCGATCTCATTGTAGGCCATGTGCCAGCGACAGTTGTTGCCACGTTTCGATTTAATCAAACGACACAGAAACTTCATCAGCTCGTAGACTTCGTCTATTTTGTTGTCATCCACCAGATAGCAGAAGCTCATAAACATCAAGTTCACATCCGCTGGCTGCGGCGTGTCCTCCGTCTTCACCCAGGTGATTATCATTTTCTTGAATTCAGGATCAACTCCGTCGTTCTCAACCACCAATTGTGTTGGTGATGCTACCTTGGCTACTTCCTTGGAAGCTGGCTCATCTGGCTCTATTATCCCTTCTGGAATTGTTTTGGTATTCTTCAAATACTGCAGGATTTGGGGATGCATGTGATCTGGCAATTTCTTCACGTAATCCACCACAATTTGATCGGAGCGACAAGCGGCGCGTTTCAGCTGCCGCTCAAGCGCCACTTTCGAAGTCGATGGCTGCAGATCGCTCACACTCAAAGGACTCGTGCTGGGGGACAACGAACGTCGCCATCCTGGCAACGGCGGAGAATTTGGAGGCGTCGATGGGAGGAACTCCTGAGGCGAAGGCGATCGACTGATCGATCGCATTCGTCGCGACCTTAAAGGCGATTTTCGACGGCTTACGCGATTGCTCAGCTCAGTATCAACTTTGGCTGATGGCAAATACTCATCCGGAAAGCTGAGAATTTCGCGACGTAAATCCTCGGGCAGTTGAGCCAACACATCCGGGTCGAACTGCTCTATTGTTGCTTGCCTTGATGTCCTTGCGGGTTTAAACCGCAAGTCGGTCGCCTTCTTTGGACTGTCGTCAAGTTGTTTCTTCTCCTCCTCGATATTTTCCTCAAACAAATCATTGCGCATGGATATGCGTGTGTTTCCCGTTGGTATTTGCTCAAAGCCTTTGCGCTGTCGATTTGCTGCCGCAGTCATTAACATGGTAAGCACATTGACCTTTCCTGAATTCTTAGGTATCTCTACTTCTGGCTCCTTTACCTTGGCTAGGGACACATCTACTGGTTTAGCTACAAATTGAAATCAAAAAAGTAAAAAATTGAAGCTTCAACGTAAAATTTTGAATTTGTACATACTCTTTTGTTTTTCTGACATTTTCACAAACATATTCTTGATGACATTCTCCTTCTTCGACTCGACAACATCGTCCAACTTGCTTAGATGTATGCCAATGCCACGCAGCTCATGCGGCGGATATCCCGACTCCTTCATCATGCGCAGCACATTCGATGTAATGACCTGAACATCATTGGTGCTCTGCTTTAGCAGCACAGACTTTGTCTGATTGTCGCAGACGCCGTGACCCATAAACTTGGACGTTTCCACGGGCGCCTCGGCAGCGCGCACCATCAGCTTCAGTGTAATCGATTTAGCTTTGCGCTTAATCTCAATGAGTCGAGAATGAACCTCTACGCTCAGTTGCTGTAGAAATGTATCCAGATCTTCGTTCTTCGTAAAGCGTATGCCATAATTGACCTCAGCTGAGACAGATTTGCGTTGCTACAAGCAAACATACATACATTTTATACAACTCCAATGCTAATTGAGCGAGTGACTCACCTGCTCATAGACCAAGGGACGCGGATCGAGGCCACGACAATTTTGATACAGTGTTTGCGCCATCTTCTTGCCCAGCAGCATCTCCAGACTCACCAGCGAAGCCTGCTGCACATCGCCACATGTCTTCATCCCCGCTTGGTTGAGTCTATAGGTCGTGCTGCTGCCCACACCGGGCAGCACGTCTATATCCAGAGAGGCCATATAATTGACTGCATCTTCAGTCTCTAGCAAATGCTGGCCATTTGGTTTGGCCACCTTGGTGGCCAGGCGAGCCATTAATCTTGGAAAAAAATAAACTTTACTTGATGTTTACTATTTAAATACAATTAAAGTACTCACTTGTTGTCGCCAACTCCGGCGGAGCAGGGACATTTGGTAGCTTCGCGCACTTCTTGACGCAACAGGGATACAAAGGTCATGGCATCCACCTGCAAGTCCTGCAGCAGATCTGTGAGATCAACAAACATTTCATCACAGCTAACAGCCTCAATGTTGAGTGTATAACTTGCCACAATATCGTACAAAGCAAACGCCACCTGCAATGGATTATTGTTGTAGTGATATCTCAATACTTACAATTGAATTAATTTTTTTGTAAAATATGAATTATAGACAAATTTTTATTTATTCAATTAGCGTTTCATTACTGAATTAGCATTTTATGATTATCAGTGTAATACCATTAAAAAGAATCCAACCTTGTTGGATGATAAACTCTCTATAAGTTTGTTGTACAAAAAGGCTGAATTTTTTCTCCTTTCTCTTTACATTTGATAGTTGATATTTAAGTTTATCAATTTTTAGTAAGAACAAATGGTTTTAGATACATTGATCAAAAGCACTCACCTGACGATAGTGCTCAAAGTCATATGGAATAGTCTTGAGCTCGGGACACAGTTTCAGAGCTTGGCCCACAAACATGCCATTGCGAATACCTTTAGCTCGAGCCTCATAACTGCAGGATGCAATCTCTGACAGCGACATCTTCTTATCAAAACCACCGCGTACTTTGTCCGCCAGCACATTGTTGTGCAAATGCTGCTCGAAGCGTTGGGCGAACAGTTCCTGCTCCACCTGACGATTGGCTTGCGGATGGACTGGCACATCGCTGGCTCCGCTGCCGCCCTTGGAGTGTGTCACCGCGACGGGCAGGCCACGCAACTCCGGGTGATTGACCAAACCCACCGATACGAAGAAGCAATCCATATCAATGTGCATCACATGACGTTTGACAGTTGCGGACATCAGCGACTTGGGCTTTTTCATCAGGAACGAACGCATCGCTTCACGTTTCTCAAAGGATTTGTTATCATGTGACTGGCGCAAGTCGCAGACGTATTGTTTGAAGCCAGCACCAAGTGTGGCAATGTGATGCAGTCGCGAATTCTTATAGAACTCGCCAAGGAATGCCGGATCGACAGCAGTGAGAGCACGGCCCGGATTTGTGGTAGCAGATATATTGGTGATGCTGTTGTTGTTGCTGATGTTGGTGGTGTTCTTGTCGGGCGATGTGGCTACAGCCTGCTGCAGCTCCTTGAGTACGCCACCCAATTCCTTAGACAACCTTTCGGTCTCATCCATATCCATATCCGTGGCAGTGGAATTGTTGTTCTTGCCTTTGGTAAAGTTAATTCGCGGCTGTGTCGTCTTTTGATTGGTATACAGAAGATATGGCTTATAGTCGAGCACACGGGATTCACTCACACAGTCCACAACCCATTGGGCACTTATAATCTTACTGGTGTCCATTTTACGCACCTTCACATCCGGCAAATTGGATGCAATGATGAAATTCGTGTGCGAGCGTTCATAGTGATGAAAGATGCCGCCGTGTACCATCATAATGCGCTTCAGCTCGTCAGCTGATGGATTTGTGCGTCCGTTGACAAATATGGAAATTCCATCAAATATATTCGACTTGCGAAACGGATCGCTGGCGGCGGCAAATTGTTCCTCGAGCTTGGATTTCTTGGCTTCAAAGTAACCGCCCTGTAAAACACACACCAATTGAATAACTACGTTGCTCTTGAAGAGTTAGAAATAGGGTCCACTTACCCAATCGCCAAATCCATTGTCATCGTCACGACCCATCGCTTTTATTTTTAATCTTTACTTATTCCGCCAACTATTTATTTGACGTTTCTTAATAGAGCTTGATTTATTTGTGGAGGTGTGACCATAGCAGTGCTTCGAAAATAAACGTTTTGGCGCCGATGGAATAGACCAACCAAAATTCAAATATGCTGAGAACTTCCCCTGGTTATACTTCTATAGAGATTTCACAAATTTATCAAAACTTATTTTTTAAACAAGCAGTAGTATACAACATTTATTATCGTTAATTAATCCTTAGAATTTTATATAAAACTATATATAGCGAAAACATCGATCGTTTATTCCACAATAGTCGATGTTTTCAAAAGTGGCTTAAACATCGAATCGTCGGTATATTTATAATGTATATTTTTCTAAATGCTACATGCGGTCACGCTGTACTGCTTGTGCAGTGTTGATAAATCTCATTTGAAATATTGTTTTGGTGCTTGCGGTATTTCATAAATATTTGTAGTTTGTAAAATGTGGAAATATGGACAAAATCAAATGAACCAAGGCCCACAGGGAGGCCAAGGTGGAGGCGGTGGCCCCAACATGATGCCCATGGGCGGCTTCATGCAAGGAGGGGCCGGCATGCATATGTCACCACAACAACAACAGCAGCAACACCAAATGAATATGATGGGCCCCGGCGGAGGACCAGGAGGTGGCCCGGGCGGCATGCAAATGAATCCCAATGTAGGAGGTGGACCACCAGGTCTCATGCAAGGCATGGGCATGTCGCCGCAGCATCAAATGCAACAACAGCAGCAAATGATGCAAGGTGGCGTTGGGATGCCAATGTCGAATATGCCGCAACAACAAATGATGGGACCACAAGGAGTGGGCGTCGGCGGCGTAGGCATGGTGCAACAGCAACAGTCCAACTTAGTTCAGCAACAACATCAACAACAACAACAGCAGCAGCAACAACAACACAATCCAGTCACAGGTGCAGCCGGCGTCGGCGGTGGAGGAAATAATATTATGGCAATTTCGCAGCCCAATCCACACAAGGAGATTAACATTGTTCAGTTGTCGCGCTTGGGTCAGGAGACAGTGCAGGACATTGCTTCGCGCTTCCAAGAGGTCTTCTCGGCCCTCAAGAACATACAACCAACCTCACATCGGGACAATAACACGGAGAAAAAGGTGCAGGAATACTTTCGCACCATTCGATTGCTGTTCAAGCGTGTGCGTATCATCTATGAGAAGTGCAATGATGCTGGCATGGACTATATGAATGCCGAAACATTGATACCCTATCGTGATGAGCCCGATCCACGCATTGAGCCTTCGCAATGCGACGAATATCGCAAAGTGCTGCAAGAGAATCAAGAACTCATCGAAACGGTTAAGCTGAAAAATCGACAATTGCGTGAAATAATTGATAGAACACGCATTATTATATGGGAAATTAATACGATGCTCGCAATGCGACGCTCTTAGATTTATAAGTTTATCGATTCCAATTAATTCCAAACTCTTGTTTATTTATGTAAATTGTAATAAAAGAGCAAAACACTCGAAATACTCTGTTTTTTCTGCGCTGTGCAACACTGCTCGCATTTGTGATGAAGTAAGAGAGCAAGAGTGAGAGAGCAGAAGCAAGCCAGCAGTTTGTGTTTGTAAGCGGACGGCAGCAAAAGCATCTTTCTCATTTCTTCGTCTAGTGAAAAACTGATTTGTATTTTCTAATTGAAAAGTGATTTGAATAATAATCTAAAACAGCAACATCATGGCGAAAATGGCATTTCAACATCAGGCCGGCACGGCAATGGAATGTTTAAGCGTAAGTTGTAAATTTCACAAACACACACGCACACAAACACAGGTGCAACAGCTAGCGTTCTTCCTGTTGGCTGCCTATACGTAGGTGTGTATGCTTAAATGTATGTGTGTGAATGAGTCGTGTTTGTGAAAATGGGTCGACGACAGTCATAGAAATTGGGCATAAACAAAACTTTCACGCTACCATTTTTTGTTACTCACATTCTTATTGCTCTCTCTTGCTCTTTAGATTCCCATTACGCTGCACAAGGAGCAGGATTACGATCAGGAGGGCAGAGAGATACTCAAGTGTGGCTTTAAAATTGGCGGTGGCATCGATCAGGACTATAAGAAAAGTCCACAGGGCTACACCGATTACGTGAGTAGTTCGTTGGTATTAAGGTGTCATCATCTTGGATCGATTGATTAGGAATGATTACACTCGAAATATGCTTAAATTAATTAAATTAATTGAGGTGACATCGATTTTACATATTTAGATTTAAAATTTCAAAGTAGTTTATATCGATTTTACATGATATAGCATATAAAACATTAACTAATGTTTATAATCTCTGCTCTAGGGCATCTATGTGACGGAGGTGCACGAGGGCAGTCCAGCTGCTCGTGCTGGACTTCGCATCCACGACAAGATACTCCAATGCAATGGCTATGATTTTACAATGGTCACCCATAAAAAGGCTGTGAGCTACATCAGGAAAAACCCCATACTCAATATGCTTGTGGCACGCAAGGGTGTCACATCCACATAATTCATAATTCCAATCTGGAGCATTCATGCGGTATAGAAATCAACTATCTATCAACTGTCTCCACACATAGCTAAAGATCTCTTTCGCTCTATCGATCTATCTCCTACCAGCGCTTTTGGCAACTCTGCGAATATATAGATACTGATTATTTACTTACTATATAAGCATTTACATCTAATACTTTTTACCCTAAAACATTATGCATATCGCGCACTCATAAGATAAAAGAAACCGAAATATTAGATATGTGAATGTAGTATGTAGTGAAAGCTTCTTGTTAGATTGAATAATTTACTTTGAAATTGGTTCAAGTTCTAGTTCTATAAAAAAAATTAAAAATACTCTTCAAATTGCCAAGCCGAACAAAAACCACAAAAAAGTGAAGCATTTCAAAGTGTATAAATAAGATTTCTCATTGTACATTCTCAAAAAGCAATTAAATATAGAGACTACAAATCAGTGTATTCAGCTCGCCCAACACTTTTGTAAACAATTTTGTACTTTTATACACTTGTCAGATACAAAAACACAGATACAGATGCAGATATATGCCCTATATACAATCTACAATCAGCAGCATTCCAAAAACAAAACGCAAAGTTGTTGAAAACTAAATAGTACATAATTGTGATAAAATGCCGTTAATTGTGCAGATGTGTTTATTTTTTTTTTATAAATATGTATAAATACACTTTTTTAAGTAATTTTAAAATCAGTTTTTAAATGTTAAATTGCATTGAATAAATGTTTGCCTCTAGAAAAGCAGAGAATTGTTTTCATATATAATTTACAATTGACAATCCAAAAGTGATTCCGTAGCTTAATCGACAAAGTTTTACATTTGCCTCTTTGTTGTTTAAGGTGAAAAAATATATATAAAATTGATCGTGACTATAATTTATAAGTCAGCAAACTTGCAATATAATTTATGAGTACGAATGTGTCCCGAATATTTTATTGCAATTGCATAATAAATGAGGAAGTTCTTCGATAAACGATCGTTATATATACCGAGTATCTCACAGTCGACTACATTTGATCATGTGTAGGTTGTTGATCGACTCGATTCGACCTTGACCTTGTGACCGCATTCCGATTGAAGACACAACTCGATGACGAGTGCAGCTTGTTGTTGCATTTTAATTACAAAGTACTTTTTGGGTTTTGACATACACATACAGTTATCAATAACATACATACATATATATCGACAATACATTAATTAATTTTGTAACACTTTGCACTTTCAAATTGACACAAAAAATCAAAGAACTGAGAAATTTACATAACTAGTGACATACGCAAGCATTTAGCTAATTAGAATAATTAAATACATAATATGATATTACGGAGTTTGGTAGAGGAACTTGCAGAAAGTTTTTGCAGGAAAAAGTTTGTGGGGAGGTGGAGACGAAGACGGAGTTTGGGGTGGGCAAGATGACACCAGAGAGTGTGGAAAGAGGCGACTATTATTTGTTGGCATATCCGTTGGGATTTTGACTCTGCCAACGCCACGTGTCCTCGCACATCTTGTCAATGCCACGCGTTGCCTTCCAGCCCAAGGCACGTTCCGCCAGCTGGGCGTCCGCAAAGCAGGTGGCCACATCGCCAGCACGACGATCGACCAGCTGATAGTTGACCTTCTTGCCAGAGGCACGCTCAAAGGCATGCACCAGCTCCAACACGGAGCAGCCGGAGCCGCTGCCCAAGTTGTAGGCAAAGAAACCAGTCTCTGCAATGTTGCGCAACTTGTCCAAGGCCTTCACATGACCCTCGGCCAAGTCCACGATATGAATGTAGTCTCGCACACCAGTTCCGTCCTTTGTGGGGAAATCACTGCCATAAACACTGAGGCATGGACGACGTCCAACCGCGACCTGGGCAATGTAGGGCATCAGATTGTTTGGTTCGCCGTTGGGATCCTCGCCAATGCGTCCGCTGATGTGTGCTCCAACGGGATTGAAGTAACGCAGCGAGACAACAGCCCAGCGCTAAAATGGAGAAGTGATTAGTGGATTTAGTCTTTTCTTTACATTTCTTTCTAACACTCACCTTGTCCGACTTGCACAGATCCTTGAGAATCTCCTCTGTGAAATATTTGGTCTTGCCGTACGGCGATGTGCAATTGCCCGTGGGATGCTCTTCGGTGACGGGCAGAAACTTGGGCTCACCATAGACAGTGGCACTGGAACTGTAGACAAACTTGAAGACATTATTGTCGGCCATGGCCTCGAGCAGGACATTGGTGCCCGTCATGTTGTTGTGATAGTATTGCAAGGGAATGCGACACGATTCTCCGACAGCTTTCAAGGCGGCAAAGTGAGCGACCATGTCGATTTTGTGCTGCAGCAAATGACAAAAGTGCAAGGGCACATTCAAGATTAGTAAACAATCATAAAAATAAAAAACGGTAGAGATTATTGTGAGTGCAACGTTGTCGAAGTGTTTGTCGCGTTGCCAGCACAACAAGTTATGTGACTGAGGTCACGTTGAACAGTTGAGTAAA
Organism: Drosophila kohkoa; assembly: GCA_019972355.1. Classification (NCBI taxonomy): domain Eukaryota; kingdom Metazoa; phylum Arthropoda; class Insecta; order Diptera; family Drosophilidae; genus Drosophila; species Drosophila kohkoa. Next base: position 473,706 of record BJEL01000040.1, read on the forward strand.
CAATCGAGTTGCTGCTGCTGGTTGCTGTTTGCTGCTGATAGCGCAAACAATGCCGATAAGCAAGATGTGACAAATGTGCCACGCAATGGAAAATATATATCCAATTGGGCCACGACACTTGATTGATTTGATTACCTCCTGGAAGACGGAGCGCACTTGCTCGCGATCCGTGATGTCCACACGATAGAAATTGACCTTCTTGCCGGTTATCTCCTGGACTCGGCTCAGCGCCTCCGGCAACTTGGCAGCGCCACCGCTGTAAGCATTGCATAGATTGTCCACACAGATGACATTGTAGCCAGCGTTTAGCATTTCCAGCACGGTGTGTGAGCCAATGTAGCCGGCGCCGCCAGTGACCAAGACAGTGGGTGGTGCCATCGTTGAAAGAATTGTGTTCTGCTCAAGCTTCGACTTGATACTGTTTTGGAAACGGTCTGGAAAGTGAAAATTGGGTTAACTCGAGCGAAATTCTAATTGACGTCACCAAAAATTCGCTTCACACACACGCCACACTTGTGCAAGCGGGAAGAATTCTCGTTAACGGTGCTTGCCAACGTGTGTGTAAATTTACGAATGTGTGTGCGCGTGTGTGTGTTTATGTGTTGTGTACTCACCTCAGTAACCAATAATTACTTGGCTATCTAGCTGTCTGTCTGTCCGACTGCGCGTATCTGCTGAATCAGCCGTTGTTGGAATCGTCGTCTACCCTTGAAATTGAATTGTTTTTAATACACACGCTTTTTTTAGCTGGTGTCTCGTCATTAGCTTAAAAAGATCGCTGACCTCTCTCTCTCGCTCTCTCTCTATCGGTCTGTCTTTCTCTTACTGCGGGCGCTTCTTCAGTTAAGTGTGTTATTAACGTAACTCGTTTCTTGCACTTTGTGTGTTTGTTCATTCATTCATTTGCCGATTTTTTGTTGTTATTTTCTACGTCTGTTTGGCTGGGCAGTTTGCTCGCAACTGATTGCTGTCGTTGTGCTCAACGCTTTTAACTTGTGTTTCCGCTCCGCGTACGCAATCAAGCATACATACATGCAGCATGTAAGTATGCGAGGCTCTTATCAATTTGTGTTTAAGTGCTATGTTTTATCACTGCTCGCTAGCTGATGCTGCTGCACTCACTTTGCCATGTTGCATGCTTATCAACTGTTCTCATTTCTGCCACCAAAGCAAAGTTAGGCAAGTTCTTCTGCGCTCTTCCGCAGTCTTCGCTACTCTCTTCCAGCTTGCTATTATCAGCAAAAAGTAAACATTTATGATGTTGGTGTTGCCAGACCGTCGCACTTGCAACAATCGATGCTTAATGGGTGTCTGCTATCGATATCGTTTATGCGATAGTGCGATAGACAGCTACGCAAGCAGCAAGCAAAGAAAATATGTGTTAAAATTAATATTTATTTTTCAATTCGAGCAACTTGTACATTAGTGAAATAGTTAGTCACAGCCAGCACATAAATCATGGCGTCCGCAACGGTAAGAAATGTATGTATGCCACACGTATTACTAAAAACAACGCACAACAAGCTGCCGTCACCAAATATCAAAACAACGTTGCAAGTTTAACACAAATAGTTTGCATGCAATGAATTGACGTTAAGTTTGCAACATTATTAATATGCTTAAATGGTTTGAAACAGGTGCCATTATTGGACGATGATACGATACCCTTTGGCGAGGAGGATGATATGCGTGATCCCAGCCAAGCTGGTCAGAAATACACGTAAGCAAACCCAGTGAAATAGTATAGAGTGTCTTTAACTCAAGTATTTTCTATTGCTAGGCACCCTTATGTCACCTTCTTTCATTTATTCTTTCGCGGTGCATCCATTGTGATCTACATGTTCTGCGGCTGGTTCAGCGATTCCTTCATTACCAGTTTTGTTTTCGTTGTGCTCTTTTTATCCGCCGATTTCTGGACTGTGAAGAATATCTCTGGCCGACTTTTAGTTGGATTACGGTGGTGGAATTACGTCGATGACGATGGCAAATCACATTGGGTGTTCGAGTCGAAGAACGTGAGTCACTCAATGTTTACATATGATTTAAACTATATGATAAATGTAACAAATGTAGTCTTCTTCCCATCAGGGTCGTGTCAACAAACATGAACAGCGTATTTTCTGGCTTGGACTCATACTATGCCCATTGTTCTGGGGTCTCTTCTTTCTGATGGCACTCTTTGGACTCAAGTTCAAATGGCTGCTGCTAGTCATGATTGCCATAGCCCTGAATGCGGCCAATCTCTACGGATATATCAAGTGCAACTATGGCGCAGGCAAGGACTTGAATAGCGCCGCCACAGATTTTGTGAAGACGCAACTCTTCAAGAATGCCGTTGACATGATGACCAAACCCAGTGCAGGCGCCCCACCGACCAATGTCCGGCCAACGGGAGTTGTGTGAATATTGAATGCCCAGCCAACTTGCCAACACTATTTCTGCATCAGCGGCGCATTCCAAAGAGTATTTAGTCCTTATGCTAATAATGTAACTGTGGCCGATGTCTCTGTGTATCTGTATCATATGTAATTCTTAATTTAGCATTAACTTTTCTTACATTTACGCAGCTTTGTATTGATTTAAAATATACATATGTACTGGTAAACTGTAGTTTCAATTTTCATAAATTAAGGTAGATGAAATTTTATCAACTTTAGTATGCAACAAAAACGTTTTAATTGAAAATTGCTTTGTTAAACGGGCATAAATTTATTAGCATTATTTTCGCATTAATAAGTTTGCTTAATATCTCTTGATCTTTAAGTGTTGTCGTATGCCATTTTCGTATTGCGTTTATTGTTAAAATTACGTTTGTTTTCCACTGGGTTTCTTTTTTCTATACACTATTTAAAAGTGCGGGATATTAAATCGATAGCTGTATACCAAATTAAAATAATTTGAAAAGAGTTGGTATTTTCTCATTCCAAAACAGTATATTTCGAAAAGGAGAGTTTCGGTCACGCTGTTGGTACACAACCATTGTCAAAAAAATTTTCTTCAGAGGCGGCAGTCGGTTTTAGAACTTGTGAGATAAAATAAGAACATTATTCAACGATAGCATAAAATAAACTTAAAAACTTTATTGTGGAACGTATAGTGAATATAATAAAATAGATAAAAGGTTTGTGCTGTAAAAATAAACTGTGATTTTAGTAACAGACTACGTTGGCAAAACTGTATTGATTTTTGGCCTCTTCGTCGCCGGCACCTTGCGGCTTACCTAACACAGGGTGTTCCGTGCAAACCCCCCGTGATAATATATAATAGCTAATTTGTGTTTACGTGACTTATTTTTCTTAGCAAAATGAGAGGACGCGGCGGATATATTCCACGTGGAGGTGGCTACGGAACTATGCGTGGCGGTGGCGGAGGCGGTAACTACTACAACAATCGCAACTCTAGCAATTACGTGAATACGCGTACTCAGGGCAATTACCGTCCCAACAATGGACGCTACGAGAACAACTATAACAACAATCGCTACAGTGGAGGTGGTGGTGGAGGAGGAGGCAGCGGTAACTCCAATAATGAACACTATGATAATCGGAATCGCGACAAGTTCAATCATCATAATTCAAGCACTGGTGGACGTTATGACTCCGGCTCTAGCCACAAGCGTAGCTATGTGAGTTTATATATATTTATCGTTTGAACTCTTTGATAATATTCACCATGCCCCTTATAGGATACATCTAGGGATCGCAATGATGACCGCAAACGGCCTCGTCAAGACGTAAGTTCTGTTTTAGAGTGATTTATATGTATATTATTCGCTTTTTATACGATTTAAAGGACCGCGGTCAATGTCTGTGTGATTTTAATGAGTTTCCAAATATTTATAGCACTATTTTGTGAAGGTTTAACGCCGGATTCTAAAAATTAATATGGAATTTGCCCCTCAAAGTTGCCAGATAAGAGCAATTTGAGAATGCTTATATATATATATAAAGCACATATTATATATAACAGCAATAACGCATATAGCAAAGATTTTGCCTCTGCGATCGATTTTGATATTCCAAAAGAGACAGGGAGATTAATCCCAGACAGAGAGAAAGAGAAATTGAAGAGCGGCCTCATGAGGGCTGCGATCAATCTTGAATCTTGAAATGGTGAACACCATTAATGTTATATCGCTCATAAATGCATATATGCGACAACAGACAGACAGTTTCTTCCTTCCGACAACAGCAGATATCGCATCAGATATCGCTATATATAAACCCATGAATAAACGTCTAGATGCGTAGAGAATATGTCAATTTATATCAAATCTAATCTATCTAAATAGCTCAAAAGTCGTAAGGTTTGTTCATCATGCTATAACTACTACTACACACATTTGCTGCAGGATAACGATTGTATTGCATTTGAGATAACCCCATACAAATATATATATAAACATTTATAAAGCAATTCTTTATCATCCAACAAAATAATGCAAATTGTATACACCATATATCCATGGTGTGTATGTTTATGTATATCTAACTACCTATGTATATTCGAATATGAAATCAAAATCCAAAAATTTCAAAACAAAAACAACAAAAACAATGCTCCTCTACACTCCTTCCTACTCATCAATCGTCATAGGATTATCGACGCACGTCCTCGTCAAATGATCACAACGATCGCCCATCGTCATCATCGCAAAATATGGGCTCATCATCGTCCAGTTACCATCCACGCAGCAGCACTGGCGGTGGCGGTGGTGGCAGTGGCAGCGGCGGTGGCGGCAGCTCAAGTTCGTATAGGCCACGTGAAGAATCGGGCAGTCAGCGACATCAACGCGACTCCTCGATGGGTCCGCCAAAGCGCCCGCTGTTGCGAAGCGTTGCTGGCAGCAATTATATATCGAGACCGCGAGGCTCAATGACCATACGCGGCGGCATAATACGCAACAACATGCGGGGCATGGGCACCATGAGGATTGTGCGTCCACGCATCAATGAATCCAACGATTTGCGCACCATGCGCCGCCAGCTGCTCTATGCCCAGCAAAAAGATCGGGCACGCTTGCTCAAGATACAACAGCTGAAAAGGTAAATAGACAAACAAGTAAAAGTATAAAAACCAAACAATCTTAAAACAAACATTCCTTAAACAAAAGTATAAAATCCAAATTCAATCAGATCAAATCAGAATAAGAGTAAAGTCAAATTCTGTGTACTGTAAAATGATCAGCAGAAAATGAAAAAGTGCTGCGATAGATCGTCAGATACTAGACAATATGATACAACTATGTGTGCGTGATATGAACACTATAAATATTTATATTATATGCCATCGAGTGTTATGAACAATTATTGGCTAAATTCACAAACTGATGTGAGATGTTTTTTTGCCAAACCCAATAGATTGAGAGAGAAACTTCGATATATAATTATTATGTATAATGTAATCTAATAGATCATGTCAATCAAAGAAAACGAAACCACGACACTAAGACAAAAACAAATATTTATTAGCTTCCATCTTAATATTATACACTGTGTACTTATCACAAACTCCCTCCTTTCAACTCAATTCACACTATTCAAAAACCAATCGAATACGAAAACTATAACGGTAACGATATCGATAACGTTGCTGATTGTTAGCTCGTTGCGTCGTCAACGCCAGGGAGGGAACAGCAGCGGTCGCTCTAGCGATGACAACGATGACTCTGATAACAAGGATGGCGATACTGAGAAAAGCAAGAAGAAGAAAGCGAATGACGATGATGAAGGCGAGGATGACAATGAGGATGAGGATGACGACAATGATGTTAACGACGAGAAAGATGCAGCCGATGGAGATGGAGAGAAGAAGAGCGAGACGACTAAAAAGTCGTCGCCAAGCAAGAAACGCAGCACCAAAACATCGTCCCATGATGATGCCGAGGGAAAGTCCAATGAGGCCAAGATCAAGAAAGAAGAAGTCGATGACGATGAGCACGATGCTGGCAATGAGACGGAGAAAAAGAAGTCAGACGATGAGGAAGATGATGAGGGAGGCAAGGCCGATGATGCTGGCGATGCTGCTGATAAGCCCAAAGAGAAGAGCAAATCGTCCAGTACAGCCGAAAAGTCGTCAAGTAAAAAGAAGAGGGACAAAGATGGCGATGACAAAGAGTCCAAGTCAAAGAAGTCCAGCAAAAAGGATCGTTCATCGCGCAAGGAGAAGGACGATAGCGATGAGGAGCGCAAAGAGCGTCGCACTAGTTCTCGTCATCGCGACGAGGATTACAACAATCTTCGTAAGCGCACATTCATCAAACTGACCTGCGTCCACTGCCGCATCAAGTGTGTGACCTTTAAGGTAAGTTGTATAAGTTAATCAATAGTTGGTTCAGGATACTAATTATATTATTCTATTACAACAGGAATATCAATATCATCTCAACTCGCGCACACACAAGAACTCGATGCGCACAGTGGCGTTGAGACAACGTGCCGACTTGCAACGCATGCGCGCCCGTCAACGAACCACACAGCGTGAGATTGAGGAGAACAGCAAGGAGGAGTACGAGTCGCGCTATTGCCGCCTTTGTCGTTTGGCCTATCGCCAACCTAAGAATCTGCATCAGGCATCGGAGCACCACAAGACCATTAAGAAGTTCTTGATGCCCTACTGTGGCTCCTGTCATTTGGCCTTTAAGAATGCCATGCTGTACGAGAACCATCGCTGCTCCTTGGAGCACATTCGAGTAAGTCTCTCTAAGGAGAGAAACTAGCTTTGTCAAAGATTTGATAATTACGATTGCTCTTTCACAGAATAAAGCACGCAATGATGAGTCTGGATCAGAGGATAGCGTAGATGAGCGTGAGATAGATTTGAACAAATTCCTCACCGTTGATTCGGTGGGTGAGATCGATGATGATATCATGGATGCCGACGTGGATGCCATGCTGCTGGAGGCTGAAACCGCTCAAAAGAGCGAGGATGAGGAGACACGCAAACGCGGCCTCATTGGCATGGACTTTATTAAGTCTGTGGAAACATTCTTCTGTGAATTGTGCAATCATTACTCCCAAAAGCAGGGCGATGTGACCTTGGAGGAGTACATCAAGAAACATTGTCTGCAACACTCGCATGTTAAGAACTATTTGCGACATAAAGAAGAGACTGAGAAAAAGAGTAAATCCGAAGCGGGGGATGATGAAATGGAGGGCGATGAAGATTTACATGAACCGAAAGATATAGACGAGGCTGAGGCCGATGAAGATATTGAAATGGACATGAAGGAAGATGATGAAGATTACGAGGCTGAAGAGGATGTAGACGAAACTCATAATGATGCACTTTGGGAGGATGTGGATAAGGATCTCGGTGATCTCTTGGCCGAAGTGGAACCACTAGGTCAGGAACACGAGGAGGATGAAGATGAGTCCGTTCTGAATATTGACATTGAGAGGTCAGTAGAAAACATTTAATCATTTAATGAGCAATACCTTAACTAATTGTGATATTCGGACTATTTGCAGTGAGAAGAACAAGGCTAACAAGGATGAAGCCAATGGCAATGCTGATGAGGGAAAAATAGAGACTAAGGCATCAGCCAACAAATCAAGCGAGAAGAAAGTCAGCACAACAACTGGTACACCAACCAAGGCTGCCAGCAAACAAGAGTCGCCAGTGGCCGCTAAGAAAGCAACTCCCAAGGCAACCAGCAGTGCGGCCAAGGCCACTCGACCCGGACCGGCATCAACAAAACGCACCGTACTGAAACGTACTTCGGCGGCGGCGATCAAAGGGGCCACCAAGTCGGCAGCTGAGACAAAATGATTTCGATCAGTAGCAGGGGCTAAATGCAACAGTCTAGAGATGCATACATACATACATACATCGTAAACATAGAGTTAACCAAGGATTTGGTTGCGATAAACCAACGAAAATAACATATTTGAAATTTAACTTTTACATTGTAATATGTATATCTAAAAAATGCATAATATGTATATGCAAGACTACTAAAACAAAAATTCTACAAAATTCTCTGTCTCGAGTTATTCAATTATTCAATTGCACGTCTTTACTAAGCATTAAATATAAGTCGTAGCTCCAAGTTTTACCTAAGGGAAATAGAATAATGGGACCGCGAAGTTCGCAGACTTAATCTTGTTGCTGACATAATCCAAATTTTAATTTTTTATTTAGAAATAAATTGCTAAAACATTTTTATCAATGAAAAATAAATATATTCAATAATACAATTTGAAGAAAAAGGTACGTATGCATACAAATATATTTACAGACATAATATGATATGAGACTTTGAAATAAGCTGCAACTTTTACGCAACAATTTCTATGATAAAAAGAAATACAGTTTTAAATCAATCCCTAAAATGAAAAAAAATTAAATAAAATGGGTGCAAGCAATTTTGAAAATCGAAAATTATGCTGAACATAATATATCGCACGTTTTTCAGTATTTTCGGTATATTTATGGGCACACAACTAGATTTACATTTGCAAAGTTTCGGTCACTCTCTTTCTCCCAGCCTTTGTTACAAATTTTCATTTGTCGACGGGAACAGCAGTCAGTTCCAAAAGTTGTGTGATAAAATAAACAGATAATTCCGCTAGCAGGACAAAGTAAACCTAAAAACTTTATTGTGAAACGTTTAGTGATTGTATTAAAATAGATAAAAGGTATTTGCAGTGCAGATAAAGTGTGATTTTTTCAACAGACTACGGTGGCAAAACAGTATTGATTTTTGCCACTTCGTCGCCGGCACCTTGCGACCTAACGAACACAGGGTGCTTCGTGCAAACTACCCGCTGTATGTATACATATGTAATAGATTGTCTATATTTGTGTGTTTTGTTTAGCTTAGCAAAATGCGGGGACGCGGCGGATATATTCCACGTGGAGGTGGCTACGGAACTATGCGTGGCGGTGGCGGTAACTACTACAACAATCGCAACTCTAGCAATTACGTGAATACGCGTACTCAGGGCAATTACCGTCCCAACAATGGACGCTACGAGAACAACTATAACAACAATCGCTACAGTGGAGGTGGTGGTGGAGGAGGAGGCAGCGGTAACTCCAATAATGAACACTATGATAATCGGAATCGCGACAAGTTCAATCATCATAATTCAAGCACTGGTGGACGTTATGACTCCGGCTCTAGCCACAAGCGTAGCTATGTGAGTTTAAACTGCTATTTATATATATTTATCGTTTGAACTCTTTGATAATATTCACCATGCCGCTTATAGGATACATCTAGGGATCGCAATGATGACCGCAAACGGCCTCGTCAAGACGTAAGTTCTGTTTTAGAGTGATTTATGTGTATATTATTCGCTTTTTATACGATTTAAAGGATCGCGGTCAATGTCTGTGTGATTTTAATGAGTTTCCAAATATTTATAGCACTATTTTATGAAGGTTTAACGCCGGATTCTAAAAATTAATATGGAATTTGCCCCTCAAAGTTGCCAGATAAGAGCAATTTGAGAATGCTTATATATATATAAAGCACATATTATATATAACAGCAATAACGCATATAGCAAAGATTTTGCCTCTGCGATCGATTTTGATATTCCAAAAGAGACAGGGAGATTAATCCCAGACAGAGAGAAAGAGAAATTGAAGAGCGGCCTCATGAGGGCTGCGATCAATCTTGAATCTTGAAATGGTGAACACCATTAATGTTATATCGCTCATAAATGCATATATGCGACAACAGACAGACAGTTTCTTCCTTCCGACAACAGCAGATATCGCATCAGATATCGCTATATATAAACCCATGAATAAACGTCTAGATGCGTAGAGAATATGTCAATTTATATCAAATCTAATCTATCTAAATAGCTCAAAAGTCGTAAGGTTTGTTCATCATGCTATAACTACTACTACACACATTTGCTGCAGGATAACGATTGTATTGCATTTGAGATAACCCCATACAAATATATATATAAACATTTATAAAGCAATTCTTTATCATCCAACAAAATAATGCAAATTGTATACACCATATATCCATGGTGTGTATGTTTATGTATATCTAACTACCTATGTATATTCGAATATGAAATCAAAATCCAAAAATTTCAAAACAAAAACAACAAAAACAATGCTCCTCTACACTCCTTCCTACTCATCAATCGTCATAGGATTATCGACGCACGTCCTCGTCAAATGATCACAACGATCGCCCATCGTCATCATCGCAAAATATGGGCTCATCATCGTCCAGTTACCATCCACGCAGCAGCACTGGCGGTGGCGGTGGTGGCAGTGGCAGCGGCGGTGGCGGCAGCTCAAGTTCGTATAGGCCACGTGAAGAATCGGGCAGTCAGCGACATCAACGCGACTCCTCGATGGGTCCGCCAAAGCGCCCGCTGTTGCGAAGCGTTGCTGGCAGCAATTATATATCGAGACCGCGAGGCTCAATGACCATACGCGGCGGCATAATACGCAACAACATGCGGGGCATGGGCACCATGAGGATTGTGCGTCCACGCATCAATGAATCCAACGATTTGCGCACCATGCGCCGCCAGCTGCTCTATGCCCAGCAAAAAGATCGGGCACGCTTGCTCAAGATACAACAGCTGAAAAGGTAAATAGACAAACAAGTAAAAGTATAAAAACCAAACAATCTTAAAACAAACATTCCTTAAACAAAAGTATAAAATCCAAATTCAATCAGATCAAATCAGAATAAGAGTAAAGTCAAATTCTGTGTACTGTAAAATGATCAGCAGAAAATGAAAAAGTGCTGCGATAGATCGTCAGATACTAGACAATATGATACAACTATGTGTGCGTGATATGAACACTATAAATATTTATATTATATGCCATCGAGTGTTATGAACAATTATTGGCTAAATTCACAAACTGATGTGAGATGTTTTTTTGCCAAACCCAATAGATTGAGAGAGAAACTTCGATATATAATTATTATGTATAATGTAATCTAATAGATCATGTCAATCAAAGAAAACGAAACCACGACACTAAGACAAAAACAAATATTTATTAGCTTCCATCTTAATATTATACACTGTCTACTTATCACAAACTCCCTCCTTTCAACTCAATTCACACTATTCAAAAACCAATCGAATACGAAAACTATAACGGTAACGATATCGATAACGTTGCTGATTGTTAGCTCGTTGCGTCGTCAACGCCAGGGAGGGAACAGCAGCGGTCGCTCTAGCGATGACAACGATGACTCTGATAACAAGGATGGCGATACTGAGAAAAGCAAGAAGAAGAAAGCGAATGACGATGATGAAGGCGAGGATGACAATGAGGATGAGGATGACGACAATGATGTTAACGACGAGAAAGATGCAGCCGATGGAGATGGAGAGAAGAAGAGCGAGACGACTAAAAAGTCGTCGCCAAGCAAGAAACGCAGCACCAAAACATCGTCCCATGATGATGCCGAGGGAAAGTCCAATGAGGCCAAGATCAAGAAAGAAGAAGTCGATGACGATGAGCACGATGCTGGCAATGAGACGGAGAAAAAGAAGTCAGACGATGAGGAAGATGATGAGGGAGGCAAGGCCGATGATGCTGGCGATGCTGCTGATAAGCCCAAAGAGAAGAGCAAATCGTCCAGTACAGCCGAAAAGTCGTCAAGTAAAAAGAAGAGGGACAAAGATGGCGATGACAAAGAGTCCAAGTCAAAGAAGTCCAGCAAAAAGGATCGTTCATCGCGCAAGGAGAAGGACGATAGTGATGAGGAGCGCAAAGAGCGTCGCACTAGTTCTCGTCATCGCGACGAGGATTACAACAATCTTCGTAAGCGCACATTCATCAAACTGACCTGCGTCCACTGCCGCATCAAGTGTGTGACCTTTAAGGTAAGTTGTATAAGTTAATCAATAGTTGGTTCAGGATACTAATTATATTATTCTATTACAACAGGAATATCAATATCATCTCAACTCGCGCACACACAAGAACTCGATGCGCACAGTGGCGTTGAGACAACGTGCCGACTTGCAACGCATGCGCGCCCGTCAACGAACCACACAGCGTGAGATTGAGGAGAACAGCAAGGAGGAGTACGAGTCGCGCTATTGCCGCCTTTGTCGTTTGGCCTATCGCCAACCTAAGAATCTGCATCAGGCATCGGAGCACCACAAGACCATTAAGAAGTTCTTGATGCCCTACTGTGGCTCCTGTCATTTGGCCTTTAAGAATGCCATGCTGTACGAGAACCATCGCTGCTCCTTGGAGCACATTCGAGTAAGTCTCTCTAAGGAGAGAAACTAGCTTTGTCAAAGATTTGATAATTACGATTGCTCTTTCACAGAATAAAGCACGCAATGATGAGTCTGGATCAGAGGATAGCGTAGATGAGCGTGAGATAGATTTGAACAAATTCCTCACCGTTGATTCGGTGGGTGAGATCGATGATGATATCATGGATGCCGACGTGGATGCCATGCTGCTGGAGGCTGAAACCGCTCAAAAGAGCGAGGATGAGGAGACACGCAAACGCGGCCTCATTGGCATGGACTTTATTAAGTCTGTGGAAACATTCTTCTGTGAATTGTGCAATCATTACTCCCAAAAGCAGGGCGATGTGACCTTGGAGGAGTACATCAAGAAACATTGTCTGCAACACTCGCATGTTAAGAACTATTTGCGACATAAAGAAGAGACTGAGAAAAAGAGTAAATCCGAAGCGGGGGATGATGAAATGGAGGGCGATGAAGATTTACATGAACCGAAAGATATAGACGAGGCTGAGGCCGATGAAGATATTGAAATGGACATGAAGGAAGATGATGAAGATTACGAGGCTGAAGAGGATGTAGACGAAACTCATAATGATGCACTTTGGGAGGATGTGGATAAGGATCTCGGTGACCTCTTGGCAGAAGTGGAACCACTAGGTCAGGAACACGAGGAGGATGAAGATGAGTCCGTCCTGAATATTGACATTGAGAGGTAAGTAGTAAACATTCAATCATTTAATTAGCAATACCTTAACTAATTGTGACTATTTGCAGTGAGAAGAACAAGGCTAGCAAGGATGAGGCCAATGGCAATGCTGATGAGGGAAAAATAGAGACTAAGGCATCAGCCAACAAATCAAGTGAGAAGAAAGCCAGCACAACAACTGCTACACCAACCAAGGCTGCCAGCAAACAAGAGTCGCCAGTGGCCGCCAAGAAAGCAACGCCCAAGGCAACCAGCAGTGCGGCCAAGGCCACTCGACCCGGACCGGCATCAACAAAACGCAACGTTATGGTCAGCTTGAAACGCACCTCGGCGGCGGCTATTAAGGGGGCCACCAAGTCGGCAGCTGAGACAAAATGATCCCGAGCAACAGCAGAAATAGCAAGTCTTTAGTCCATACACATGTAGTTAACTGCAACCAATGATTTGGTTGCAATAAACAAACAAAAAAAAATGAACAATTGAAATTCAACTTTTACATTGTAATATGTATGGCTGAAAGCTGCACAATGTGTACGAGTCATGTTTAATAAATTTAAACTTAAATCAACTAAACAAACCGAAGCAAAGCAACCAGCCAGCCACCTGTGCGGCATGTGGCACACTCGGAGCGTTGTCGCGTGGCCTTTCTAAACTAGACGATAACAATGGGAATTGCTGGGCCAGACAGGGCATGGACAGTCAACTGGAGATAGAGATAGAGAGGGAGAAAGAAATGGCAGTTGTTTAATTTGATTAAGTGGATTTTTCTGGTGTGCCACCATCTTATCGGATGTATTTATTAACCTTGGACAAAACTATGTTGCTGCTGCTCGTGGTGTTGCTGTTGCTACTGTTACCGCAATTGGGAGTTGGAGCCACAGTTGGCATTGCCTGTTTATTTCCGCTCCAAGAAGACAATGTGCTGGCAACTGGCAGCTGAAAGGAAAACATTTCATTTGGATTTCATAATTTTTCGCCAAATTAACTTTCACTGGCATGTCACGTAGGATTGTGGATTTTTAAATGAATGAGCCGCCAATGTGGCGAGATGTGTTGGATCTTTTGTAGTTGTTGTCGATGGAGTTGTTGTTGTTTATGTTGTAGTTGCTTTGCATGTGCCACAGCATTGCACAATATGCCACTTAATATGCGTTAATATATAGGGGCGCCTTTCTCACCAGCAGCAGCCAGTAACAGCAGCAGCAACATTGCCACCTCGATTGCTGTTGCAGTTGCTTCCTTTTTTTGTTGTATCGAATGACTGAGAAACAATCACAATGTCAAGTTTTGATTTGGTTATTTGCAGATTGTCTGTCTGTCTGTCTACCTGGTTTTTATGATATGCCAAGTCTGTCTGTCCACTTGGTTGTTGGTTGCTGGTTGCCAGCAACAAAAGTTAATCCCTGGCAATCGCTCATTCGGCGCTTTGGTTAAATTGCATTCAAGCTGCCTCAAGATTTATGCGCGCATTGTTCTGTGCCTCAAAAAATCCGGTTTCCAGCTTGCCGCTTGCCGGCTTCAACTTTGACTTGAGGGGCATACCATTAGCATTTAATCTGCGGTTTGTGTGTTTACTTTGCTGTAAAGTTTTATTTTTTGTTTACTGGTTGCTGCTTTTGGCGCTTCTATTAAGAAATTTTCAACGGGTGCTTTTGGTGCTTTTATTTTATACATATTTATTTTTGCCATCTTCCTGTTGTGCAGCTTTTTTTCTGCTGTGCACTTTGCCACATTTTCAAATGCCAAGGTGGGAGCTGGTGTTGTGGTTTTTGCTGGCCAAAATCAAGTTTTCTAGACGAAAAATAGTTGGTGTCTCGATGTGTTTTTAATGCCAGGCAACAGGCAACGCACTTTAAAGTGTATTGAATGGCTGCCTAGTTACGCATTTACCGCTCTGGGCATTGACATTTCTCATCTCGTATCTTAAATAGTTGTTAAATTAAATCATTTGGCCACTTCATTCAAATGCCAGTGAATGGATGGATGGATGGATTGTTCCATGTGTGTTGCCAGAGATGTCGTGATTATTTTTTGTGTGTTTTGTGCGGGTGCGTGCCTAATTGCTGGTATTTAAAAATAAGCTTTTGTTTAACTCACACACACATTTTCACATCGTTAAGTTGAGGTTTATTTTCATTTCCATTTGTGGGTAATTCTTGTAAAAAGCCTTGACACTCAAAAGATGTGGAATTTGCATACATTTTGTATCTATACAAAATGCTTTTGATAATCAACGGTTTTGTAACGCAAGGTCTCTCTTTTAACTTTTTTCTCTCATTGTTTTCATTTTTAAGCAAAAATTCAAATTTAGACATTGCAAAAGCGCGCTGTTAACACAATGTTAAGAGCTTATGTTAATAGCTTAATCGATGATGATCCTTCTTCATTGACAATACTTATCAATGCGAAAAGTAAAATTTATGTAATTGCGCTTTTTTCGCTCATTGTTTTCATTTCTTAGAGGTTGCAAAAGTGATCTGTTAACACATTGTAAAAAGCTTAACAGAGATCGATGATGATCGGCTACTTCACTAATCCTTGTTCATTCACAATAACCAAGATTTGTCAATGCGAATGCGAAAAATACAATTTATGTAATTGCTCTTTTTTCTCTTATTGTTTTCATTTCTAAACAAAAATTCAAAATTGGACACAATGTTAACAGCTTAAGATAGATCGATGATGATCGGCTAATGCACTCATCCTTCTTTATTCACAATAGCCAAGACTTTTCAAAAGATAAAATTTATGTAATTGCGCATTTTTAGCTGGCCATTATTCTTTTTATTTTTTTGCAATGCTCAATGCTTAAGTGTAATGTGTGAATATTTCACACGCGACTCTTTGACAGCCTTGTGGCTTTGCCTGATCACCGGGCATTTAAGCCATCTTAATGGAGGAGAGAATTTAATTGTTGTGCTGCTGCCACAGAGACCACAAAAAAACAAACCATGGCCAGGCAAATAGCTGTCTTTTGGGAAAACTCCGCATGCTAATTGATACGTAGTTCATACAGCAAAAAAAATCCTCAACAAAGTTCCGCGAAAACCCCGAAGAAATAAAAACAAAAAAAACTATTACATCAGCTGGCAATTTTTAGCATGCAATTGAAAATGAGACATGGATGTGTGTTGATCTTTGCATAGATACAGCAAGGGCGGTGCTCGGTGCGCTAAATAAACGTATGCAGATCTAATTAAAGCAGACCAGGTGTATCTAGCTGCATCTGGGAAAGATGCACATAGCGTCTATTTTGGCCTGTCATATATAGTATATTTTTGGTTTGTTTTTGCAAGCTTCATTCATTCTTCTCACGCCCAATATGTAAATGAAGGCACTTTGGGGACAGCTAAGTGAAGAGGGGAGAAAGGGAACAAGACAGCTTATTGCTAATGCTAAGCCAAAGACGAGTTTACATGCTTCGCTAGCGACTCGCTCTTTGTAGTGTGAAAATCTTTTTATACCCGCCAACCATAGATTGGAAGGGTATTATAACTTTGAATATGTATATGTCAGGCAGAAGAAATGCCACATTCTTGATCAGCGTCAACAGCTGAGATGATATAGCCATCTGTCCGTATGGACTATATGAGTTGAAGGTATAATTTTTTTAACAACACTTGTTATTTTCTGGTATCTGGTTAATAATCTATAAGGTATGTTGAAAGAAATACTAAATTGATATACCAATTACGGCTTTCGGTATATTTTAACATTTTTTCGGTATATTATACCAAAGCAACACACAACATTTTAGTATTCTCGATATACTATGCCGAACTAATATACCGAAAAAAGTACTAAAAGTTTTATTTGACACTAAATCAATATCTGAAATACAGCTTTAGGTATATTTTAGTATTTTTCGGTATATTATTTTGGTATAATACCAAATTGATATACCAAATACAGTTTTCGGTATATTTTAATATTATTTTGTTATAATACTACGAAAACTACTAAAATAGTATATAGTATTTCGGTATAATATACCAAAAATACTAATATACTATGTATTATTCTGGTATATTATACCGAAAATACTAAAACGCACAGAAAGCTGAATTTTCAGTATACTATTTTGTTAAAAATGTTCGACACATACCAATAAATACCCAAATCTGTATTTGGTATATCGAATTAGTATTTTAAGAAGATTACAGCACTGGTTTGCTCTTATTAAAAATGTGTAGCGGGTATTTCACAGTCGATCACACTTTCTTAAATATATTTTCTTCGATTTCTTATTTTTTGTGTCTTTGCTGTGTTGTTTATCTTCTATGATTATTTTATTTTTTCTTTTCGAGCTGGAGTTGGAGTTGGAGTCGTGGTCGTCGTCATTCATAACTGCCATTGTGCATGTGCATTGTTTTGTGTGCCCTGATGATGGCGTTTTTGGGTCTATATTGGAATTTGGGTATTTGGGTGTTGGGGTGCCTGGTGCAACGCTTTTCTTGATTTCTTTTATCAAGTCAGCAAGAGTTGCATTGTGCAATGCGGCGTATGCGTAATAGTCATAACTCTCTTCGCAATGCGATCTATTCAACCTGTGCTTTTCCTTTTTGCCCTCTTGACATTTAACGAGCTTGATGCTTGATGCCGTTTGCCAACGGCAATAAATTTTCACAAGGTCGCACATTGGCCACATGCTGAGCTGTGCATCGAGCATCAAGCATTGAGCATCCATATCAATTGTCTGGCAGCGGCTCATTATCGAACGCATTAGTTTGTTTGAATCGTGGCGTGAATAAAAAGCATTAACTCGGTAAGCTGATTGTCTCCGCGTTTTGTTTTTCTATGCTACGGGTTATGGGTTACGGATTACGTCGACCGACTGCGAGCAGGTGAAAATTCAAGCTGCCACCAAGCGTGCAGCACTTAAACGGATCATTAAATCGACGCTCCACTCGCACCAGCCTCTGTGATTATGCGTCGAAGAAATGGCGAGAAGCCAAATAAAGCAATACCAGGAAAACGCAAATCATATAACCACTCACGAACTGAGTCAAAGAAGTCAGACCCAAAAAAATGATCGTGCCCCCGACCCACACAGCACAAGACAGCACAGCACAAACATAGCACACATTCATGTAATGCCAATCGAAATTGTCTACAGTTGACTGGACGCGAGGCTCATTAGCAAATTATGCACATACTCTGGCACAGACATGCTTCAAAAAACCCGGATCCCCAGACAAAGTTATAGATACATATTAGAGCTAAAGATTTGTGTGATTGTGATTGCAAAGAGGAGATAAACTTGTGTACTAAGCAAATTGCGAACTCCTCTTTTGGGTGTCTGTTGCTTTGTCTTAAACTTGCCCGCAGGCTGCAATTGTATGAATCACGAGTTAAAGTTAATGTTTATGGCGGTTTTACGCCCGACTGGTTCTCATGGGGTCCAATAAAAGACAAACAAACAAATCGTTTATGTTTAAGCCATATTAATTGTATTTGCGACCCAATGAGGCAAGCAACTAACTTCCACATAAATTAGAATGCGCCTTTTTGTTTTATTTTTCGCTAGTTTGCTTCATTTTTAATTAATGCAAACTGATATTTTGACAGTTTTGATTTATGGCGGCAGATAGGCAAAATAGGGAAGCGAATAAACGAAATCGGAACGTGGAAGTGAAACAGTGGGAAACAGAACAATTCTTTTACAGCTGCGCTCGAAAGTATGCAATGAAATTTTGTGCTGTAGAATGCAATGTCCGCATTGCAATTGCTTTAAAGTATTTATAGCATTTAAATAGTTTATTTACTTGCGCAAGCAGTTTAAGCTTCTTTTGCAAGCAAAGTGCTAAAGTGCGTTTCAGTTAACTGAGCCAATATTCCAACTGGCAATCGCCGTAAATTAGCCTAAAATTGTACGTCATTTAATAAGCCGCTCGTCGCACTTAAATTATAGTCTCGCATGAGCCATAATTATTAGCAGCAGAGAGCGATCCAAATAACAACTACAATTTACGAGACACATTTGACATATGCACACTGCCATTATGCAATTCCCATTGTCCAGTACATTTCATTAACAAGAGCAGCAGCAACACAAGCAACAACAACTTTGAAATAGTTTCGCTTAGCGCTTGGCCAATTAAGATCTCATGTAAGTTCGTTTTTCGTTTCGATGGTTGTTGTTGTTGGTGTATCAGATGGTATAGTGTGTATATCAAAAAGCATCAACTAAATGCTAAGGTTGACTACTGTCCAACAGAGCCTGAGCCTGACTGTCGCGATATAAAAAATGCATACACATAAAATTTAGAGCATTAAACTGTCGAGTGCAAAATGCATCAGCAGCCAGCAGCCAGCCGGCAGTTGGAAGACATCGCCAGACAACATTCTACCAATAAAACTGAATGCAAATGCCAAACAGCGAAGTGCAATTGTCGTCTCTGTCGTCTCTCGAGCATCAACATCATCAACATCATTATTGTTATGATCATTATGAGCATGATTATCATTGATTTAAGTGAAGTCAAACTGCAAAAGTATTGCAGCAAAACAACATGGAAAAAAGTGTTTAAGAAAAACGAGAAGGAAAAATGCGGCAAGAAAAACAAAAACAAAACTATAATACAATAACAATAATAATAAATAACAGTAAAAGAAAAGAAGATGTTGCCACTGTTGTTGTTGTTGAAGCTAGTTGCAGCAGCAGCTGTTGCAGCACTTGTGGTTGTTGTCGTTGTTGTTGTTGCTGCTGTCGTCTTCGTCTCGCATGCAATGCAACAATTTCACAAGCAGCACGCAGACAACTAAATGACAATGACAACAAGGTGAATTTATAATAAGCTTGGCTGCAATTGATCGATGTCTAAATGTTGCGCAAATGCTGCTCTCCGGCTGCCACGAACAAATCTTCAGCCATAATTATCAACTTATTTATTTGGACTGTCTTAATCAATTTGTTAAGGATGAGGAAATGCAGCACCAAAAAGAGTAAAAGAGACAGAAAGAAGGAGACTGGAGTTGACTCTATAATTTGTCAAGCCACTTTAAGCGGATTTCCTCAGCGCCAGATTTCACAGCTACCGTGTTAACTTTGACACCACCAACAACTGCCGTCAACTGCCAACTAACCAAAAACCAAAGAAACGAAAACGAAGACGAAGACAGGCAATTAACGTTGGGTAAGAGACTTTTTTGTTGTTGTTGGAATTAAATCGCATTTGCAATTGGGCAAATTGGAGCTGGAATCGAAGTTGCAGCTTGCAGTTGCAGTCGCAGTTTGCCCCACGCATGCGCTGAAAAAACGTTTTGCCCGGTGGCAGTTGCAAATGTCAAACGAAACGAAAGACTTAGGCAGCGAACTTGCGAAGGCGGAGTGTTATTAAATATGCAATGTAAATGCAAATTTGTACGCTTGTTAAATATAATGCACACCATTTGCCAAAGCCAACTAAAACAGCAACTCTGCCCTTTAGCCTCGACCAGGCCCAAGCCCAGGCTGCAACTGTTGCTCGTTGTTGGCTGGTGGCTTGAACTGGGCAATTTAGCGTCACGTTAGCATTTTGTGGAGCAGACAGGCGATGCTGCTGCTGCTGCTGCTAAGGCTGCTGCTGTCAGGCGGCGGGTGGCCATTAAACGAGCGCCTAACTAGCGGTTTCGCTTTTCTTGGACGTCAACGTTGAATTAACCAAAGTAGCCCCCTGGAAGACAACCAATAGAGAAGCTTTAGCTGTAGCTGTTGCTGCTTCAGTAGATGTTGTTGCTGCTGAAGCGGCTGCTGCCTCGAACCTTTCTCTTTGTTGCCCGCCGCAAAGGTCGGCAACGGTTCGTGGCTTTAGCTCTCGGTCTCTAGTCTCGGTCTCTCGGCTTAACTCCGTCTCAGTCTCTGTGTGTGTGTGTCTCTGGGCCACAGCTTTTTATAAATACAAGTGTTGGCCGCACAATGGCAAAGATTCGTTTGTCGAACGTGCAACGCGCGCGATCAAAACTAACCAAGCTGCCAAGCTTGGAGAGATACAAAACTTACAATCAAAAAAATCGGTATAACGTCGTCGCTAAACTCAACTCTTGATCATCATCTATTTTCGCAAATTTAAAGCGTTACAAATTTTCCACAGAAATTTGAGACGCGTGCGCAACGAAAAGGATTAAAAAATAAAAAATAATAAGAGACAATATAAGAAATGCAAATGCGTTGCACAAATCTCAATTTACAGTCGAGCTTAGCGGATTGTGTCGAATCTTGAACAATATTATATAACTAAGACGAGTTGATTTTTTGTGTGAGATCCTCAAAAATGTTTCTGTGTCTTCTTCCGCAGAAAGCAGCAATGCGCCATGCTGTTGTAATCCGATTTGCGAGCAGTTTTTGAAGCCAAGGCAGGCGAATTACAAAAGAGGAAACACATCCAAAGTGACTGTGAAAGTAATACAACAACAACAACACCAACAACAACAACAATCGAACGAACGAGCAACGAACTGAAGAAAGATATTCAATTACTAGTCTCCGTTGTCTTTTGCATCCCATTCAACACATCACAATGAGAATTCAAATATTGGCCTTAACACTTTTGCTAGGTGAGTTCGAGAGACTTCGTGCATGCATATTTGTCTGCTGTTTATTTATTTTTATTTACCATACTCCTATGTACATATTTTCCACTTTAATTGCCTGATTGAGATCTGACTTAAACAATGAGCCATAGTCAACATCTTATTTTTGCCTGGCTAACAATAAGTTGACCCAAGTCAACTGCCGACAATTCATAATATTTCGCTTCTTATTTAAAAGAAATATCTCTTCATTAACTGTTTTTCTCAGTGCAGCTAAATAAACATTGTTTTAATGGCAACACCAAGTCGTAAATTTGGTTTAAAAGTATTTAAAGTCAGCTTTGCTTTGATTGGTAATAACATAAAGTAATAAATGCAGATTGTAATTACTGCTTGTTTTTTGCTTTAATTGAGTTTCACTTACAATTTAATTAAAACCAAGCTAATATTTTGGGAATTACTCTCGATGACTGTTGAATTGATTAAGCTTGATACGATATAGAAAATAATGATATTAATAATGAATAGATTTAACGAATTTTAATTGATTGATTTTAAATACTTAATATTTGTTATCGATGTATTTTGTATTGCTAATTGTTCGAGACGACATAGACTAAAGAGATAATATTTATTAAAAGATTTAACAATCTTAATCTCGAGATTTATTGATTTTTGGTTTTGTTGTTGGCACAATATTAAGACGCTTAACGAATTCTATTGCTTTTTACTATATCAGCTAATGACTAATAGCAATAAAAGCAAAGCATAAAAACTTTATTGGGCCAACAAAATATACATTTAGAAATTGCTTCAACAATTTGGAATAAAAATGAACTAGGTCTTTAATTCATTTAACTATTAGTTTAAGATTTTATTAATGCATTCAATATTTTTATAATTGAATAAAATATAAAATACGAGTTTTTATAGCTATCAAACAGCCAAAAAGTTGTTCGACATAAATTTAGTTCTTTC
Source organism: Drosophila kohkoa (assembly GCA_019972355.1). NCBI lineage: Eukaryota > Metazoa > Arthropoda > Insecta > Diptera > Drosophilidae > Drosophila > Drosophila kohkoa. The sequence continues at coordinate 496,116 of BJEL01000040.1, forward strand.
AGAGCAATGAACAGATGAAGATATAATTATGTATCATGACAATTCACATTAATTGGAATATTTATTTAGATTTCAGACTTTATAATGTCCAGCAATAATATTATTATTATTATTTTATTGTAATCAATACAAGTCATTATGACAATGAAATGAGCCAGTTCTACTTAGGCCTTCTAACGGCTGATTTTTTTTTGTACAGCGTTATATTATTTGAAAATATGAAAATATATGAATATCATAAAATGCATATTTAAATTTTATTAAAAATTATTGGCATGCCATAAAATTCATGAGTAAATATTACATTTACATTTACATTTTTGATAAAACTAATTTTTTGCAAATTTAAACAATTGTTGCTAAAAAGAAACGTTAATTATTTATTAAATCATTGATTGATGCTTTGATTTAAATTAAATATTAAATTACCTTCAAAAACCATAATTTTGGCATTCGAAAGTTGTACAATGTATGCAAGTTTAAATTTTATTTTTGAATCTCATTTAATATCTCATTTTGCATACATTCGCCACTTCAATAAAAGTCTATATTGATGGTTTATTGCAAGAGTTGGACCTGAAATTAGAATGTACTCTTGGATTATGCAATGTTTGCTTTCCTTTCCAATTTGCCAATGTTATGGCTGTCGATTTTATTGTCATTGTCCCTGCTGTGTTGCTCCTTTCTATTTAACGCCAATCCTCTTAAGCTGCCTTAATACTGTCACTGCTACGTTTTGTTGTCATTTCTTTTACTTACTTTCGACACTCAGGCCACCTTGGTGTTCAAGCGCTGGAAGCCAAAGCCAAGAGCGAGAGCGAGAGCAACGACAGCAGCGTTGCCGCCTCCGCTTCCGCCTCCGTCTCTGGATCGGAGGGAACGAAAGACAAGCGACAGGTGGGCAGCAAGGAGACATCGCTGTATCCCAATCATCGGAGCAGCGAGGCAGCAACTCCATTGGAGCGCTCTGATGATCCCGAGGATGGACAGGAGACGATCTATGGCACGAAACCGAATCAATTCATCATACGCCCCATTGCACCGCATCAGCATGCGCAGCATGAATCGCATCAGGAGCCGCAACTGCGCAACTTTGCCGCAGCCAATTCGCGTCCACATGCCGCACAATTGCTGGAGCAAAGTCAGGAGGTAAGTCAGAAGGGAGATGAAGGGAGGAGAAGGGTCAATTTTTGTGGCCTGCGGTCACAGAAGCGTTGCATAAACGTGACTCAACTGAATTACACGACTATTTGCGAAAAAATACAGTACAGGATGTCAAGCTATGACAGCAACATCAACAACAAAAAACAACTTGAACAACAACAACTGAACTCTAAATAATCCCAATCACAATTGAAATATTGTCAAATTGCGCCTTTCGCTGGCCCCCAGCGTAGAAACCTTGACCAATATTTTAGCTCGAAGTTGATTTCAGATTTCTGTGCACAATTTTGGGAACAAATTGCGACTAAAGCAATTGCAATTACCCGCAATCAACAACACACACAATGTTTATAAATATTACAAAATATAAAATAATAGAAATAGGCAAAAGAAACAAAAAAATAAGATTGCTTTATAACAAAATTAAAAGCGACAAGCGAATAAAATAAATGCCATTTGCAAGCACTCGAAATGTAAGTCACGAGCACCCACAACAACAACAACTGCATAATTGCAAAATTATTGTTGTTGTTGACGCGTTAGACCACAGCAACAACAACAACATGCTACATGCCACATCCAAGTCAATTTGCAGCAAGCGGCAACTTCTTCTTGCCTGCCTGCAACAATGGGCGTGTGTTGTTGTCGCTGTTGTCGCTGATGTTGTTGTTGTTGCTGTTATTGTCGTTGCTTGTCTCGTGGGAAGAAAGTTGACATAATCGTTATAATCACTAGACTTCTGTCTGTCTGTCCGTCTGTTTTGCCGCTGGGAGCCGCCACCGTTGCTGATGGCGCCTTGACTTGACAGCGTCTCATTTCTTATAATAATGTGAATATTGCGAAGGCAACACTGTGCAACAGGCTTAAGCTAATGTTTCAACTCGAACTCAACCATTCAAATTGCATGGGAAACAAAGAGCAAGCTTGCATAAATTGCTGACCAAACGGAATCTCTTTTAAATGGAGCAGATCGTAGACAGACAACTTCAAAGCTGTTTTTAATTCTACAATTATAGCAGAAATATATTAACAATATATACAATCTACTATTTTAAATACCACAAAGGCTTTTAGTATATTGAAAGTGAGGTGCATAGAAGGAAATGAAAAATTTTAAAGAACAAAAAAATTTAAAATAAAATTAAATGAATAGTGTAAAAAGAATGAATATATTACATACTATATAATACAAAAGTGCTTTAGACTTCTTGAAATTATTAGAATTTTTACAAAATTTAAATTTAATTAAAATTTAGTTAATTTGTTCTTTGAAAGGTAATTGGTGCTTTCCAATTACAATTTTATGACAGTGAGGTAAGAAAAAAATGAAACATTCTATAGAATGTAAACATTTTTTAAATTATTTAAAATTAAATGAAGAGTAAAAAGATATACACAAGTTTTTTTGAAAATACGAGTATATGCATGTGTTAAAAAATTAAAAAAAATATGTAGCTAATTATTTCAAATAAGAAAAGCCATAAGCTTTACCTATAGTTAAAATGATCTTTAAAAGGTAATTGCTGCGTTCCATTTACTCTTAACTTATTTGGTTTATAACTAAAATTTGAATAATTGTTCTATTGAACTATGTTGTTTCTAATAATTAGAAAATAGATTAGTTGAGGTTAGTGAAAAGAAGATATTTTTTGATATTTGACGAATTAAATTGTTGAAAAGTCTAGAATATAATCTTGAATCAAGATTTTTGTGATGTCAAAATGAGACGAACAAGGTTTATTATGCCCACTCTTGAAATTCAAGATTATAATCTTGTTTCAAGAAAAAAATCTCAAAATTGAACCAAGGATGCAAAATCTTAAATCATGATTTGCAATCTACTTTGTAATCTACAATAAGAGATTCTTGAAACATGATTTTAATCTTGATTTTAGCATATAGTATTGAATTTTATTGTAGAATATGTCAATATTTGAGGAAGATCACTTATGTTTCTGTTATATGCAGATTTTGATTTTGAAATTTATAGTTTTTGTTCAACTTTTTGCATTCAAATATCAAACTTGAGATTGTCATTATAAACAGCCTTTAAAAATAGTATTTAAAATGCATGGCAGCAAATAAAGTCCATGGAAGATTTTATCTGTAGCTTGCGCCACATTTTGATGGACAGTGTAGTTGTAATATAAATAATTTTGTTTGCTGCCAACGCCGATGTTGTTGCTGTTGTTGTTGTTGTTGCCACCGACATGCGCATCGATTGCAACATTAGAGCAAGTGAAGTGAAGTGAAGTCAGGTCAGGCCTAGCTTAGGGCGAGGGAGGTGATCTGCGGTTGTTTGCCACAGCCACAACGTCAACGTCAGCTGTGTGGCTGCCACACACACACACACGCAAGTGTTATATAAAGAGTGTTCGTAGATGCCACGCGATTCTCACAGCAGACACCTGACACGGTTTTTTTGGGTCTTCTTAGATGTGGTTGCTGAGGTAGTTACGGTTGATGTTGTTGGTGTGATTAATGTTGTTGTTCAAATTGTTGCCGTTTGAAGTGGGCTCCACTTTTAACAGCTGCCATTTGTTGTGCTGGCATTGGCCGTTGATCTTTGCTGTGCGCCACTTAGTAACCACGCCCCCACACTGAAACACTTGATCTCGCCCCCTTTTTTTTTTCTTATGCGCAGTTGCAACACTATGTTTATCTGCAAGATATACAGCGACATCAGCCCAAGGCTTTGACAGCAGCCAGCACCAGCAGCCAAGGCAAAGCAGCAGCCGTCAATCGTGAGGCACAGACGAAGAAATCAACACCCGTGGCGGAGGAGGAGCAGGAACAGGAGGCCGAGCAGCGATACGCTGTGACCATTCAGCAACCACAGCCACAGCAGCTTGGACTACGCGGTGGTCCCTATGCGCCTTATCAGCTGCCACTGCCACTGTCTGCACCACAGCATCAACATCAACATCAGCAACAGTCCCAGCCACCTCCAAATGCACAGCAGCAACCACAAACAGCGGCTCAGCAACCTTATCAAATCATACCCGAGGAACAGTTTCTGAAGCTGCTCGAAGAGGAGCTGCAAGTGCGCGCCTATCACGAGCAGCTGCGTCAACAGCAACAGCAGCAGCAGCAACCACAGCAACAACACCAACCATCGCCACGCGGACAACCTCAACCTTTGGCCAAACCTATTGCCATACACAGCACAGCAGCCACACACAAAGTACTTCAACAAGCGGATCCTTCCTTGGGTCTCGGTGGCTACAGGGAACGCGAACGTTATGTGGCCGAGCAGCAACTGGTGCAGCCAACTTACACCAGAGGTGGACCCAAGTATTTGCCACACACGCAGCAGCAACCACAGCAACAGGAAGAGGATGAAGCTCCTGCTCTCGCTCCTCAACATCAGCGTCAACTCATCGCTGGCTTGCCACCACAGATTGCTTATTATCAGCCACAGATCAGTTACAAGACGTTGCCCAATCATCCGCTGGCCAAATCCTCTCTCGAGAGTGAAATCGAAAAGCTGCTGGCTGCCAATAAACCTGGACCCGGTCAGACCTTGAGCTACGTGGACAGCAGCAATGAACCGACGCTGGTCAATCATCAGCATCAGCATGTGACACGTCTGCCACCGCCACCGCCACAGCATCCAGCAGCACCCACGTCGCATCCGGCGCTGCGTCAACCAAAAGCCTATTTGGCCAGCACGCCAAACTCTCTGCTGGATGCCAACAATCAACCTTTTGTGCCGTCGCTCTTCAAGTTCAGCAACTTTCAGCAGCCGACGCCGATTTATCCCCAACAGCAACCGCAGCAGCAAACATTGGAGGGTGGCAAGCGACTAGGACCCGTTGTTTATCCAACGGCACCACCTGCTCAGCCGCAGCCCTCGCAGTACTACTACCAGGAGACGGCTCCGACGGTGGCCACCAAGCCAGCCAAACACTATCGCACCAAGCACTATAAACTGCCCACGCCAAGTCCGACGAAATCCTACGAGAAAGCACTCCTCTATGCTGACTATGCGGAACGTGCTCAGCCTCCTGCTCCCGCGCCCACTGCCGCCCACTTCTATCCCAGTCCACCAGATCCCATCAAGCATCGTCAGGTGGTTGCTCCCACTTCGCTGCCCATTGATTATCCCGCCCAGCCAGCTCCTTCGCAGTCCAGCATCTATGTCTCGCAGGGCACAGGCATTGCCACGCCCTCGCGCGTTACGCCCACTGCAGCTGCAGTGCATCACAAGCTGCGCACCCTGGACGAGGTCAAGCAATTGAATCTCCCCCCACCCAATGGCAAGCCCCTGACCCAAGCCGAGTTCCAAGCCCTCGTCGAAGCGGGTTATCCAGTCAAAGCGGTCCCTGTTCCCGTGCCCGTGCCCTATGAGCAGTACGTCAAGGAGCATCCCGAGTATCGCAATCATCCTCCAGTAGATTATGCTCACATCATGCGTCTGGCTTCGCGTCAACTCGCCGCCCATCAGCATCAACATCAGCACCAACATCAGCTGCCGCATCAACGTTCGCTCGCCTCGCCCTCGGAGCCCTCGGTGAAGATCATTTCGTCGCCCACAGCTGCGGAGGCACAACAGACCGCTGTTGGCATTGGCGGTGGCAGCGTCACCTATTTGCAACGTCGGCCCAGGGATGAGCAGGACACGGCTGTCGCTGGCAGCGAGACGAAGGCAACGGAACCGAAGCCCACGAAGGCGCAATGAGTTGCATTCCTTTAGTTAATCTCACTCTTTGCCCTTTGCCTAGTTATTGTATAACATAAGTATTGTAAAAATGTTTCTGTATGTTCAGCACTTGTCTAACGTTAAATTATAAACTAAATAAAACTATTAAAAAACACACACACAATGAATCTCATAAAACTATGCGACGGACAAGGTAAGTAGGAAGTGAGTATAGAAATTAATTCGCTTTTTATACTCGCTACTCATAGGGCAAAGAGGGATTATAAAATTGTGTCTTCGGGAAATGTAAGGAGGCATCTCCGACCCCATAAAGCATATATATTATATATTCTTGATCAGCTTAAACAACCGAGACGATATAGCCATGTCCGTCTGTCTGTCCGTCCATCTGTATAAACACCTACATCTCAGGGATCTCAGTAAGAGATAAAGATCATCACTTGTTGTGTGGACAAGCAAATTAAGATTTATGATTCCTGAAAAGTTCATTGCAATCTGATAAAAATTCGATATCGTTTTTAAGAAATTGTTTTGTATGGACAAAAATGTCTTCTTTCTACGGATCTTAGTTGATTTGGCTGACATTCTGGTATATTTTGCACTCCTTGGTATATTAACCAATGCATACCAATAAACTTAGTATAGCATTTGGTATACCGCACTGTTTAGCTTTCATTATAAATGTCTTCTTCTTTACAATGACAAATAATTGAAGTTGTTCTCTTTCTTTTCAAAAATTCATGGCTGAATAAGAATTTTCCAAGAATTATATGCAAGTTGTCTTTAAAACTATTTAACTTTAAAGAATTCTCTTAGACAAAAAAGCTATCTCAAAGTCTGCGAGTAAAAAAACTAACATATGAAGCATGCCGTAAGACAAGCTAAATAAGGAATTACGAACTTAGGAATTTATTAGAAATTCGACTGTTTTGTTTTTCAAGCTTTAGCACACATAAAATTATGTTATTTGTAGTAAAATAACAGATAAATTAATATGAATACTAAGAAAATCTCATTTTTCTGCTAGCTTTTTTCGATACCAAGTTTCTTACATCAATCTAAATATTGAAGACACTTCTGCCATCATAAAACTCCTTTTAGTACAGATTTTATACATGTGTATATATTTGAAGGTTTTCTTTGAAATCTTTTTCATTGACACGAGACACTTAAGGCTTCTATGTAGAACGAACTTTTCATGGAACTCATTTCCACTGCGACTTTCGTTCACTCTGCTTAAATCTAGTTTTGCAAGATTTTACAATTATAAACTGACATTCGCTTAGTTTAGACCAAGTGGCGGATTGCTGTTGCTATTGCTGCTGTCGGCTGAACTGAGCGTTTCGGGCGTGGCCGCCTCCCTTGCCTGCAGTCGCGATATCTGCGGATCCTTGCGGTCTTTATCCTTGCGCTCGCGATCCTTCTCCTTGTCTTTGTCCTTGTTGTGTTTATGCTTGTGCTTGTGCTTATGCTTCTTTTTGTCCTTCTTTTTCTTCTTCTTCACGCTGCCATCCGCCTTAAACTTGGCCTCATCGTAGCTACTCTCATAGCGCGTCGATTCACCCACATCCAACGCCATCGTTGTGTTATCATCCTCGGCATAAAGTTCGGTTTTCACCCGCTTCGACATGTGTTGTGATTCGCCGGCAATGTCATCCATGGTGTTGATCCTCGTTTCACTGTCGTAGGACTGCACATTGATGGGTTCATCCATCACTTGGATCTCCTCGCTGCGCTCTAACTGAATGATTTCATCGCCCACCTCAAAGGCTTCTGTGGCTGTGCGTTTAATGGTAACCATGGCAGGCTTATGCCGCTCCTTTGACTCGCTGCCCGCTCTGTCCAGCTTCTCGATCTTCTTAAAGCTGTTGCTCGAATTGCTGTTCTCCTTCATGAGATCCTGGTAGAAGTGTTGATTCTCATGCGCCTGCATGCAACTTGGTCGCTTCTTGCCATACAATGCGTAGTACAAATCGACGATGTCGCAACGCAACTTTGTGTCGCCGGACAACGTGTTGATGGTCTTCCACAGGCGTTCCACCAGATTCGGTTTGTCCAACACAAAGCGTCGCGACTCGCGCGTAAATGGCGGATTATCAATGAGCAGCTGAGCCAGTCCGTGTCTGGCCGCTGGATCTGGATCGGTTTCAAGCAGCGTTATCAGGTGTTCCAAGTCCTCGCTGCGGCCATCAACCTTGACGAAATCCACCAGACACTCCATGGCAGCCAAGCGCAAATCGAGAAATATGCCATACTCCGCGTAGCTGCGATAAATGTGCGGCAACGAGGGCAAATGACCGAACTTTTGCAGTTTGCGTATAACTTTCAGGCAGGAGACAGAAACCATGCATCTGTAGGAGGGTAAATGCTTCTCCATGTTCAGCAGTCGAGTCACTTCATCCAGCACAAGTCTGTAAAGCAAGATTTATAGTTAGATAAGCGCATAATAAAGTAAAGTACATTAGAGTGTCCGACTATATGTTAATTGTGTAGAATAGGAAAGCTTATAAGAATGATATACACTGATTAATAAGCAATTATAATGAATACAATTGAATTGCATTCGTAATTAAAAAATATATTCATATGTTATTGAACAATTGAAAGACATATAGCAAACTTAACAGCAGTATTAAGTAGCTTGATTAATTCAAAATTATGTAAATTAAGTCTGTCTTTTTGAATAATTGGTTGTCTGCAATGAATTAATGAAATTTGTGCATTTTTCGTACTGCTTATTTGCAAATATTTGCTATACATAAAGGTATTTAAGTTCTATCACTGATTGCACATGAACACCACAAATATTTTCTATACATAAAAGAATTTCAGCTTTATCACTATTTGCAAACATTCACCACATTTGTTGGTCCCTAAACTCACTTGGCATCCGTGGAAAGACTGTCCGTTGTGATCTGAGTGCCGTGCATAGCTACCGAGACTACAGGCGTGAGTGTTTCTCCTAGGGCTTCCACCAATGCAGCTCTATAATAGGCATCCGTGTAGTGATTGCGCGAGTTCTCGTTGTACTTGAAGAGATCGAAAAGAAAACGCATCACCTCCGGCGGACAAATGCCATGCGAAGTGCGCAAACCTAAAAAACAAATAAAAGAAAAGTTAAACAATAATCAAAACTTTACATAATCATAAACTACTCACCTGCCATGGCCACTGGAATGGCTTTCTGCAGAAAGTACAATTGAAAGTTGGAAAAGTTGTTTAGCTTGATAATATGCGGCGCACTGAACGAGCCAAAGAACTTGCGAAAGATGTTGAGCATAGCTGGCGGACCACTCCAAGAGGCGACCATTTGATTGGCCACCTTGGTGAGACTGTGCGCCGCCTGGCAGCGCACCTTGTAGAAGCACGATTCGCTTTCGATGGTGTCGGTTAGCGCCAAGCGTGTGGCATTCGTTGGATACTTTTGCAGTGCTTGAATTGCCTGAAACTGGGCGGTGACATCGCGCTCATGGCGCAGCTGATATTGCCACTGAAAATCGGGTTGCTCAATGATCAGATCGCGCAGTAATATCATCTCAGGATCGAGACGTATCCACAACACAGGCGAGTCACTAGAAATAAATAAAGCAAGCATGAGTAAAAGAACTTTTGAAAAATTCCAGAAAACTTACTCCATGGCAGACAAATCCATATCGACTTCTTCGCCCGTGCAGAGTGGAATCTTTTTCTTTTTGTTGCGTCTGCTCTTCGAGTGGCAAGTGATGTCCGATTTGACCAGCGTGTTCTCGATCTGCAGCGTATGCTTAAACGTGCCATCCAACTCCTGCAGTTGCACCAACAAAGGTCCATTATACTTGCGCACACCGAGTTGATTGACAAAGTCCTGGCGTATTTCCAACTCGATGGTGTTGCGCTTGCGATTGAACACCGAAGTAAGCGAGAACTTAGCATGGCCTCCGGTACGCACCCATTGATCCATGAACACAGACATATTCTTGCCCGTCACCGTAAAGATGGCCTTGATAAAGATATTCGTCGAGATGAGCAGCTGCGACCAGAGGCCAGCGCCAATCTTAGTGCCCGCTGCATTCGTAGCCAGCGCCAGTTGCTTGTTAAACACCTGTATGAGCAGCTCCTGGCCAATTCGATGCTCCAGCATGCGTATAACCAGATGCGCCTTGCGACGCATCGCCTCCACATACTTGGGCGACAGAGTGTGCAAACTTTTGATGGGAAAATAGTGCACAATCTCCTCCTGCTTGCTGGCCGCAGCAGCTGGATTGGTGCTGGACACGGGCAGCGGAGCTGGCGGCTGACTGCAATCCAATATGATGCCGCCATACTGCTCCTCGTATTTCACTACGCGCGCTAACTCGGATTGCACCCATTCGCGATACTCGTTGTTGCCAAAGCATTTGCGGGAATAAAGACCACACAGGTACTCAGCTATGCCCTTGGCCAGCCAGGTGTCGGACCAGTGATGCGATGTGATGAAGCAACCAAAGAACTGTTCAGCTACAGCGCGTGACATAAAAGTGCGAGAGACATAAGTCTGATCGATGATCGCGATGGAGTGCAGCAGATTCACAGAGGCTATGGTCATTGTGGCATAGGCGCTGATGTCCGTGTCCAGTTCGTCTACAAACACCTGTTTGTAGCAGGAGAACGGATAGCGTGTGGACAGCGTCTCCTCGAAGAACTCGAAAGCCTCGTGCAAATATCGCACCGTATTCTTCAAGAGCGGCAGCATTCCGGGCAGACAGAAGTGCGTCACTTCGTGCATATGCGGATCCACGTAGATCTCAAAGGGTCCCACAGCGAGCGCAATGTTGGGTGCACAAACCGGCGTCGAGACCGTGTAATGAAACGTTTTCCTACGCAGATCGGGTGTCATTATAACTTCAACCAACTCTCCGCACGAAACTGCGGTGAGATTTTTGTCCACGGTGAATTCCAGACGCCACGTGCAAGGATCCGCAAAGCTGTCGACACAGGGAAACCACAATCGCGACGAATTCTCATAGCAATTGGTGTACATGTGAGCAGAACTAACTTGACCATTCTCATCATCCGGTGACGTGGCCGGGATGACAAAGTGCATGCCACTCTTCGGATTTTCCGCAGAGAATTCAATGCGTATGCGCAGGCCGCGTCCCTCCTGTATTAAAGAGTAACCATCGGGCGGCACCTCGATGACCAATTCACCGTTATTCTCATCCGGATCGGTAATAGTTGCCGCATTCAAATGACATTTTGAAAAAACATCCATGGATCGACTATAAAGAGTTTGCTTTAAATGAAGTATGAAAAGGAGACAACTCATATGGCACTCACCTGTGTGGCTCACTGTTGCAAATGTTCTGGAAGGGATCGAAGTAATGAAATTCCGCCTGGCAAACATCGTTGAGCACGACGCTGTAAATGCGAAGTTGTTTCGCATTGAGGCGAATCAAACGTAAATTCTCATTGTTTGGCACTATAGTCAGCTCCACCATGCCCTGTCAAACATTAAATACACATTGAATATCGCACTGCTCAACATAAATAAAGCGTTTTGCTTACAATTACGGTACGACGATCAAAACTTATGCCGGTCAAACTCACAACCTGATGCGCCGTGCTGTCAAATAAATAGAGAACATTAACTTAAGACCTTAGGACACATATTGTTAAATACTTATAATTTAAATGGACGCAACGGTGCCTCGGGCACCTCGGGTAGTGTTTCCATCGTTTTATTTGCACAGTTTTCAATTAATTTCAATGCTGTTATCAAAAATTTCACCGCATTGTTTATTTTTTCTCATCTACTCTGCTTCTTCTTTTTAGATGTGACACTATCGATGCAAAATCTTCTTAAAAATGACAGAAACACAAAATACTTAAACATTGACGATGTGGCAACGCTTTTACTAGCAGCGCATCCCTGAAAACGACATTTAACCTTAAGCATGCCACCTGTAGCATAATTTAACACGGAAAAACAAAATAAATAAAATAGGCTACGTCTTGAAAAATATTTAAAATGATAAAATTATTTAATAATACAACAAAATCAATCAAATTACAGTTTATATGCAAAATTTATGAGGGGCTGTCATGGAAGATGTGTAGTTAATTTACATAGATAGATCTATGTACAGACACACTCAAGGGTTAAAGTAGTGATTCATCTGGTGCCAAGAAAAGTTAAATTTGGATATTTCTCCCATTTAAAACGTAAATTCTCTCAGCCGAGTCAGCAGTTTTCACACAACTGCGTCTGGTTGCGTTTCGTAAAATATTTGTTTATACTTGCAAGTGCTATACCAATCGATAAAGCGGAAATAAAATAGAAAACAACAAGAAAATAAGAAAAGTTTTAATTTAATCTAAGAAATACGTAGCAATAGCAGTGAAAGCGATGTACGGCATTGATAATTATCCAAAAAATTATCATGCCAGCGGCATTGGCCTTGTCAATTTGGCAGCCCTGGGCTACAGCAAAAATGAAGTCAGCGATAACTCTGCGCATAACAACAAAGCGCCGCCGCAATCGGGTCTGTATCCCTCGCTGCCATATCCTTCATCAGAGTCTGCGGGCGGAATGCCGTATGTGGTGAAGCAAACAGCACAGGCACAAAACGCCTCGTATCCGGGTGCAAGTTTCGGCATGCCACCACCGCCTTCGTCCGGGGGAGCGCCCTATCCAGGTGCAGGTGGCGGACTCTATCCGAATTTGCCGTCAGGTGGCGGCATGCCATTGCCGTATCCGTCAACACCGTTGGCGCCCATGCCAAGTGCTTATCCGAGTGCTACGCCATATCCGAGTTCTACACCTTACCCAAGTGCAACACCTTATCCGAGTTCTACACCATATCCAAGTGCGACACCTTATCCAAGTGCAACACCCTATCCGAGTGCAACACCTTACCCTAGTGCTGGTTATCCGTCGTTGCCATATCCCGGCGGCGCCATGGGAATGCCCAGCATGCCCATGCCATATGCGCCCTTGCCCAACACGCCAACAACGCCATCTATTTACCCATCGATTCCGTCACCTTCGGCACCGCCCACACAGGAGGAGGAGCCATCGGTGGGCATCACCGAGCTGCAGTTCACCAGTGTCAAGGTGCCAGAGAATCAGAACATGTTCTGGATGGGACGTAAAGCGACAAGCGCTCGCCAGAAGAGCGTTCAAGGAGATGATTTCGCATCGCTGCGTGATTCATGCGTGGGCAACGGAACCATGTTTGAGGATCCCGACTTCCCGGCAGACGATTCATCGTTGATGTATTCGCGTCGTCCGGATCGTTACATCGAGTGGCTGCGTCCCGGAGACATTGTCGATGATCCGCAGTTCTTTGTCGAGGGTTATTCCCGTTTCGATGTGCAACAAGGCGAGCTGGGTGATTGTTGGTTGCTAGCTGCAGCTGCAAATCTGACGCAAGACTCGAAGCTGTTCTTCCGCGTGATACCGCCGGATCAGGATTTCCAGGAGAACTATGCGGGCATCTTTCATTTCCGCTTCTGGCAGTACGGCAAGTGGGTGGAGGTCGTCATCGATGATCGCCTGCCCACCTACAATGGTGAACTCATCTACATGCACTCGACGGAGAAGAACGAGTTCTGGAGCGCGCTGCTGGAGAAGGCGTACGCTAAGCTACATGGATCTTATGAGGCTCTCAAAGGTAAGAACAGAAAGGATGTACATATTGGAGTGTTCAAGCTCTTTGTGTGTCCGTATTTCTGTCTGTCCGCTTGTATAAAATGGTATAACTCGGAGACTATAAAAGTTAGAGCTATGAAATTTGGGGACAATAATCTTTCAAGAGCTACGTACAAAAGTGCTCTTTTTTTATAATGAAATTCTTAATGATTTCTGAGAAATGTATTTATTATTCGGTGATGCAGCTGCATCATTTTACTTCCTTTGGTCACAAAATGTTCTTTGGCATTCATCCAAAAATGAATGTGCACTCTCATTAACCATTGCTAATCTTTATTGCTTGCTACTTTTTTAGGTGGCACCACCTGCGAGGCCATGGAGGACTTTACTGGCGGCGTTACTGAGTGGTACGACATCAAGGATGCACCTCCGAATCTCTTCAGCATCATGACCAAGGCAGCTGAACGCGGCTCCATGATGGGCTGCTCCCTGGAACCCGATCCACATGTGCTCGAGGCAGAGACTCGCGAGGGTTTGATTCGCGGACATGCTTACTCCATAACCAAGGTGTGTCTACTGGACATTTCCACACCCAATCGTCAGGGCAAGTTGCCAATGATACGCATGCGGAATCCCTGGGGTAACGATGCCGAATGGAGCGGACCCTGGAGCGACAGTTCGCCCGAGTGGCGTTTTATACCTGAGCATCAGAAGGAGGAGATTGGCTTGAACTTTGATCGCGATGGCGAGTTCTGGATGTCCTTCCAGGACTTCCTTAATCATTTCGATCGTGTGGAGATTTGCAATCTTTCGCCCGATTCCTTAACCGAGGAGCAAGAGCACAATTCGCGTCGCAAGTGGGAAATGTCCATGTTTGAGGGCGAATGGACATCAGGCGTCACTGCCGGCGGTTGCCGTAACTTCTTGGAGACCTTCTGGCACAATCCACAGTACATCATCTCGCTGGAGGATCCCGACGAGGAGGATGACGATGGCAAGTGTACCGTGATTGTGGCGCTGATGCAAAAGAATCGTCGCAGCAAACGCAACGTGGGCATCGATTGCCTGACCATTGGCTTTGCCATTTACCATCTCACGGATCGCGATATGCAGGTGAAGCCGCAAGGGTTAAATTTCTTCAAGTACCGTGCATCGGTGGCACGTTCACCGCACTTCATCAACACGCGTGAGGTTTGTGCTCGTTTCAAGTTGCCGCCCGGCAATTATTTGATTGTGCCATCGACCTTTGATCCCAATGAGGAGGGCGAGTTCATCATACGCGTCTTCTCCGAGACAATGAACAACATGGAGGAGAACGACGATGAGGTGGGCTTCGGTGAAACAGACGATCGCATTGCCCCCGCCTTGCCACCGCCCACACCCAAGGAGGAGGACGATCCACAACGCATTGCCCTCCAGCGTCTGTTCGATAGCGTTGCTGGTGACGATCAGGAGGTGGATTGGCAGGAGCTGAAGCGCATCTTGGATCACTCGATGCGCGATGTTATGATTGGCACCGATGGCTTCTCCAAGGATGCTGTGCGATCGATGGTTGCCATGCTGGACAAGGATCGCTCGGGACGCTTGGGCTTCGAGGAGTTCGAGGCGCTGTTGACGGACATCGCCAAGTGGCGTGCGGTGTTCAAATTGTACGACACTCGTCGCTCGGGCAGCATTGATGGCTTTCATCTGCGTGGCGCTCTTAACTCGGCTGGTTATCATCTGAACAATCGCCTGCTTAATGCGTTGGCACATCGCTATGGCTCGAGGGAGGGCAAAGTGCCCTTCGATGATTTCCTGATGTGCGCCATCAAGGTAAAGACATTCATTGAGATGTTCCGCGAGCGGGACACTGATAATTCCGATACGGCATTCTTCAATCTGGACGATTGGCTGGAGCGAACCATTTACTCCTAAATTGGATGAGCAACTGTTTCATCTTTAATCGAACATTTTAAACTAATCTTATACTAAGTGCCACATTTACTTACGATGCAGTCAGCAGAGTCAACACGGCGTTATCAACTATATACCACGATACGGAACGGAAATACAAATTCATGTGCACAATAATTGAATCAACCTTGGAGCACGCTCTACGATAAACGATAAAAACGATGAGCGAATGGCAAAGAGAGGCGAGCGTGAATAAAAACCAGAAAATCAACAACAGAATTTGCCGGCAAGCGCCAGACAGTTGTATATATCTTATATACTATTATTATATATACTGACTGTCAAAATGACTAATGGCTAAATTGCTTTGAGCCCATTATAAACACACAGACACACACATTCTAACATTCTATGCTTTTGACAATAGCCAAAAAGCCCGCAAGTACAAAACGAAATGAAACTGAAATGTGCATTAATAAAATAAAGAAATAAACTATACGAAACTCAGTGCTATATAATATATATAGAGCAACCATATGGAGATCATAATATAGTCATATACACATTTACATATATATTTATTGGCAATCTCTCTATTCATATATCGAACAATTTGCGGCTATTATGAAATATTTTACAACTAAATCAGTTGGGGAAACAAAGCACGTCATAAGCAAGTTCTCTACACCGTAATAACTAGTATATCTATAAATAATATTTATCGTTAAACTCTATCGAAGTGAGGTGCGTTTCGTATTTATATGACACAAAGTTTATTGATCTGTTAATAAATATCAGAGCTTTTTAAAAGAAGTAAATGTAAAACAATCTTAAGAAATAAGTCACTAAAATCAACGAACATTTCATATTTAATATGAATCAACAAATACTTAAAAAGATACATATATTAAAAAAATTCTAAAGAAATACAAGAATCTCAAGAAATATTTATATACCCCCTATTTTCATATAATAAGAATGATAAATCAAAAAGATTTCTAAAGAAATTCCTGCTTACTATATTTATAAGAATTATTGCTGCTTTCCTAAATAAGTTCTTGTTTTTTCCCCCGTGTCGTATAAATAAGAAATGCACCTTATGTTGTTTTGGAAATGGCAAATGATTTAATATGGGGAAAAATCACATCTCAAGCGGGTTTTGTTTAGTTCATAGTTTTACTTTATGCTAATACTCATTAGTCACTGCGAAACCTGCTCTAGAAGTGAAACTATGTTGTGTGATATTTCCCCGCTCTTAAATCGAATCTTTTTTCTTTACGTCTTTGTTATAATTTTTATAAACTTTGTAAACTAAACTTTTTTGTAATTTGTATTATGTATTTGTTAATTAAATGGCAAGAGTACAACACAGCAACAAGAACAACGTATAAAGATTACTTGACAACGACGATATCGGTGCCTCCAGTTGGGGGACCAGCTGCAACCATGGTCTCTTTGAACTCGTCATAGTTGAGATCGGTATCGCTGCACAGCTGCTGCAGCACCTCGAGAAAATCTTCATATTCCAGTCGCCACTTTCTGACATCACAGATAAAGTGAGAGAGATGTTGAATCACAAGTTCTAATAAAATCTAAATGATGTGGTTGCTGATGACTTACTTGTAACGCATGTAGATAAGTCCAGTTTGGGTTCGCGTGATCGGATGTGGCATTAACTTGGCTTGCTGCAACCAGCTATCCAGCTGTGAGAGCAGTATGCTGTTGAATTCCTCATTCTCCAGTTCAGCGGCATTGAGTACCTAGGAGAACATAATACTCTTCTATATATACATAGTTTTATTTATTTGGATATGCGCTCACCTTGTGATTGCAATAAACGTGAAAGAGCGAATCGAGCGTATGCCTCTTGGGTTTATCATCATCGTCAGCCATTGCCTAGAACTATATCTACTATATAAATATGTGTGTGTAGGTGGTGAGTATATATATATATATAATTCAGCGATAAATAATCAAAACAAAAAAAGCAAAGGTAAAGTGTGTTTGTATTTGTATTTATCGTAATGTTTTTGTTGACAAACAAAGCGCCAGGCAACAGTTGTGAACATGTGTGGGCTGTGAATCAAGTACTATATAGTATATATAGTCTTGTGCGGTCGCTAGTTGCTGTTCGCCTGCTTATCCAGCTGCTCGATGAGACGTTGCACGTAGTGCAACAGCTTCGAGTTGCGCTTGGCCCCGAGTATGTGGCACATACGATATGGTGGCACGATGGTCAACTGTTGCAACACCACAATCTTGCTCTGCCTCCACACCAGCTCGTTGGGTCCAAATTGTTTTGAGAGCAGTCTGAAGAGTTGCCTGCCACGTGGTGTGGCATATTCATTGCGTGTCTGCAACATTAGCTTACGCTGCTCCATTGTCTCCTCCAGGCGTTGATCCAACTGAAGTATCAATAAAATAAAGAATTCTTTAATATGAAATAAGTAATTAATAAAAAAAATAACCCACTCGCTGTAAATTGAGTCGCGCTGGTGGCTCCGCCTCTATCTTTGCCTCCTGTAGGATGGTCACGTCCTTGCAGAAATCCAAATTGATTAAGCACTGATTGTAGCGTGCAACTCCGTCGTCGCCATCTTTGCTGCGGCAGCGCAGCATCAGCATTTTCACGCTGTGCTCGTAGGTGACAACTTCACCTGTGAAGTGATCTCCAAAGCAGGTCACCACATGCAATTGCATGCCAATGGGAAAAGGATTAAAAGTCATTTTCAATATTCCTTTTCAATTTAAGCTGCAGCAAATTCTCTTTTTGTACTCAGCTTTTTGACACATGCTAAAAAACTACGTTAGTGTTGCGATCCTGCTCTAACACTATTTGCATTTCAACAAAAGTCCCTTTTGACAGTTACATTTCTGGCAGGCCATTTTGAAATTTTGAAATGTCCCTTTTCTGCTGGAAGGAATTTTTTTTGCCATTCTGCTGTTTAAATACAAATTGTAGTGTTGTGTTAAAAATATAAGATTTTTAAATACTGCAAATAAATTATTTGTAAGTAAACAAATAATACATTTCCAAATACTAATTCTCTTAGAATTGCATTTCAATAATGCAAACTCGGCAAAGGCATTGTACATAAAATTACCCTTTCTAATTGGGAAATTCTTGTAGGTCAAATCTCACTCTAATTTCCCTTTCAAAAAGAAATCCAGTTAGATCTTAACTATTAAAAGAAAAATGCATTTTGTTTATTTTTTATTTCATTTTATTTACAGTGTATGTGTATGTATGCTAAATATATAACTAAATATAAATGTTTGTTGTATATATATATATATTTCAAAAGTAAACCTTTCCTTTTTTGTTTATATAATTTATACGATGTTTTTGACCGCTTGTTTTGTTGTTGTTAATTTTTGTTGTTTGCTGTCTAAATTGCATGAGCGTTACTTCTTTTAGTTGTTTATTTTGTTCAATATTTAGTTAATCGTATTTATGTATATGTGTGTATATATATGCAAGTATGTGTACCTTCATTAGCACTATTAGAATTCGCTTTTCGATTATAACTAACGCGTCCCAATTACGAACGAACAAACAAACAAATATTTGTTCCACTTTTGATCTGGTTTTTGTTGTTTTCTTGTTAATTGAGAGAAACGTGCAAAATATTAAATTCTTAGTACAAATATTGTTTAAAAAAGGCGAAAAAATATATGTTTAAACGATCAAATCGATGCGCATTCTTTCTACAGAATAAATACCGAAAAACAATTAGGGACAAGCACAAACAGAAAACAGATTATTTCTTTTTTTACATATCATTTAAGAATACAAACGTATAAAAAACGAGAAGTGTATGCAAAAATAGCGCTTATTTATTTATAAAAAAATTTACTTTATATATTATATATGCTATATAGAAGATGTTATCCGCCTGTCTGTTGTCTGTTGTGTCTGTCGGTCAATTAATTGGTCTAATCACTGACTACAGTTTTTAGTTTCCATTTTAGCACTTTTTTACTTTTTAATGTAATCCCTTTTTTGTTTTGTTTTGTTGTAAGCATTTGCTATTTTATACTCAATTTTCTGTTATTCTGCATTTGCTTCTTAAAGAGTTAATTCTTTTTTTTTGCTTGTAATTAGGTTTTAATGCGCTTGGCTTAAAGTCTTAATTATGCTTTTCAAAAATGTTGCTTTTGGGATGGGACGATTTAGCTAAAGTTTACTGTGATTTTAAACTACATTTTTAAATTGTTTTTGTTTGCATTAATATTTGTTGAGAAAAGGAGCTGAGGGCTCTGCAGATGATGTAGAATGAGAATGATGAATGGCTTTCAAAAATGTGTTTCGTTTGTTTTTCTTTTTTTTGTGTGTTCTGTTTGCTATTTTTTCATGGTTTTTTTCGATTTGCTTTTGCTTTATGATTTACGGTTTTCGTTTAATATCAAAAGGAATGATATATATGAATAATATATATATGCATATATATATATATTTATAAAAATAAAACAATGCCTTTGCATATTAATCGACACACCGCGAATCTTACATGGGCCCATCGATGGCGCTCACTTTAAGCCGGAAATAATAAACGGAACGCGCCAACATGCTAGCCGCAATGATGAAGAGTGCAATATAGAGAATATACATGCCGCCATGATCCTATAAAGAGGAAGGTAGAATCAGTTATAGAAGTTGTATGATATGTTCAAATACTCACCGATGCGTATGAGATGGTGCCAACGGTCAGGCCAATGCTGCCAAGAAGGAAGAGAAATGCGACAATAGCAAACAGAATGCCGCGACTGTTGGCGAAACGTGCGCCCACCGAGGACACTCTCCTGCAGTGTGGACAGCGAGCCAGGGCATTGTGATAGGTGTTAAACTAAGTAAAATAAAGTAATGTTTAGTATCTCATACATTTGGAAAGTATTCTCAACTTTGTCGCATACCAAAAACGTGTCGGAACAGTGGCCACAGGTGACACGACACATGCCCGGCATGGTGGGCACTGGCGGTGTCACTGGACTGGGAGCCAGATTGATGATGCGCTTGCAATTGGGTCGGGGACAAGCGATGCGCTGCGACGAGCTCTTGCAGATTAAGAGACAATTGCAAGGACAACGCACATACTTCTTGCCAGGAGGCGCATTCCGAATGGGCTGCAATTAATCGTAGTTTATTAATTACTCCTTTTTTAAGTATTGTTCATTCATAATACTTACAGTTGCCTCGTTGCAGTGGGTGCACTTGACCACATGCTGCTCACGCTTGCTGGTGATGTCAATCATGTTCTGACACACCCGACAGGTAACCATGGGCACGCCGCTGGTGCTGCTGCTCTGATAAGGCGGTGGCACCTCATCGGGTCCAATGAACGGCACCTGTGCATTGCTGCCTGCAATTATGAAGAAGGAATATCAATTCATTTCGGTTCTTAGCTCTGACGTTGCGATGCAACCTTTGGTGTAGAATAAATACATCTGGCTGCAGTTGCAACTGCTGTGGCACTAAGATGCAATTGTTGCTGCAGCACATCGCTGCAGATGATACCGTGTGGGCGGGGGAACAGGCAACGCGACATTCAACAACGATGCAGATAAGTGGCAAGTGGGTCAAAAACTAAATAAACGCAACAAACCTGCATTTGTCGGCCACACTTTGTGGTCTGCAAACAAGTTAACGCTTTGTGCGCATTGACTGAGAACCAAGACTTAAACGACCAATTCACTATAAATAACTTGGATGCTCGATGGCTGCAAATCCGAAGTGATCAGGTTCTGGACAAAAGCAAAAACAAAGACCCTACAGCGGTGTATGTGTATGTGTGTGTGGAAGGGAAGGCCACGGCTGTTGTCAGCCTGACGATAATGGAAAGTATTCCGATGACTCATATGACGCCTTTCGACTGCTGCCAACCATCGCATCGCTGCTGCTGATTAAACACGACGACAACGACAACGCTGCTGTTGCTGTTGACTGCGCAACTCTGCGGTGATATGGAAGCATAAACAAAACAATAAGGGAATCACAAAACTCTGCGTAACTATCGAAGTTTGCATACTCTTTTAATGTTTTAAAAATATATTTCTAATCGCATTGCTTGGCGGATTTCTAGGAAATTGCAAAAGTTGTCGAAGTATTTGGAGAAATGCAATTAATCACAAGTACTTCTAGTCACAACACTTGAAATATTGATTGCATTATAATAATATTATAAAGGGAATTGCTAAATTCAGATATGCACAAATTTATAAACATTTCTAAGCGCAAGACTCTAGAAAGTGTATAGAAAAATAAAAAAAATTGATAAAAATAGAAAACATATATATTTACTACCTTTCATTGTTCAATTACTTTACTAATTTGTACTTGTAGAAAGCGAGCATGCTCTTGAAAAACAGTTACTTTAGTATTCTATATTCTTATGTATGACAAAAATTATGGGAAATTTTGGGAAATAAAAAAATACTTTGCGTCAACGCAAGTGAAACGATTTGTACTAAGAAAAATCACTAATTACTAAATTTGTGAAATTAAAATATATTTTGAGTAAAGGCAAAAAAACTTGTTTATACTAAGAAAAATCAGATTTACCAATTTTGCAAGGAATATTATAATATAATTTAACATAACTGGTAAAATTTAAAAGCGGCAACAATTCGTTAATTTTAATGAAAAATATACTCTATTAATGAATTTTACATTTACTAGATTTGTTGAAGTTCAACGAACTTACAAAAACTTTACACAATTCTCAAAATTTCATTCTTTTTTTAGACAGCAACAATTATTTACAAACAATTCTAATCGCAATACAAGATACGTTTGTTTGAAATTACAGAAAAAAATGAAATAAACTTGGACGCTGATAATGATGCACAGCAAAAACGTAAATAATCGATTGTCATACAAAAATGTAATATGCATAAAATTGGCAAATAGGAATTTAATCGTTACGCGTTGATCCAATTGGAGTTCCAACTAGATAAACAACTTTATCACATACATAGCTGCAGTTGTTGCCATATGAAAACTGATTGGCTCGGCGAGTATGATTGCGATTCGGCATCAAGTTACGAACTTTCTGCGAATGTCGCGCTACAGTCCAAAACCCAACCCACTCCCCCTCCCGTACTCTGCTCAAACGAAGTGTATTATGAGTCAGTTTAATGCGGGGGAAGTGTGAAAATCTAGGCATGAAATGCAAGACTACTTAGGCTAGTTGGAAATCACAACAAACTAGAGCGAGCCGCACACTTGTTGGGTTTCCAATGCAGCGGCAGCGGAGACAATGAATGGTTTTGGACCCGCATAAGATCCCAAAGTCCGGGTGGGGGTGACGCACTATTAGGGCGAGGATAGGGGAAGGGGCAGAGTGCAAAGCGTAGAGTTGAACGCACTTAACGAGTATTATTTAACGAGTGGGGGAATTGGATCATCACATACCATCTTCGTTGTTGGCCACTGCACTGCTTACGGGATTTTCGGCGCCATCGTCTTGATAGGATGAGTAGGAGGTCGGTGCGCGGGGCTGATCCGCAGGTATCAAGCTTTGCCTCTCGGGATCGGCCATATTGTTGTTGTTGTTGTTTTTGTTGCTGCTGCTTGTTCTTCTCTTTGCACACTAAAGCAACTCCCGTTAGTAATGCAGCCAAATTGCAATTAGCTTTGTTGTTGTTGTTGTCTCTCTTTCTGCACCGCAACGCAAATGCTTCAACTGCAAATAAGCGAAAAGCAAAAAGCACACCGTTTATTACTAGCTTGCTTATTGTGCATATTTATAGTAGAGAGCCCCTAAACAACAGCAGCAATTTCTTTCTTTGTTTGATGTGTTTTTTCCTACAATGATGTTTTTTCTTATTCGTTTTACACTTTTCTTTTATTGTGCTGCCTTGTTGAATCCTCCCTTTTCGGCATGCGCCGCAATAATCAATTTTATGGCCGCTGCAGCTTCAGCACCTTTAACGGGTCACCACACAAATTCCATTTTACTCACGGATGCAGTTTTTGCAAACAACTTTGCTTATTGTTTAATGTTTGTATGTGTTTTTTGTGCTATATTTTACCTTATTTTGTTGAAATTGCACTGCTGCTGCCGTCGACGCACATTTGAGTCAATTGGTCACACTATGGTCGTGTTTGCCTTGCACAGCTGCTGGTCACACTCTGTTGGTCCAACTGCATTGCAATAGTCTGCAGCTGTTTATGTAGCCCTGTAACAGAGTTGTAGCTGAGCGCAACAGCTGATTTGTGTGTTATTGTTTAACATGTTTTGCGGGACAAAAGTGAAATGTCTCAAAATAATACATCAATTGTAAGCAACTCGGATAATCAAAATACCAGCGACAGTGATGCTGAGACACAACAGATAAATCTGAGTCTATGTCGCAAAACACGATTGCGAAAATTCACACAAAGCTTCGCTTATGCTGCGCTGCCAATTCGAATTGTTGGTGGCGAGGAAAACAACGATCTAATTATGGGAACAAGTTCAAGTTCAATGCGTGAAGTAACATTGAACGCTACACAAATTATTGACGACAGCCCCGATGATGATATGGATACGGATTTTTATATCTCCAATGAAAGCAGCAACGATGGCGAGATCCTAAAACAACAAGTCTCATTCCCAGCGCGATCATTACAAAAATCAGATTTAAGTGTCAAACGAAAAATAAGTAGACGCAAAACGCCACGTAAATTAATGCCATATAAAACAATGTAGGCTTAATAAGTAGAAATAAGATTAGTTTAAGAAAATAAAAGTAAATTTAGAATTCTGGCTTTAAATTAAATTGCAACGAATATATTATCAGCGAATTGCATACAGGGCTGGCGACGTTGCAATACTTTACAACACTACACCAGGGCTACAGGTTGGCTTGTGTATTTTGGAGTAGTGGTAAATTTTTACAAGCACAACTATTTTTATGCGGTTTTTAATGTAAATAAACCAAAGTAAATTTAGTCAAAGAATTTGTAAAGTGTAAGTAATGGATGACAGTGTTAAATGCAAATGTTGCAATAAAAATTACATATTGCAAGATGCTTAAAAGAGGCGTGTGAAAATGTGCGATGATTTCATTTTGCTGTGCTTGCGCTGCTCGTTGTTGTATTGGAAACTTCGTCGTATCTTTGCATGACGCTGATGTTGTTGTTCGCGTAGTAGTTGTTGTTGTTGTTAGCTTAGGTAAGGGAAACGCAGAGTCAGCGACGCGCAGCTGAAATGTTTACTTAGTTGGCACCGCACGCTGTGGTGATGTAGGGCGGCAGCAACAACAATAATAAAAATCGGTGACGACAACGAAAACAAAAACAAGAAGCAAGAACACCTGTTCCTAATTGATTTTTCACATTTTCACCATTCACCATTTTCAGATCACTCGACGTTTTTTCAAACTGCACTAAACAACTGTGTTTGGGAAAATCGGAAAATACATTAGCAAACAGGCCAATCAAACGAATTTCAATTTTTAGTATAGAGTAGGAAAGTTACACAAAATTGAATTAGCAACGAACGAACGAACATTTTATTTATCAAACCCAGTTTGACCACCGACAAATAAAGAACACATATATTTAAAAAAAAATATGGAGGCCCCACCAATGTTCAACAGCGTCGAGGATGAGTGCAGATATTGGAAAGAGCGTTCCAAACAGTATCACAAAGAGTAAGTTGCTTAACTAAAGCAAAGAAGTTCATCTAACATCTGTTATCTCTGACGATTCTTTTCAGATGGACAGATGTGAAACAGGAATACGATGAATATGTTGAACAGTCTAGGGAAATGGAAGCCGAAATGGACGCAACTCTGGAGCAAAAACAGAGTCTAATCAAAGATCTCAGAGCCAAGCTTAATATGTTAGAACAAGAAAATGATTCACTCAAGGTTGAGCAAAGACTTATATTGCAAAAAAGTATTGTCAATAATAATTTGTATTTTATATTAGCTCAAGTTGGATACACAAGGCATCGAAATGTCCAATTTGGATAAACAGCTGGAGACGGTGAAGAAAGAGCGCGACTCCATGAAAGATTATCTGCGACAATTGGAGCAGAAGAACGATGATCTGGAGCGTGCACATCGCATACTCAACGAGAGCATAGTAGACTTTGAAAAGATGTTGGACAAAGCCTATGAAAAGAATGCGCTCCTTGAGATGGAGGTGGACGAAAAGGAAATGCTGCAGGAGAAGCTGCAGCGATTAATGGACGAGACCCGCGGTGAGTTATGAGAGGTATATATCAGGTCTATATAAATTATATTTCGAATTTATTGCAGATCTAAAGCAGGAACTCAATGTCAAGTCACGCTATACGCCAGCGAATGGTACAAACACAACAACAGCATCGGCTGGCAATAGCTCAATGAACTCCTCGACATCGCTGCCCAATGGGATTGTGGCCAATGGTGATATAATGCTGCAACATGACAACAATGTCACAAATACCACAACGAAGGCGACAAGCATCAGCGTCAGTGCGCTGAATGGCAGTTTAGCAAATCGAAACGAATATAATCAGCAGCAGCATTCGCTTAAAAGTAAGCTAATGCGTGTCCTTAAACTAACGAAAGCATGTCGCCATTCCAAGAAACACATTCCCACCGATTGCTATTAGTATTAATTTTTAAGCTAAGCGATAACGAGAACACAACACACTTCGTGCTCACACAAATCATTGCAAAATTCACATCGTTATAGATTTTAAGTTGTACCTTTTTTTATTGTCTCATCTTTTTTTTTATTTGTATATTTGTTAAGACAAAATTATTAAATGTAAGCGAAATTCTCAAAAGTTTGCAACCATTCTTCGTAGGCAGCAATATTTGTGTGTGTTCGTAATTTGTGTGTTTTGTACTTGTTGTTAATTTGTTAAATGTAATTAACCATCATCCATTCACTAACTGTGAGCTAGTCTCTGAGTAACTAACTAACCAGACTGTGTTGTGTTGCTTCCTTTTGCAGATCCCGAGAACCTTATCAATGGCAATGCCATGAATGCCAGCTCCCGCACCACGGCGCTCAACATTGTGGCCGACATGTTAAGAAAACTGAACGTAAGTCCCCCTCCAGCTTCAGCTTCAGCTCCAGCTCCAGAAGCTAAAAGCAGTCCCCAGCATGTTCTTACCTTCTACTGTATGTTATTTGGTGTATTGTACTTGATATATCTGCAATCCTGAGAGTAGAAAATTTGCTTAGTTGTTTGTCTGTATAAATAGCTACGTATCAGATATTCTGATAGCTAGACCCCCCAAATTTGGTTCTAATCTTTGTCTTAGTTCTAAGCATTTATAGTTTGTCTCTAATATTTGGCATACAGCTTTTTAAGTTCTTAAATTAAAGTGTTAAAGTTAGAGTCTAGAATTTAGGTGGTCTTTATAATTATCATGACAATCCAAAATGAAATTTGATAAGACAATCTTTTTAAGAGTACTTCAGCAATATTGATTACTTGCAGTTGGAAATAATGTTAGGCCGATAAATCAGTTATTATGCTGAATAGTGATTTCGGTTCTAGTTACGTTCGGTAATTTTATAGCAAAAGCAATGTGAAGAATAATACTTAACAATCCATGACCTTCGAAATACAAACTGAATTTTCTTGACAATACATTTTTAAACTTTTGGTATTGATAGTCATTTCTACTTAATTTTTCCGTTTCATTCAGCATATTAGTATATTTTTATTTTATTTATTATTTTAAATGTATATATATATATACATATGTAGACTACTGTTACTGTTAGGCACCAAATTATATTGAAGCAATTTAGTTTAAATAGAAATCGACTAAAAATAAACTGTCAAGGTTAGAGACTAGAATTTTTGTGACTTCTATAAATCCCACATCAACCTCTTAAAAGCCAAAAATTACATTTTACCTGAAAATATTTTTAATAGTTGGTCGATCAATCAGAAACTCGGAATTCAAAGTGAACTGCCTTGGTGTTACTTTTCTAAACGTTAGATAGTAATTTATACTTTATTTATCTGTTTAGTATATATTTATAATATAGTATTTAGTATATGTTATTTTGTAAAGTAAAATGTTTCAGTATAGTTTGTAACTGAGGCAAAGGAGTCTAACGTATAGTATTATTTTATTTAGTATTCAGTATAATGTCAAATATAGTATTTTTTTTAGTATTTAGTATATGGGTAATTCCAAAACGGAATTTGTCCCGTGCGAGACTCTTTACATTGAAAATAACATAAACTGAAACAATTTTAAAAATAAGAAAAGTTTATTTTTATAGCTCTAGATAAGTACTTTAATTAGAGCTAAGAATGGTTTTGGAATTTTTTTTCTGTTTTGTTTTCTGATGTGATAATTGCAAAAATTAACCGATTCGTACTCAAAACCAAAAAATGAACGAAATTATATATTTTATCGGAAAACAGATCAAGTTCCTAAAATCAATCTTAGCTCTAAATATAGTGCTTATCTAGAGCTTTAAGAATAACATTCACTTATTTTTAAAATTGTTTCAGTTTATGTTATTTTCACTGCAGAGAACTGTAAAAGTCTCGCACGGGACAAAATTTCGCCATGGAATTACCCATATGTTAATTATATATGTTATTATAGTGTTATTTTATTTGGTATTTTGTATAATATGTGTACTTAATGCTAAATATTAAATAACATAATACTAAATTTAACATATACTAAATACTATATAAAATATTAATACTATACGTTAAACTCCTTTTTCTTTAAATGGATTGCTGATATATCAAACAGTCGTAATCATGATCGACTGTAGCGTTTCGTTTTTTGGTTTAATTTTGGTTTTGTTTGTTG
This sequence comes from Drosophila kohkoa, assembly GCA_019972355.1. Classification (NCBI taxonomy): domain Eukaryota; kingdom Metazoa; phylum Arthropoda; class Insecta; order Diptera; family Drosophilidae; genus Drosophila; species Drosophila kohkoa. The sequence continues at coordinate 524,222 of BJEL01000040.1, forward strand.
TACAAAATTGTTTTGTTCGTATTGTTTTAGTGGGACAAGGCCTTGTTATGTCCTGAGTGTCAAAAGTTTCGTTGCATTTGCGAGCGTCCCGCGTTGTTGGCGGGCAGCAGCGAGTCAAGTTTGTTTCGTCGCGCCTTTGGTGGCAGTGTCACTAGCTCCACTTGCAACACAGAGGCAACAACGCCAAGCGGCGAAGGCAGCTGGACACCAGACTGCAATAATGTTGCGCCACAATCGCGTCGCATCAGCTTGACTAGCACAAATATTTTCAAGCGCTTTGCGGAACGCATGCGCAGCATTCACGACATTTCCGAGCCTCAGCCTGAGCCGCCGGCGCTGTGACACCCTGTGACACCTACACACACTGACACACACAATTCCACCCACACACACACAAATATGTTTAACGATATTTGTAATTTGCTTTTGGCTTTTGTTTTAAACTTGACGCTTGCATTTCAAACAAATTGCTTTCGTTAATAAACAATTTATAATTTGTAAATCCATGTTTGTTTTGTTTTGTTAACTGTATTGTATATTTTTAATTGTTCTTAAATAGTTGCTAATTAAGTTGTCTCATTGTTTTGCAGGCGATGGAGACGAAACTGAAGACTTATCGGGAACACGCGCCGCCGATGCAGCCACGTCAATGACCCGACGCAACAACAGCTCTTCGACTATCGTTGGAGGCGGAGTAGTAACAACAACATCAACAACAACAACAACAGCTTGCCACATGTGGCACAAACACAACACAACAAAACACATACCACATACAGTTTGCTGTGGCAATTTGTTCAGTTTTATGTTTAAAAGTAGTTACCAAGTTCTCTGCTCTTCTTCTGCCCTTCGTTTATTTATTTCAATTTATTCATTTAAATGTCTCGTGTATAAATTAACGATATTACGATAATATTACTTATAAATAACACTGCAATTATTTATAAAAGTATGTTTGACGTCTGAAGCCGCCCCGCCCAGCATGTAACGCCTTATTAAGTACTTGTATGTTAACTTCTAAGCATAAGAGTCGAGTTTTTTTTTCTCTCTTCTTGATTTTCCTGTTAAGAATGGCATGCGAAAAATTGTTCTCGAAGTAAGTTTTGGACTTCGGCCACTCATTGAAAATCGTTTTGTATATTTAGCTTCAGTCATGTCCCTGGTTATTGTTCCGTTACTCACACACATCCTCACACAGCACACACGGACACAGACGCTTGGTAAGCTCAAAGCACAAGCGTAGTGTAAAGTATAGTCGAGCTTTTGAATGAATTGAAAGTGCACTAATACATGTACATTGCCACCCACACACACACACACATTTAGGACATGACTGAATTAGAGCGTAAGTTGAAAGCCCACACAGCTTGTGTAGAAGTAATAATAATGATATGATGATGATGTTATGATGGATAGATAAGTGCAGCTGAGTCGAAAGTATTACAGCCCCCTTAAGAACAGCTTAACAAGCAAACAAATACTCGTAGTGTTAGAAAGAGAAAGATCTATATATATAGTAGTCGTGTGTGACAATTAACACTTATCACTTACAAAAAACTACAATAACAATTACAATTATAATTACTGTTTAAGCAAAAGACAATTTCTGACTAGAAACGACGATGACAGTCGTTGCCCCATTGCCCCCATTTTAGTTAAATTTACACCGTTCTACAAAATAATGATCTATAGCAAAACACAATTTATTCAATTATATATTTTAAATGCGAATACAAATTATGTAAAAAATGCAACAAAATTATAATTATATTAAATGATTAATTGTACATGTATAAACCAACAGAATGAAGATGAATATAAAGAGAAGGAGACAAAACACACGCTATATCTATATTATATACATAAAATTAAAACGTTTGTTTAATTTTGGCAGGGAAAGGGAGGAAATAATGTTTAACGTGTGGATTCTATACTTGATAAAAGCAATTTAACTTAAGAGCAACTTAACTAGCAAGTTCCACATTCCACAATAGCAAGTGCTTTGTGGATTCCAATTACCTCAAGCTTTCATGATGGATTCTAATTGGACTCAGCTTGCGCATTAGCTTTAGCACCTGCATTGTGAACTCAGACTGAGATGACTAAGTAACACCGTTGCCTAATCCACTTTTATTGCGCTTGCTATAAATCGTTTATTTTAAAAAGCAATTGCAAATTCATTGTCAACTTTAACCTCAATTGCAGAGACAAATCTCAACGTCAGTGTCGCAAATCCACTTCAAAGTAGCACACAAGCGTCAAAAAGTTCTTTGTAACTCTCATGTGCAATAAATAATTAATTAGCAAAATATTTGTGTTAATTTATCTAAGGCAGACGCGCGCTGCGTCAGTGGCTATGCCAAGGACAAAGCTGTCACACACATTCGTAAATAAAAACACACACGTACACACATACGCACACAGTTGCTTGCATTTGTAACTCCTCCAAAAGCTTTTGTTGAGTGCAGCTTTCGTTGCGGTGCGGCTTTCTCCTGTGGTACTTTTTACTTTGGTACTTTATTTAGTACATTTTTGGTGCGGGCTTGACGCTAAGCTTTGCCCCTTTGGAAATTATGCTGTCTTTGCGGTCAGGCTGAAGGTAACAAAAACTGAAGCTGAAGCTGTTGCGCTGACCTTGCGACACGCTGGGATTTCAGGGAGTTTTATGTGGGAGAGCGAGAGCGAGAGAGAGAGAGAGAGCTGCTGGCGACCGTGAGCGGCTAAGCTAATGAAAGTGCTCAAGCTCAAGGGTTAGCGGCGTGGAGTGTTTGGCATTGAGTGGGTATATTTTTCATATGCAGTGACAGCAGCAACAGCAGCAACAACAACAATAACCGCAGCACAAAAAGCGCAACAACAACAAATGGTACAAGCTTTTATCATACACACAGCACTTACGAAGTGCAGCCCTGGTAACCACTTCAACGCTGCGGCTGTTGCATTGTTTGTTTTTGTCGCTCGGAGATGATGTGATGATGCTGCTGCATGCACCATGCCACATGCCACATGCAGCGTGCAGCGGCTATAAGCGGATTGGGAATCGCACAATGCAATTGCCGTTTGAAATGAAAATGCGCAAGCACAAAAGCCAGCACAATGTGTGGGTGTGTGTGTGTGTGTGTGTGTGTGTATAAAATGCGTGTGTGTGAGTTTGAGTATTTTTAAAAGCAATTTGAAGAATTTTGCGTTGCTCCTTAATGAACTCCCACGGGCAGGCGAGAAATCCGCCTGAGCTAATTAACTGAGCAAAGCGCAAAACTACAGCAACAATTGCTTAACAAGCTGTGTGTGCGTGTGTGTTTGTGTGTATGTGTGGGATTTAACAGGGCGACAATCTGCTTGAGGTGAAATAACAACGGCAGCAGAAGTCTCCACATAACAATAAGCGCAGCAAGCCACAAAAAAGAGAGCTCACTAAAAGCCAGCAACAGTAATAACAACAACAACAACAACAGTAAGATGAACTTTTGGCCAAACATTTGGCAGCTCAAGTATAATTGTTTTCGCATAAAAATGTAGCCAAGCAGCTCGTAAAAATAAAAGTGTAGCAAAAAAGCCGCCACCACCAAAGCGAAACTTTTCATGTTTGCAGGTCTTTAATACAGGGTGTTTCTGTTAGACAACTAGATTAAAGTAAGCTTCGCATGGGCTTTATTAAAGCAACAGAGGAAGTTCTTCCCACTCCAAAGCTTTGACATAGGTTAAATGAGCGGGGGAAATCACAAACTGAAAAGGGTTTGCACTACGGGTAATACTGCTGACAGTTTTCTATTCAATTTAGCCCACGAAATGTGTGAAAATGTGTGTATTTCGTGGAACAACTAAATTAGACTAAAGGAAAGTTTTTAAGAACGCTTTAATGTTGCTAATGCGTAAAGAAAATGCAAAAAATACATAAATTACATTTTTACACCAAAGTTTTTAGACTCAGTTAAAAAAAGTAAAAAGTACTAATCAACTTATTCTTGGTTAAATTAGGTGGGAACAGAACCTCAACCCATCTTTTAATGAAGAATGATGTCTGGTTCCAGATATTTAACTTGTGGAATGTTTTGAAGCATGAATCGATTGGTACTTTGTTTAATAGTTTGGTTTCTTAAACTTGGGTACTTATTATTTAGGTTAGGTAGGGTAGAAGGGTATTATAGCTATGTGCTTGTCCGTCTGTCTGTCTGTCCGTCAGTATGAACACCTAGATCTCAGACACTATAAGAGATAGAGCGCTAATTTTTTTCGACAGCATTTGTCATGTTTGCAAGTTTCAAAATTAACATCCGGAGTTATTAAAGAAATACTTTTGTATGGGAAATCTGGTATGTTATGGCCCATTTTTGATATTTTGAATGTGGTATTATATCGATATACCAAATATACCACTTGGTATATATGTAGTATTTTGTGGTATATTTTTGGTATATGTTGAGAATATTACCGCAATATTTTGCTTTTATTCAAAATGGGTAGCGGGTATCTCACAGTCGGTCACACTCAACTACAGCTTTCTTACTTGTTTTGTAATATTTCAAAGGACACCCTGTAAATGCATTTATAGTATGTATATTTGGCATTTACACACTTTAAATATTTAAAATACGCGACAGCGTAATGTAAGGCGGCAAAGTAAATGCTAACGGAAGTATTCAGCAGACTGATGATGATGTTAATGTGGAGGATGATGATTACGATGATGATGATGCTGGTGGAGAGAGACTGTTGCGCCTTGGGGGTGGCGATCCTTGGCTGAATGGATGGATGGATGGCTGGCTGGTGTCCTGTGCCGTTATGCGCTGGCCTAAACATCAAACAAAATCGATATTGTGGGTGGTGCGATGGTGTTGCTGGTGTTACTCCACTTGACTCGCTCTGCCTCTCTCCCTCTCTCTCTCTCCGTCTCTCTGTCTCTTGCTCACTCAGAGACTTTATGTTGCTTCCTTCCTTCCTTCCGTTCGTGCTGTCTCTCTCTCTTTTTTCGGGTGTATATGTGATTTTCGGCATAAACAAGCAATGTAGACATATACACATAAACATGATTACACACAGAGAGAAGGTAAAGAGAGAGGAAGAGAGAGAGGTGGCAGGTAAAGCATGTGGCAAGGGGGACTGTTGCTTTGTTTGAACGCCGCAGGACGCTCATTTTTCGTAATGAGTTTGCCTATGTGGAGGTGGAAGCCGAATAGCATACACACACACACACACATACACATATAGAGGAGGTCCTGTCAGCAGGACTTTTTTTTTTTGGGAGTAAAAAGCAAAGCAAGGCAAGGCAAACAACAACTACGACACACACAGCAAAAAAAAAAGAGGAAACGTTGTGCAGCTGCTTTGGGATATTTTCGTTGTTGCGAAGCCTGCAATAATAAAAAGGCATAATTTGCTTTAATACACAGCAAAGAGAGAAACCTTTTCCACACACACACACACGCACACACGTGAGCACACACACAAAGGAAGCCCGGAGGTCATGTCTTCGCTTGTTAACACAGGCAGCAAAGCAATCACAGCAGTGGCAACAGCAGTGGCAATAGAAAATGGCGTCGCCTTCATCGTCTTCATCGTCGCCATCTTTCAGCTGACTTCCGGCTGGCATTACATCCGGGGCTGGCAGCTATAAATAATCGACAGCGATTTCCAAAGTGTAAATTCGCAATGAATGAATTTGATTAGTCTCTGAATGTGGCATTGAAGTGCTAAACTTGCAACCTGATCAATCAATGGAGACGGAGTCGGAGACACGAGACACGAGTTGTGTGCTGCACTTGACATTGCAATCAATTGCATGTGCTGTTAATTGTACCACCTGGGGGGGAAAGGAGGAAGCTCTGTGCTCAAGTGCACATCATTAGCACCAAGAGAGACAGAGAAGAGAGAGATAGTGTTAGAGATTTAATTAAATGGCTTTGGCCATTGGCATTAGGACAATCTGTTGATGCCTTTTGAATCGTTTTCATTTTCATTTTCATTTCATTCTCGCTTTGGCTTTACCTTTTGCATTTGATTTGCAACGTGCTTCAATTAGTTGCCACAATGAGTGCAACGTGCTTTTGTCGGTTTCTCTCTCTCTCTCTCTATGGTGTGTTTGCCTAGCACTTTTACTAATTGAAGCCACATTCAAGTGAAAGTTGAAAGTTGCTTTTTGCCACTGATATTGCTGCCGATGGCCTTATAAATTGCCCACTGAAACGAAACGAAACGAGACCAGCGCACACAACTTTTTTATGGCCCCATCGAGGCGCACAAATGCTAAAAAACATCGCACCTTTGTGTCATACTTATGTTCGCCCTTTCTCTGCTTTCGCTTTCGCTTTAATGCGTGTGTGTGTGTGTGTCATGTGTGTGTGGGCAGACAACATGCCAATGACAGGCCATTGTCTGGGGCCACTCTCTGATTTATGCACCACAAAAGAAAACACACAGACACACAAAAACTTACTCAGACATTGCCACATTTTTGAGTGCTGTCGTTCATTTTGCAGCAAAACGATGCAAGTTCAACTGGTAAATAGCCTCTGTGCACTCAACTCTCAGAGCAGAGCAGAGCTCAGTCGACACTCGACACTTCTGATCTGACCTGAGTATTCGAATTTACAATCGGCCCAAAAGTATGCTATGAAATTTTGACAGCACATTTTCAACGCATCAACATTTCCATTTCCCAGCATTTATTGCACTGTGAATGCCTGCCATTTTGAGGCATTAATTAACACTGTCTAACAGTCTGTGTGTCCTTTTATGTATGAGTATAGCAAAAGTTTAAATTGATTTTCTAGTTGCTTTTGAGCATTTAAAGGGTTCAAGTGAGCAAAGGATTTTGGGTGATTTGAGCAGTTGACTTGTTAGTTTTGAATAGACTTAAAATACAGGAAAAGATTCAAGTGGATTATGTTCCTTTTGTTGTTGACTGTGTTGACAGGGAAATGGATCATAGGCAGGCAAATTTTTGGGCTATTTTGGGGCAAATAATAACATATTAATAATTGGTAGGATTAGCAAGTATTTCATGCAGATTTATGTATAATTACTTATCAGTAATTTGTTGCTTTATTCAAATTCTTTTAAATGTTGGACAATTTTGCTTTGCTTTTCCATATTTCTCATTTTCTTAGATCGATTTAAATACGCACTAATTATAGGTGAGAGAATAATCAACTATTTCAAACAAATTAATAATTACATACCACTGTTTTTTTTGCATTTGTTCAGTTTGACATGCAAATTAGGTATTCAAATTTATTAATAATTGTCAGGAATTTTTGTTACACATACAACTCTAGTTTATTTGCATTTTGTAATTACAATACAACGCTTTTTGTTGTGGTCAATGTAGTTAATTATAGTAGGGTGAAAACAAACAAATTTAATCTTTGAGCTATTGTTCATTAAGTATATAAGTATAAGTATAAAATGGTGTACATCAAATGATGAGAATATTATTTATATTTTAACATATCAACAAGTGTATGATGAATTATTGAATTATTAAGAGTTTTTGAAGATGTAAAGCTTACTTAACTAAAATTTAATTTGTTTCGAAATGTCACAGATAATAACAATATAATCTTACCACTTTCGTTAGTATTATATATTATAATTTAAACCGGTTTATCAAATGTATTTAGTACGATTTAAATCGTATAAAAAAGGATTCTGATTTCGAATTTTCAGTTGTTCACTTATTTTTTTCTTCTTTGGGACGAATAAGCATCTTAGTTCCTTTGAGTTTACTTATTGCGTCAGCTTCAGACCACCAATTTAGACTACTGCCGTATGAATTTAAGTTACTGCATAGGAAAAAATTATTTAACATGTATACTAATACATCAAAAATAACATTTTGAAATATTTACCATTTAAAACATGTTTTGTACCACCAGCCATTATCAAACAAAACTGCACAATTCCCAGAATAAAGGTCATTATCCCGATCGAATGTTGTGAATTTCATGTTTTCGCTGTATCTCATCGCATCCCAAACATTTCCCTTGAATATACCCAAGCTAAGTGAGTATCCATGGTCCTCATCGGATATTTTGAAGTCATCATATCGAGCGTAGAAGATGCTGCCATTTTCGGCAACCAAATGTATGTAGAGTTCGTATTGCTGTAAGCTCGTTAGTCGATAGATCTTTTCTAATCCTAGGAAAAAGTCACTATCCAATGAACCGAAACCTTTGCGATATGTGGCCCAATCCCTGGTAAAGTTTTCTTCTCCACCAATTCGCTGTTGGATTACTATCCAACCAGGCCCAGCTAACTGACTATCGCATAGAACCTCGAAGGAACCAACACCAGAAACTTCAATTTCATGCACACCAGGATGATCTCCGAAAGGGAGACAACTTGAAGGAATATTATTATTATCTGATGTCCTATTTAATTTAACAATTTCTCCATGACTTATTTCAATGTCTTTATCTTTTTTAAATAACATGGTTTGCCTCTCTTCTAATTTCAAATTAATTGTTTTCTGATGTTCTGTGATGTTTTGAATTGTTGCAGAGTATTCAGAAATTTTCTCATCTTTTTCAATAATACTCGAATTCAGTTTTTTTAATTGATCCTCACATACTTCCAAATTGTTGGATTTATCTGATAATTCTTTTTTACACTCATCGTTACTCGCAAGAAAATTTGCATTAAGGGTTAATTTGTTTATAGTTGTTTGTTGTGAATTAATCTCAGATTCTAATTTATCAACTTTACTTTGTAACAAATGCAAACTGTTTTCTTTTCTTATTATTTTGTTTTTATACTCATCTAATTGAAATGCCTCCTTCATGAGCTTTTCATGAATTCCTACAATTTCATGATACTTGATCATAAGATCAGCATTTATTTCACTTATATGCTTTTCCTTAATTTCACTTTGGTCTAACTCATTACGAACTTGCCTAAAGTAGTTTAGCAAAGGCTTCACACTTTTATAGGTATAACTGCTGCACAGTTCATCTATTTGTTTGTCGTTCTCGTTCGTCTGATAGGAAGAAAATAACAAACATTAAGCACTTTCTTAACTGTATACACATATGTCAATATTCACCGCTTCTCCTGTTGTTGTGCCCACCAAGAATAGTTTGAGGATTATTAATAAAACTACGTTTATTTTTATTCTACCCATTTCGAATGTCTCGATCGGATTAAAACAAAGATGAATCTGAAACTAAATATTTCGTTTGAATCGATGAAGAGCTTAGCTTTGAATTTCGGATTTATGTATATATATAAAAAAAAAAACGTATTGTAAAGAGATTAAGCTCCAACGTTCTAAACGGAAGAGAGGTCGAAAGATGAAATTGTGAAATAGTGATAAGGAACAATACTACATTCTAGTTTTATATTGTTGTTGATATTATATTATTTGAGTCGACAGAATGAATAAAAAACAAGTAAGAAAGCTACATTCGAGTGTACTCGACTGTGAGATACCCGCGACCCATTTTGAATAAAAGAAATATATTTTGCGGTGTTTTTCTCAATATATACTGAATATACTGAACAAATACTAAAAATATACCAAATTGTATATTTGGTATATCGATATAGTACCGCATTCTAAATATACCATAGACGGCACAATATACCAGATTGTCAGCAAAAGCAACTAAGACCCCTAATAAGTAGACGATTTTGCCCATACAAAAGTATTTCTTTAATAACTTCGACAATTTTTATCTGATCGCAACCAAATTTTCGGGAATCATAACTACTATAGTAAATTTTGTATTTACCAAAATATACCAAAGTCGTAACTCTAGCTTTAAAATTACGCTTGTTATTCGATTTTTTTTTTATTTGCGGGGGCGGAAGGGGGCGTGGAAAAAATTTGAAACAAATTTGATCTGCGTGCAAACATAACAAATGCTGTCAAAAATTATAGCTCTATCTCTTATAGTCTCTGAGATCCAGTGTTTCATACGGACGGACGGACAGACACACAGACACACAGACGGACAGACGGACATGGCTTGATGGTGTCGGCTGTTGACGCTGATCAAGAATATATATACTTTATAGGGTCGGAGGCGCCTCCTTCTACCTGTTACATACATTTCCTGCCGGCACAAAGTTATAATACCCTTCTACCCTATGGGTAACGGGTATAATTAATAATAATGATTCGTCCAACAAAATCCCAACTTAACAATAATACTATTTTTAGGTAGCATTTGATATTATTCTTAATAGGTACATAATGCCATTTTGAATTGTCCAAAAAAATTTTCCCTAGAAATAATATTATTTTTAGGCAGCAGTAAATAAAAAGCTAATAATAATATTTATATTTATTTGTTGCTACTGTATTTAATAGCCTTATAATTATATTTCTGCTTAATTTGTTTACCAATTCAATCGATTAGGCATGCTCGCTTCGACTTGCCTTGGTGCTGGGTATTTGTTCTATATGGCAGCATTGAAATTTATGTTGCATACTTTTTGGGGCGGTTGCGGCTTGTAAGCGTAGCCCAATTAGGCGTAAACAAATTTGTAGCTGCCGTCGATGTTGTTGTTGTTGCTGTTGTTGTTGCTGTAATGTGAGCCACTGAGCGACCACTAGTTGCTGTGTATCTGCCCCCATGCCATAAACACACACCGCTGCTTCCCCCTGATCCCGCCCACAACTGCCTACCAGTGACATTGACAAAGTTGTTTCATGCGCGCGTCGTTGTTGCTGGTGCTGTTGTTGTTTGGTTTTCTTGTGAAAATATTTTGAACTATTGATACGCAAAAAGCAGTTAATGATGTTGTTACTGCGCGATGACGATGATGAAGTTCTTCTTGGTGGTGGCTAACTGCTTTGACCCTGATGCCAACAAACTGTTGCGTTTTTTTTGGTTGGGGGGTGTCTATGGCAAGCGGAGTTTAGCACCTGCGAGGGAAATTTGTCGCCCCTTTTAGGGGTAATTTTTTGTACCCCTGCGACGCAACAGTTTCTGAGTGTGTGTGTGTGTGTGTTTTTGTGTCCAATAACTTCGTGTGCCGAACTCCGCATTTTGGTGTGCGTGTGTGTTTATGGCGTTAGCTAAACAAAAAAAAAAAAGAAATAATAAGAAAACAGTAGAGCACAGGCTCCAAAATCGAGCAACAGTTACCGAATCCGAATCCCACTGCGTCCGTTTCGTGTCCAGAGTCAGTCTTCTTGGGGACTTGACAGCGTGTGCACGTGTCTGGCGCAAGGATAATCGTTATCGTTATCGTTACAGCCTATATATATACCCAGTCGATTCTAGATAACGCGTCGAGAGTGCCGTTACAGTCCGTTACCACTGGAGTACTACAAAATATTGGATTGTGTTCGGTGTGTTTGTGTGTGGAGAAATCGTGAGTAAATAGATTAGTGGGGCACACAACACAATAAAATGCCGCTTCATGTTATTTACACCAAGGTGGCAGGGTAAAGGAGGAGGGGAGGTGGATTGGAGTGGCACTTAACTTGCTTGTAAATCTGCCTGTTAAGAGGATTACAATGTTGCAAGTAATTATTATCGGTAGCACTTTGGTGTGAGCTTTTGTTGTAAGTGCTGACAGGAATTAACTTTGTTTCGATCTAGCCACGTTTTGACAACATTTTGTGGCAGCAACAGCCAGCAGCTTAAAGTATTTTTGCCATTTAGTTTTTAGTGTCGCACACACGTCCCCCCCACACACACACACACATGCTCACGCTGTGCTGCGTGTGTGTGTGTGCGTGTGCTTGTGATACACTTAATCCGACATTTACAATTTTTGCTTAAGGATTTATTTATGGATTCAATATGTGTACAACGTTTACATTGCTCAGCAACAGGACGCGCCTCGTACGTATGTGTGTGTGAGTGTGCTGGTGTGTGTGTGATGGTGTGTGTGTGTGTGGTACCTTTGCGCATATTATAAAATGCTTCAATGCTTTCACGTAGTCACCCACATCCAAGTCTTGGCCAACAACCATTTCTAGCTGCTCTCACACACACACACACACACACACACACACATTTCGGACATTTGCATGCGCACACAAGAAGCATTCTGAATACACGCATTTCAAATTTTGTAATTCATTTTGTAATGCATAGTAGATATATACGCAGATGCTTTGTGCTCAACTCAACTCAACCAGAGAGACAGACGGACGGACGGACGGACAGACGGATAGGACAACTCTCTATGCTTACATGAGAGTTGTGTGAGTCTTTTGGACTGGGTTTTAGAGCACTTGCTGAGCGCATCTCGAATGCACATTTGGCCCCAGCTCAGCCGACTCAAGTGTCCTTCAGCATGAGCTGAGAGGAAAGCAGAGTCAATCAGATTGGGCCCTGCCAAGTGAATAATTTTTCTTTCTAAAATACCCTGTAACTATTGAAACAAGTAAGAAAGTTACAGTCCGAGTGTGATCAACTGTGCAAAACAGTGCGGGATTATTATCAAAATTTAAAAACTTATTACTAAAATATACCAAAAATAAATAAATATATGTTTGAATAAAAGCAAAACTGTGGGGTACTATTCTTAAAATATACCAAATTAGTACTAAAATATACCAAAGGTTGTACTTGGTATATTGATATTTGAATAAAAGCAAAACAGTGTGATACTATCCTTAAAATATACCAAATTAGTACGAAAATATACCAAAAGGTTATATTTGGTATATTGATACTTTAATAAAATGAGAACAGTGTGATATTATTCTATAATATACCAAATTAATACTAAAATATACCAAAAGTTATACTTGGTACATGGGTATTCGAATATAACCAAAACAATGAGGTATTATTCTTAAAATGTACCATATCAATATACCTAAAAATACTAAAATATACCAAATTAGTACTAAAATATACCAAAAGCTATACTTGGTACATGGATATTCGAATATATCCAACACAACGCGGTACGATTCTTAAAATATACCATATTAATATACTTAAAAATACTAAAATATACCAAAGACTTTATTTTGATATAGAACTACATTCAAAATATACCATATAGTACAAAATATACCAAAGTAGCCAAAGCAATGAAGGTCCGTGGTTTTTGTCCAGCACTCTCTTTGTAGTATTTGTCTTTAATTTATTATAAATTTATGTATTACAAAATTGAATTGTGTGATAAATTAAAGGAACTTCTAAAAAGCTATATTATTGTGCATTATATCATTAAACTGTTAAAATTAAAAGGTTATTTTAGAGGATATCTGCTAGTCGAGCACATCACACGGCTAAACTTCTTGCATTTACTGCCTTCAAATTGAATTCTCAGATTTATTTGAAATACTTTTCCATTTGTTGTTCAACAAAGTTGCTGTCATCTTTGTTTAGCTGCATTTCTGCATTTTATTTATGCATTATTTTATGCATTGTAACAGAAAATAGAAAATGCGCCATGCTGATTTGTGAATATATTTCATTCCAAGTTTATTTTAAAAGCTACGATTAATTGTCGATAAAAAAAGTGTCGTGTTGATTTCAAATATATTTAGTTATTGACACAGTTAATTTTATAAGAATAACAAATACAAAAAGACAGACTTAAATATATTTCTGCATTAAATATGACATATAAATTTCTACAGTAATAACAATAAAGAACATATCTTGTGGTGGTTTAAATTATATTTCGTGAGTTAAATATGCCTTAATTATTTTCAAAAGAAAATCAAATATAATTAGAAAATTTACAATTTCTTTCATATGTTATATTCAATACGCGTCAATTAAATTTACTATAATAACGTACGAAAATATATAGAAAATATCTTGAGCTGATTTAAAATATTTTTAATATGTTAAACATTCCTCAATAAATTCCACAATAATTTAAAATAAATATAGAAATTATCTATTAAATAATATGTCTCAATTTTTTCATCAAAAACAACGTGTAAATATAGAAATTGTCTCGTTCTGATTTACAATATATTTTAAATTTACAATAATATAGAAAATGGTTAGCGCTGCTTTAAAATATATTTACCGCAATTAATTTCATAATAATTACAAATAAATATAGAATTGAATATTATTAAACATGTTTCAATTTATTCTACAATAATAACGTATACATATAGAAAATGTCTCATGTTGATTTTCAATGTATTTCATATATTAAATAAGTGTCAATTAAACTTACAATAATAACAAATAATAAGTGTAGAGAATGTCTAGTGTATATTTACTGCAATAAACATGCTTCACTAAATTCAATTTATGCTAAAATAATAACGTGTAAATATAGAAAATGTCTAGTGCTGAAAATATATTTAGTGCATTAACCATACCTCAATAAATTTGACGATAATTGCAAATAAATATAGAAACGCCAATTATTAAATATGTCTCAAATTATTCTACAATAAAGAAAATGTCTCTTGCTTATTCAAAATATATTTATTGTATAAATGCTTCAATTAATTCAGCATCTGTAACAAATATTAATAGAAATAGTCTATTATTGAATATGTCTCAATTTATTCAATAATAATAACGTATATAGAAAATAAATTTCGCTTCAATTATGTGCCTCGATTAAATTTACAACAATAATGCACATGATTAATTTCTTGGCCCAAACACAAAAGGCAAAGGCTGTCAAAATCTGTGTAAATCACTTGTGCTAAGCTCTCCTCAAATTGAACTCAAATTTGCTGCAAATGAAGTGTTAGTTTTGTTGCCTCGAGCTGTGCTTTATTATTTTATGGATTATTGTTAATTTCGAGGTCGATACATGATGTGTTTAAGAAGTGTTTAAATGCTACTTGCGAGAACAATGCAAAATTTCATTCATCTGTGGCGTCAACTTTTAATGTGAAGCTGATGAAACCATAAAACATTGTACTACTTGTTGCTTGCCACATTTAATGCAGTGCTGCTGCTGTTGCTGATGTTGCGGCTGCCTTGTGGCTGATTTATAAAATTTATTGTTGCCACAATTTGATTTGTTGGTAATTTCGTTTCTATTTTCCTTCGTTTCTTCGCTGTTATTTTTTTTTGTGTTATTGATTTCGTTTGCGTGTGACGGGAAAAGTCAGCTCGCAAACCGCGCACAGTGAGGGCGAAAAGTTGTCGCCCCTTCGCACACTGTTTGCGTGCATTCTTTTCCTACCTCTTCCCACTATGCTTTTCCGCTTTTCACGCTGCGCCCACACTCTGCGAGCGAGTTGTCCAGCTTGTCTATTTATAGATGAGTTCAACTCCCACATCCTGCGGAGCTCGCTTGAATATGACGACAGCGTTTGCTCCTGTTGCTCCTTCTTCAACTGTTTGTTGTTGTTGTGGTTAATGTAGTTGTTGCCCACACACACAAACATACACTTAGTTGTTATTGTTGCTGTTTAGTTGGGGCTCTGTGTAGGTGCGGCCGTCGCATAGCGTCAGAGTGAAGAGCAAACATTAACAAGTGTGTGCAAAATGACTAACAAGTGAAAAAGCTAAAGTTAATCTTAAACTGTGACTAGTGGATACCCTGGAAAAGTTAAACAAAAAAATTAAGAATGGAAGAAAAGAGTTTTGATTGAAGTTTAGACGTTGAAAGGCCTTAAAATTGATTGTAGTTTAGACTGCTAAGACTAGTGCATACCCTGGAGAAGTTAAAAAAGAAATTAAGATTGGAAGAAAAGAGTTTAGAATGCAGTTAAGATGTTGCAAGGCTTCAAGATTGATTTTAGTGTGGACTGCAAAGACATTTTGATAATTTGCCAGTTCAAAGTAAAATAAGAAACTTTCATTATGATAACTCAAATATTATTTCCTTAAAAGTGTAAAAAAAATGCTGTTGACATGTACTAAAGAAAACCTCGATAATACCACTTTTTTTTGGAAAAGCACTGAAGAGGGGATAAATCTTCTTTGATGTGTACTGAAGCAATATTTTCGCTTGGTTCTAACTCTCAAATATCGAAAGCAACGCTGATCCACATAATCATGCTTAAAAGTGATGAGCAGTCAAAGAACAAGTGGATATATTTTATAATTTTATGAATCAATAACATATAAACAGATCTATTTTATTCATTTCAAAAATATTAAGATGTTATATATGAAACAATTTCTTTATTGTCTAAATAGACAGATTGTAAATAAAGAAGAAAAACAAAATGAATACTCGTATATTATATAATATGTATATCAAAAATCAATAAAGAAACCGGAATGTCATTACCAAACAACCTAATATTAAAGTTGAAACTAAAGAAAATAAACATTAATGGAAGTAATATTTAAATAGATCTTTAGAAAGAAAAGGTATTCTTACAACTGTTTTAAATGTGCCCTAAAATTCCCATCCATTCCATATTCTCTCTCTTTCTATAGTCGTCAGCACCTTTTTTGTCTCTCACTACGGCAGCAAAGTTTGCATAGGGTATAAAGCCAACAAAACAGAAATTTTTGGACAACAACATGACAAAAATCGATAAGGAAATCTACAGTCTGTATAAGGTTGTTGTTACCAAAATATCAAATATGCAAATATTTGTTCGGCTGCTACCTGAAAATAACGTTAAACTCGCTTAACCAAGCCTCTCTGCGAGTGTGTGTGTTTGTGCGTGTATATGTGAGGGAGAGAACGTTGCGAATACTCAAGTGAAACGTTAGAAAATGTTCAGGGGAAAACGAGTCGCAAAAAAACAGTCAAAATGATTTCCAAGGCAATATGCGAAAATTGTCAGAAGGCGTTGCTAACTGAGGAGAGAGGAGAGAGGGGAGGAGAGAGAAGGCTGTCACCTTGACGCTGCCACTCAAATACACATATACATATATATACACTTATACATATACATATGTGATAGCGTTAATAACAACGCAAACAAGAGTGCAGAAAAATAAAGATCAAAAGCCTTCTTCAACAGGCTACAGAGTAAACATGTGCAAATATTTTACTTGATTTTATTAGAATTTCATTTGATTTGCCTACTGCTGTAAAGATAAAATAATAAAAAAGAAAAACAACAACAAGATGATTTCGTATTTCGGCCTTAAATGTCCTTAAAGACAAAAAAAGAATTGAGAAATTGCAAAGTGAAAGTGAAAGTGAAAGAGAGTCGCTGTTGACGCTGTTGAAGACTTTTCGGCACAGTTGGTCAGTTTTTTTCCTTTTCCTTCTTTCGATTTTCCTTTTCGGGTCCCTTTACCTGCAGCTGTTTATCATAATTTTGTTGATTTGCTGTCTGCCAACAGTAACAACAATAATAACAATAACAATAACAAGACCAACAATCGCGCCAGCCACCAAAATCAAAAAAAGGGGCGCACCGGAACTGCCCAAAAAAAAGCACAGAAAAAAGAAAGAGAAACGAAACGAAAGCAGAGAGAAGAAAGTTTGGCAAGCCAACAAAAACTTTGGCAAGTAAATTTAAATGCCCCCACCGAACAACGAACTTGCAACAGGGGAAAAACAACAGAGCAGAACAGAACAGCAGCAGGATGAAATGTTATTAAGTATTTTTGGCTAGCGCCAAAGACTTTAATACCCTTGAAAACCGTGTTCGCCACAGCACGAAGGGTTTACAGCAAGTTTCCTAAATATCAAAATGCTAATTTTCGGAACCTAAAGAAATTAGTTGCATATTAGTTTCGACTAATATGGGAATGCATATTTAAAATGTAACATCAATTTGGGGGATTAACAACATATTTCAAATTTCAGTAGAGCAAATAATTTAAGTTGCAAAATTCATTAAAATTGAAATAGAAAAAAGCTACAATTAAAATAGATAAATAAAATATAGATACAGATTGAGGGTATGAAGAGAACATAGATATTCAGAAAGGAAAATAATTAACATAAAAACGGAAAATTCATTTAAATTAAAATGGAATTTAAATTCGAAATTTCAAATCTGAAATTAAAATAAATAAATAAAATATTAAATACGGTTATTTCCAGGTTAGATATAGATTATATACAAATAATTTCGTAGTATTTATAAATAAATATTTCTAATAGAAATTTCAATAGAAATCAAAAAATTTGTAAAATGGTGTACATCAAATTATGAGAATATTATTTATATTTTAATATATCAACAAGTGTAAGATGAATTTTTGAATTATTATCTGAAGATGTAAAGCTTACTTAACTAAAAATGAATTTGTTTTTAAATATCATACATAACAACAATATCAATATATTCTCATCTATTTCGTTCGTACATTATAATGTAAACCGGTTTATCAAATGTATTTACTACGATTTAAATCGTATAAAAAAGGATTCTGATTTCGAATTTTCAGTTGTTCATTTATTTTTTTCTTCTTTCGGACGAATAAGCATCTTAGTTTCTTTAAGTTGAATTTCTTCATTTTTAGTCCGCCATTTTAGAGACCCGCCGTATGATCCACTTAAGTGACTGCATAGGAAAAAATGATTAAACATGTATACTAATACATACAAAATAATAAATTGGAAATATTTACCCTTTAAAACAATCGTTGTGCCACCAGCCTCTATAATACCAAGCTGCACACTTACGATAAGAATTATCCCGATCAAATGTTGCGAATTTCATGTTTTCGCTCCCTCTCATCGCGTCCTCAATATTTCCCCTGAATTTACCCAAGCTTAGTGAGTATCCATTGTCCTCATCGGATATTTTGAAGTCATCGTATCGAGCGTAGAAGATGCTGCCATTTTCGGCAACCAAATGTATGTAGAGTTCGTATTGCTGTAAGCTCGTTAGTCGATGCATCTTTTCTAATCCTAGGAAAAAGTCACTATCCAATGAACCGAAACCTTTTCTATATGTGGGCCAATCCCTGATAAAGCTTTCTTTTCCACCAACTCGCTGTTGGATTACTATCCAACCAGGCCCAGCTAACTGACTATCGCATAGAACATCAAAGGATCCAACACCAGAAACTTTAATTTCATACACACCAGGATGTTTTCCGAAAGGGAGACAATTTGAAGGATTATTAATATTATCTAATGTCCTATTTAATTTAATAATTTCTGATTGGCATATTTCAATGTCTTTATCTTTCTTAAATAACATGGTTTGCCTCTCTTCTAATTTCAAACTAATTGTTTTCTGATTTTCTGTAATGTTTTGAATTGTTGCAGAGTATTCAGAAATTTTCTCATCTTTTTCAATAACACTAGAATTCAGTTTTTTTAATTGATCTTCACATATTTCTAATTTGTTAGATTTATCTGATAATTCTTCTTTACACTCATTATAACTCGCAAGAAAATTTGCATTAAGTGTTAATTTGTTTATAGTTGTTTGTTGTGAATTAATCTCAGATTCTAATTTATCAACTTTACTTTGACACAATTGCAAATTGTTTTCTTTTCTTATTAATTTGTTTTTAAACTCATCTAATTGAAATGCCTCCTTCATGAGCTTTTCATGAATTGCTACAATTTCATGATACTTGATCATAAGATCAGCATTTATTTCACTTATATGCTTTTCCTTAATGTCACTTTGGTCTAACTCATTACGAACTTGTTTAAAGTAGTCTAGCAAAGGCTTCACACTTTTATAGGTATGACCCCCGCACAGTTTGTCCATTTCACGCTCGTTCTCGCATGTCTGATAGGAAGAAAATACCAAGCATTAAACACCTTTTTAACTGTATACACATATGTCACTATTCACCTCTTCTCCTGTTGTTGTGCCCACCAAGAATAGTTTGAGGATTATTAATAAAATTACGTTTATTTTTATTCTACCCATTTCGAATGTCTCGATCGGACTAAAACAAAGATGAATCTGAAACTAAATATTTCGTTTGAATCAATGAAGAGCTTAGCTTTGAATTTCTTATCTACATATGTATGCACACAATTTAGATTAAGCTTCAACGTTCTTAACGTAAGAGAGGTCGAAAGATGAAATTGTGAAACAGTGATAAAGAACAATACTACATTATACGTTTACATTGTTGTTGATATTATTTAAGTCGACAGAACAAATAACAAATTAATAATAAATATACCAGATTTTTGATCACGTAAAGATGAAACGACATACATACAATACAATCTCACCTCTTTCTTTCAGGCATTCCAAATATATTCAAATCTCTCTTAAAAGTAGCTTTACATATATTAATTGAAAAAGCATATAGTGCACTATAACAGTTATACCCAAATCTTTTAATTACATTTCTCAGTTGATCACTAGATCATTTTTTCTTTGGGGCGAATGAGCATCTTCATCAAAATACTAATTTAGATGCCGCCCGTATAATGCATTCAAGTTACTGCACATGAAGAAAAATATTTTATATTAAAAATCTTGATTTAAGAACTTTTGAATCTTAAAATGCAAATGTAGCATAAAATTATTGATTTTTCCAAGCTAAAAATATTATTTCATGATTGTTTTTTTTGTTAAGATCGGAACAGTCTTTAATCATGATTTGTAATCAACTTTTCAATCACCCGTAGGGTATACCCAAAGGGTAGAAGGAGGCATGTCCGACCCTATAAGGTATATACATATATTGTTGATCAGCATCAATAGATGAGACGATCTAGCCATGTCCGTCTGTCTGTCTGTCCGTCTCTCCGTATGGACACCTAGATCTCACAGACTATAAGAGATAGAGCTGCAAATTGTATACAATAATAACTATAGTATTTATGATTCCTGAAAATTTGATTGCGATCACTCATCGATTGTTACTTTGTTTAATAGTTTGCTTTCTTAAACTTGGGTACTTATTATTTTTATACCCGCTACCCATAGGTTAGATGGGTATTATAACTTTGTGCTTATCCGTCTGTCTGTCTGTCCCTTAGTATGAACATCTAGATATCAGAGACTATAAGAGATAGAGCGCTAATTTTTTTTCGACAGCATTTGTCATGTTTGCAAGTTTCAAAATTTTGCCAAGCTAACATCGGAAGTTATTAAAGAAATACTTTTGTATGGGCAAAAACGCTTACTTACTAGGGGTCTTAGTTGCTTTGGCTGACAATCTGGTATATTGTGTCGTCTATGGTATATTTTGAATGTGGTACTATATTGATATAACAAATATACCATTTGGTATATTTTTAGTATTTTGGTAGTATTTTCAGTATATTTTGAAAATAATACCAGAATATTTGGCTTTTATTCAAAATGGGTAGCGGGTATCTCACAGTCGATCACACTCGACTGTAGCTTTCTTACTTGTTCTTTTTGTTGCTGTAATTCCCAAAGCGAAGTTGACGCCAAGCGGCTGTTAAGCTCCGTTGTGTGTGTGTTTATGTGTGTGTGTGGTGCTCTTCAGTTATTATACGCTCACAGCCTAAGCTCTAGTGCTCAGTGAGAATGCCCACACAGGAGCAGAGTATGCGAGTGGAGTGGAATGGAAGCGTGGCAACGTGGCGTATGCGTCATGTCAAACGGTTTTGCAATGCTTTTCATAACTTTTTGGTAGCATTTTGTGTAATGAATTGTTGTGACACAATAATGTGCCCATCGTTGCTCTTGACCCTGCTCTTTTACGCTTTCACTTTTGTGCGCCTTTTTGGCTGTTTGGGGGGCAATTTAATAAAATATGCAATCGCCTCGTTTGCCGCGTGGTGGCTTCAACTGAGTCCTCAAGGGTCCGGCCGGCCGGCTTTTGGGGCAGTTGCCAAGCCAAACAGAAGCGTTGGCCAATTAAAAATATGGCGTCGTGGTAACGTGGCTAACTAAAATGCCAAGCTACAAGCGGCAAATGGCACACAAATGTTTATTAGCCGCAAAACGTTGCTCATTAAAAACTTCGTCACGGCCAAGCAACAGTCCCACCTGATCTGGATGGTAACTGGGCAACAAGCAAACTGGGCAACTGGCAATTGGGAACAGGCAACAAACAAACTGGGCAACTGGCAACTGACAACTCGTGGGGATTGGCCTGGACACTGACACTGGACTTATGCGGCGCGGCCTGATTAAAACTTTTTTGCTCGACCGAACAAAACGCGGCTTTAACTTTCTTAGTTAACTGTCTGGTCTAAGCTCTCCCCCTTTCACCTTCCCTTTCTCTCTGCACGTGTCTCTGATAACCCCGCTGACAGCCAGCCTAATTATGGACTTTGCTTTGCTTTACCCAATCATCATCATCGTCATCATCATCGCAATCTTTGGCTTTCATGTACAAAGCGAAAAACAAAAACACACAAAAACTAACAGTTACCCTAGAGACAACAATTGATACTGAGCAATTTGTTTAGGCATCGCTTCACAGATGAGTTGAGTTCTATTTTAGGTAAATAAATATGAGTTTATTTATGTAATTTATTAGGTTTATAAATAGCCAAACTAAATTGGAATTTAGCTATAATTCAAACTTTACATTTATCTGAAATATGTATTCTTATAAAATCGACTTAAAATTTGTGTGTTTGATGATAAATTTAGTACTACATTGAATTACATAATTACATAAATGTACATATAAATATATATTCCATTAGAACAGATTGCAGGTTTTTCAAATTATTTGATTGATGATGAGTTGAGTTCTATATTGAGCAAATAAACATGACTTTATTTACGTTGTTTATTAGGTCTACAAATAGCTAAACTAAATTGGAATTCGGACTTTAAATTTAATTCAGCTGAAATATAAATAATCCTTTCAAGAAAATCAACTTCACATCTTACTACAAATTTCCTGTTTATATTGCTTCAATAATTTTTAATATGAATTGATAAATTGTGTAATTGTTTAAGCAAATATGAATTTATATACTTACATATTTTATAAAGTATACAAATAGCAAAACTAAATACAAAATTTACATCTCTTCACATTTTAATCCGGTTAATTTAATTACTAACAAATATTTATTCTAATCGAAAAAGCTTAATTTTGAAGAGCGGCGATTTTCTGACATACAATTAGTTATGATTCCTTAAAATTTGTATAGTCAAAAACGTCTACTTACTACGGATGTTAGTTGTTTTGGCTGACAATTTGGTATATTTAGCATTCTGTGGTATATTTTGAATATTGTACTATATCAATATACCAAATATAGCATTCAGTATATTTTAGATTTACCTGACAATGCGGTATATTGAACTCTGTGGTATATTTTGGTACTAAATTAATATACCAAATGCAGCATTCGGTATATTTTAGTCTACCTGTAAATCTGGTATATTTAGCACTCTATGGTACTTTATCAGTATATGGTATTTAGAAATTTTTGCGGTATATTAATTTAGGATTGTTTTGGTTTTATTTAAATTGGGTAGCGAGTATCTTACAGTCGAGCACTCTCGTATGTAGCTTTCTTACTGATTTGCATGTGTATATTTTTATGCCAATAAACAGCTAAACTAAATATGAAATTAACTATTCATGGTAATTTTGTGAATATGCGCAAATTTAAGTCAGCTGAATGAAATTTTATATAAATATATAAAAATAATTGTGCATTTCATTAAACTTCAGCTCAGACTTTGCCAATACTTTGCTTATTTGCAACCCGATTTACTTTTATATTACACACATAACTTTTAAAGTCTATTATAAATATTGTAGATTATAGAAAATGAATATTGCAAAAAGTTGATCTAAAACTTTTAAAACACCTGTCTAAAATGTAAGCTGTTAAGTTTCATGCGCTGCCCCCACTTAGTTGATCCCTTTCTTTCTCCCAAGAAAAACTTTAATAATTCATTTTTAATTTAAAAAATCTAGCGTGAATTCTAGTTAAACCCTTTTGGCAGGCCATTGTACTAATAATCCCCCAAAAAAACTCGTTGACTTGTTGGATGTGGGCTTTAATGACCTGGCTGAAAGTGTCCCCAAAAATTGAGGTCCTTTCACTCTAATATTTTTGTTGTATTTTTCAGGTTTTTCTTGCCTGCAGCCTTTTTTGCAGCTGCTTTGATCTTCTTGTCGTAGCCTGATTGTTTGGCGTAGTGTGTCCTTTTTTTCGTGTGTCCTATTATTGTTGTTGTTGTTATTGCTGTTGTTGTTGCTAGACGGCGTCGAGTGGGTCGTTAGTTTTTGTTTGTGTTGTTCTTCTGTATTATTTTTTGTTCTACTTTTGTTTTTCTGTTTTGCTGTTTGTGTGCGGCACTTTGCACGGCTCAATGCGTTTTATGGCATTTTATGGCGTTTTATGGCACTTTATGGCTTCATCTTAAGGCTGCCAAGCACGCACACGCACACGCATACGCTCAAGAAACGAGCGAATTCAAATCGTAATCCAAATCAAAATCAATGACCATATTAATATAGAAACGTGAGCACAAAAATTGCGTATACGTACGAGTGGACAGCTCAAGATAAGCGTATTGTCGCTTGGTCTCTAATCAATGCATGAGTCAAGTGCGTGTCCTTCCGACTGACCGAGACTGTCTGCTTGTCTGTCTGCGTAGCAACAGCTGAAACTGTAATCATTGTATAGTTGACACTTCCTAACAACAACACGAACAACACGAACAACAACAACAACAGTTTAACAAACGTATATATTTACACAAGAGAGAGATCTGGATGTCTGACGCCTGGTTGCAGTGTTCCATTTAAATAATATATGGTTGACAGGCAGCAAGCACACGGTTGCACACACACATCTGTGGCACGGTGGATGGGGGGCAAAAGTTAAGCATTGCTGACACACGTTTCATTTATTATAAAATATGCAAACGCCAAGATGGCAGACGGCAGACAGCAGACGATGGCATGGTTACGGCATGGCATTGAATGATCAACACATTCTCAATTTAATCATAATAATGGCAGCGTCATCGTTATGCTCATTGTCATTGTCAATGCCATTAACCATCCACGGTTGCAGTTGCACTTGCCACACGCGTTGCACCATCAATTTTAAGTTCGATTTTGCATAATTAAAGCCAGCACATGGACATCTCGTTGGCAGCCTTTCTTTTTTTTTTATTTAAATGCGCCACACTCACACTTGCATAAATCTGGCTAATGGAAATCGAATGTAATCGATTCACTTCGATTTGTATTTGCTGCAGGGCTCAGCAACGAGGCGCATTTATAGAATATTTTGCTTGTCATTCGCTGCTCTTACATTGCTCTCACATTTCACCAGCTAAACGACAACTAGTTAGTTGTGCTCTGTTTTGTGTGGCAGCTGTCGATTCTCATAGTTACGAGTATTGTTGGCCTACCATTTTCTGTAGTTGATGCAAAGGATTTCGATGGGTGAGTTACAAGTTTGAGAAGTAAACATAAATATATTTAATTTTGCGAGTCATTCTTGCATACTTTTGTGACTGCTTAAAGTTTATTGTACTTATGAAGAAAATTTGTGAAAAGAAGATGGATTTAAGAATCGAAAAACTTGTTGAATTTTGTTAGCTTTGATTAGGCAAGTTGTAGAATTTATTGACTAACAAAAGTGCGAACTTTCTGAATACTGAATATTTAAAGAAATGATGAAGTGACGAATTAATTTTCAAAGTGATGTTCGTCTTTTTATTTTGCTAAATTCGTTGAATATAAGATTGCTTTTATGGATATCTATCTGTCTTACAATCTTATACGGATTATACTTGTTTTAATAGTGGAAAATTTATATGTGCTAATGACGAAATAAAAAAAAAACATCGCAATAACTTTAAAGAATGTGGGATGGACTCAAAGACTCATGTTAATTCTATTTGAGAACACAAGTTACTTACCTCTAACGACTTTCCCTCCGTTTTCTTTGTTATATTAATGTGATGCAACACTTGAGTATTTGAAATACTTAAAGAGCATTGTTGTGCCAGAAGGCAGTATTTGCGGGATATATTTTAAGGAGCTTATCTTGGTATATTTTGCACTTTGTGGTATATTTTGCACTCTATGATATATTTGGTACTCTAGAGTATATTTTGAGTGTAGTACTTTATCAATATACCAAATATAGTATTTGGTATATTTTAAGTAATTATTCGGTATATTATTTTGGTATATTTTAAAATTTACTATGGGTAGTGTTCATCTCATAGTCGAACTCACCCGACCGCACCTTTCTTACTTGTTTTTATCGATGCTTGATGCAAATTAAAGATTTTCGACCACTTTTTGAACTTGCTGAACTTGCATGTTTAAATATTATATTATTATCGAGTGTAATCTATGTAAGGTTTACTTGTATCAAAAGGGCTTCATAACATGTATTTGATCGAAAATAGAGAATACGACACCAAATTTACTTGCAGTAGCTTATTAAAACTATTAATTAACCACTCGCTTAATTAATAATAACTTGTTTTTATGCGCTCAGTATTATAGTGATTTGTGTACTAATAAATAAATGAATTCGATATGCTCATTATATTTTATTAATTACTACTTGCAATCGTTTCAAAACATCCGCTTCAGGTTGCGCCGTCAACTGATTTCACTAATTATTCATCAAACTGTTGAAAATCAAGCAAATGCAATATGAGAGGGGAGTGTGTGTGTGAGTGTTGTTGTGAGTGTGTGTGAGTGTTGTTGTGTGTTTATTAGTGCGGGTGTGTGTGTATACTATAAATATGCATTACCATAATCATGTGCTTATGAATGTAAAATAGTCGTTAGCATGTGGAAAGCAAACAGTTCAAACTACACTCATATGCAAAAGCTCTTGCAACTGCCACAGAGCAGTGCTAAAATGGCATTAGCCTCACACAGAGCTGCAGCTACAAGTTGACAAGCAGAGTGACAGACAGACAGACGTATAGAGAGACAGACACACAGACAGACAGACGTATAGAGAGACAGAGAGATAGAGTGACTGAGAGACAGGTTGCTGATGGACTCTGATGGCGACGCTTGGCGCGTTGACAAATCATTTCAATGCGACTGTCGACAGCTGGCGCAGCAGTGACAAAGCCATAGAATGAAGTGCAGAGCGGAGAGCAGGGAGCGCGGAGCGGGGAGCGGGGAAAGCGAGAAGCTAAAAGATGATTGACGCATGCACATGATGTCTCTGTACACACAGCTCGCTTCTCGTTTCGCTTTTTTATACCCGCTTACCATAGGATAGAAAGGTATTATAATTTTGTGCTTGTCCGTCTGTCCGCATGAACACGGTGAGCTCAGCGACTATAAGTGATGAAGTTATAATTGTTTTTCGATAGCACTTTATATGTTTGTACGTTGATCAAGTTTGTTTTTAAGGTAAGCCACACTCTCTTCCACCCCTGCAAATCGAACAAATATTGAATAGCAATCTGGTATGTTTAGTATATTTTAAATGTACTCCTGTATAAATATAACAAGTATATGATTTGGTATATTTTAGTGGTATATTAATTTGGTATATATTAAGACTATGTAATTGAGTGTCGATATACCAAATATAGCCATTGGTATATTTTTGTTTTTGCGGTATATTTTTTTGGTCTATTTAAAGAATAATACCGTTTGTTTTTAATCTAATGGAGCATCGACATACCAAATATAACCTTCGGTTTAGCCTTTGGTAGGTTTTTAGTATTTTTGAGGTCTATTAATTCAGTATATTTTAAGATTAAGATCGAATTGTTTTGAATCTAATTGTGTATCGATACACTAAATATAGCCTTCGGAATATTTTTAGTATTCTTGCGGTATATTTATTTGGTATATTTTAAGACTAATACCGCATTGATTTGAATGCAATTATGTTTCAATATACAAAGTTTAGTCCTAGGTATATTTTAGTATTTTTGTGGTATATTAATATAGTATATTTGAAGACTAATGCAACATTGCTTTGAATGTATTTGTGTATCGATATACCAAATATTTTGGGTGTATTAATTCGCTATATTTCAAAATGAATTCAGCAAGTTTTTGCTTCTATACAAATTGAGTAGCGGGTATTTCAAAGTCGAGTCCACTTGACTGTTGCTTTTCAACTTGTGTTTTTTTCCTTTGAGCTGGCTGCTTGCAAATTAGAAACATCGAAACGCGAATGACAGTCAACATTTGTATTCTGATTATGATCATCATCATCAGTTTTTTTTATGTTCATAGAATTTGCCAACCATTTGCCATCCAATTTGGTTATGAATTTTTTAGTTTGCTTTTCACTTTTCGCCGGCTGCCTGCTGACAACTATGCAAATTGCCAGCGCCCAACACCAGCAGCAACCAGTAACCAGCAACCAGCAACCAAAAACTAAACACCAAGGACAACAAGCAGCAGCAGAAACTGTGCGAGTCGCAAGTGCAAGCAAAAGTTTTGCTTATTGAAAAAGTTTCAACATTTGTCGTAATATTATGCAGGTCGTTGGCGTCGCTTGAACCCTTTTTTTTACTCCTTTGGCAGGGAATCCAGGCGGGGATCGTTGCGGTGCCGCAACACCCAATAAATAAAATAAAGCAGAAAGCAAAAAAAAAAGTAAAATAAAAATAAATAATGCGAGAGCTGTAAAAAAATAAGAATTGGGTTCGCTCTCTGGCAGTGTGAACTTTGCTTTTGTCTTGCTGCCACTCAACGCCGCTTCGAGTACCTTTATTTTGCATTTATTGTGCGCCAAGAGAACAAAGCAAATGCTCGAATGCCCGGACCCGGCGTCGAAGCCGGATCCGCACCCAAAACGGACCCTCAATGGGATGCCTTGTCCCAATGCCCATACCAATCTAAAGGGGGCTCAACAGAAGTTCAACGCGTTGATTGATTGTGTCAGAAGGTGGGCAACATCAGCAGCAATAGCAATAGAATGTCGAAAGGTGAAGGGCGCGCTGCCAAGGGTGCCAAGGGTGCCAAGGGTGAGTTGCATTCAAATCGGGGGCAATGGCAATGTAAATTGTTTGGCTCCTGCTCGAGAGACGTGGCAGACGATTCTCGTTGTTGGCTGTTTGCATAAGCCAAGCAAATGAAATGAATCGAAAGCTGTTCCAAGTGCTTTAAAAATTTAAATGCCTGTTGACACAGGTGTGTGTGTGTAGTTGTGTGTATGTGTGTACTCTCTCTCTGTCTATGTGAGTGCGACTGGGCAAACAGATGGCTCTGCAACGTGATGGGCATGTTAAAGCTTTTGGTCTGGCGTATTAAATTACAGCCACAAAATTGGTCGATTAGTCGCTCGCTGGCTGCTCTACGCTTTTGCCACACACATTTTGTGGCATATACGACGGACGATGGCAACAAGTACAAATTGTTGCGCATACGCAGCGTTTGCCGAACCGAAACGAACGAAGACAATGGCGAACGCGTTTTATTTTTGTGGCTCATAAACCTAAAATATAAAATATATATCTTTATAGTGAATGACGCTTTGAGGTTAAAAATAAATCAGCGGCCCACGTGTCGTATGCGTAATTTTATATGCTGCCATCAAATGAAATATGTGTGTGTGTGTGCATTGTTGTTTGTGTTGTGCTTTTTAGTCATTTGTGAAAAAATTGCCCAACAAAGCGTTATTAAATGAGACATTTAATTAATTGCCGTGGCCCGGCTGCAAATTAATTATGTAATCTTAGCACCTCAGGCAAAATGAGTGCTTTAATCAAATTTAAAAAGCCCAAAGTGCCAGCGAGAAACAGTTCGACTGCGAGCGGAAAGAGATACGAGCGGGAAAAGCAACAGTGCCTACAGCTGTATACACACATGTGCTGAAATAAATTGAATTGCATACATCCAGGCGCCGGCACGCACTTGACAGCTGGCCACAAAAGCCAAGCAGCCAGCCATGCAGCCAGTCAAAGTGAAGGCCAAGGAACAGCAATAGCAATCGCATTCAGCACGAGAGTAGCTCAATTAATAATCTAGCGAAACCAAATTAAATTGGAAATATGAAGTATATTAAATTGGAAAAAATTTAAAGGCAAACATAAAGAATTTTGATTTATTTTGTTCATATACATTGTGTTGTTAAGGTATATTTTCTATTGAACTGTTTCTTTACTTCTAAATAAAATTTAAGAATTTAAATATTGTTCATAAATTTAATGACTTGTTTAGTTAATGCAAGCTAGCTTTTATTTAAATATGTATCTAAGTTATACGTTTTAATGTTTATTTGACTTCGAGCGACATCTGAATCCATCGAAGAAGTAGCGATATTCGCAGTGGATATTCACAAAATATTTTAATATATATATTAATGACCAACTAGAGATAAGAGATAGATACTGAGTTGTTAAGCTTGATTTGATTGTCTTTGATTTGAATAAGAATAAAATAATATTATTTATATTATATTCTTAAAGCTAAATCACAACTCTTTCAACGTTAGTTCAGTTAGCAGATTGTTTTGGTACAATTCGTGGCTTGAACTCATGACGTATTTTAATAAAAATGTCATTAAACTAGGTTAGCTTCTTGGAATAACATTTTAATTTAATGTCAATTATTTCAATCAACTAAATGCTCTAAGTCGAAAAATGTAAAATCAAATCAATTCCACAGTTTATTAATAGGCTTGCTTAACTGTATTTGATATGACAAAGTTAAATAAATATTCAAAATTATGATGTTGTTCTGAGTTTTTAAAAAATCTCAGCTATTTTCAATACTATTAAATCGAGAATAGTTATGATATGATTCTTATCAATTAGAAAACAAATGAAATGGAAAACACCTTTCTTATTTTGTTTTTTTCTAAGATGCAACTTACATAAGTTCTTTATTAAAAGATGTAATTAATGCAAGTCCAGATTTTTGCTTGGTCATTTCTATTTAAACAATCATTTAATGTTGATTAAATAAAAAACGATTAAATTACACTGTGCTTTATTGCTTTTGTTATAGTCAAATATTTTTAATTAAATTTGCGTTCCGTTAAGGTTGACCTCGCTTAAGTGCAGATGTCAATGAACGATCTAGATGTGTTTATAACATATATAGTATGTAGATGTACATATGTGTGTGTTTATTATGTGTTTATGGCAGATAGAGAATATGCTTGCTGGCATATAATAAGTAACAAAGGCAACCAAAAAGCAATGTTTATTTTGATTTACAAACTGAGGCGGCAATTGGAGGGGAGTGTAAGGGGGCAAGGGGAAGGCAAAGCGTCGACAGAAGCTCAACTTTTCACTTGACTACAAATAAAAAGCAAAAAAGGAAGAGAAAAGAAAGTATATTTTTGCAAAAGTATTGTGGCAACGCAAGTCTAAATACAAATACAAATATCAACAGAAGGCAGCGAAAACACAAACATAAAGCAAGTCGCTAGCTCAAAGAGGGAGTGAAAGAAATAGGAGAGAGAGAGAGAAAGAGAGAGGGGAATACCCACGCACACACACTGTCACATGTGTATCGATGGACAGATGGACACGGGGCAAAGCAGAGCAGAGCATAATGGCAACGTGTAGCACCGCAGCAGGAGCAGAAAGTCCTGGGCTTAGAGCTTAAGCCTGCTGCGACAGGACATTTAATCTTCTTGTATTAAGTTTGGTGTGAGGAGGAGGGAGAGATAGAGAGAGAGGACGACGCACTGCAGCCAAGAAGCGAGAAGCGAGCTGGCAAAGATTTTCCCAGAACGCGCAACAGACCGAGACGAGAGTTCAGAGTGCGAGAAACCAGCAAAACAGATTCAAGTGGCAGAGGAAGGCGGTGGGGGGCAAGGGGCGTGGTCTAAAGGGTAATGCCAAAAGCTGTTGCTGTGATTTTTATTGTAATTCTAGGAATTGTTATTTTACTTTAACAAGCCCAAACCGAATCTCAGCGGCAACGTTTTCTGTATGTGTGTGTGGTCTATGTATGTGTGTGCTCCATTTATGTATGTGTGTGTGTGTGTGTGTGTGTCAAGTTAACTTGAGAAATGTCATGGGGCCAATATCAAATGTGTCTCTTTGGCGAAGTGTCGTCTATTTGAGGTCTGACGCAAATTGGCATCTCACAATAGGCAAAAGGATGCGGGCTCATGAATACGAATACGAATAGAATACACTCGAATATACACTCGAATACATTCGTATATACACCTCGAACAAAAACACTCGCACACACACACTCTCAAGCGTCTTGGGTTGCATGCAACAAAAATACTTGAAGTGGTAAACCCAATTCATTAGGCATGTGTAAAAGTAAACCAAATCAAATTGAGCTAATTTCCTGCGGTTCTTAAAAGCGAGACACACCAACAACAACAACAACACATTCATTTTGCTTTTTCTACTGATAGATTGATTTTACCATAAGAAATTGATATGCAGACAAAAGCACAACTTGTGGCTCACATATCGTAAATGCTTTTGTCTGCAGAAAAATACAACAAAACAACAAAAATATAATATATTCTGTCTGCTTCAGTTTTGCATTCGATATGCACAAATAAAAAACAATGGAAATTGTGAGAGAAAACATTTTATTGCATGAAATGAATAAATAAAGACGACGAGTATTTAAATGACCTTTATATTTTGATTGCAGCAGCAA
Source organism: Drosophila kohkoa (assembly GCA_019972355.1). NCBI lineage: Eukaryota > Metazoa > Arthropoda > Insecta > Diptera > Drosophilidae > Drosophila > Drosophila kohkoa. Next base: position 556,465 of record BJEL01000040.1, read on the forward strand.
AAGATAATAAACAGCTTAGCTTTTAAGATCACAATGCAAGGTTCAATTATTTCAAAAATATTAGTTTTTGTTTAAATGTAAAGTTCGTGAATGAAATAAAGTTGAATTGGAATTTAGAGGTAAAGATGAGAATATATATAATATTTATATAAATTCGGATAAAATGTTTGCCAATAATACATTTTTTGTTCGTAAATTTCATTAAAGATTGAAAAGGATTGCATTTTCATACAGAAGGACGCAGTTTGTCTGACAATTTGGTTTATTTTGAACGTATGGTATATTTTGTACTTTGTAGTATATTTTGATTCAATATCAATTTGTTATATTGATATATATATATCTTTATATGCAGTATTTGGCGGTTGACTTGGTATATTTTAATATGTTTTGATTTTATATAAAAATAGGTAACGGGTATCTGACAGTCGAGCACACTAGACTGTAGATTTCTGATGCGTAAGAGTTCACCCATTTTAATTTTTTGAATCTGAATACATTTTTGAAGCTTCAGGAAAAACTTCGTTTATCTTTGTATTGATTGCCTTAGGACGGCAAATGTTTATAAAAGTGTCTATAAAGAAATTATATTTAAAAGACTTTGGTATGATTTCGAGACCAACAAAATGATAAAATAAACTAGCTTTACCTTTGTAAATATTTGATTAAACCTGCAAAGGTTGATTAAGCTTTAAAATGTGTGGAAATAAGTTATATTTAATTGACTTCTAAATGCTTTTGAGTTCATCAAAATGGTAAAGAAATATGATTATATTGTATTGATTTCTTTAAAGCTTCACAAATTTGTTTAGCTTCAAAATGTTAAGAACAAGATTTAATGAACTTACTTCTAAATGCATTCGAGTGCATCGCAGTGGTAAAGAAAACAGCTTTAATCTTTGTATTGATTTCTTTAAGTCTTTATAAATTTTCAAAGCTTTAAATTGTAAAGAAAAAGATATAACTAATTGAGTACTGAATGCATTCAACTGCATCAAAGTGATCTTAGAAATTGTTAAGTTGACTCAGGAAGTCTGTCTACTTTTTCATTAACTGAGTGCTTAAATATTAAATGTTGCCCAGCAAAGACAACAAAAAATATTGCATATTTGGCATAGTTTGCAGTATTCACATTTCGTGTTGCAAGTAAGAAAAGTGCACACATGTCCGTTGCACACACGAACACAAGATTTTTATGGCATCTCCTGGTTTCCTTTTTTGTTGTTGCTAGTGCAAATTGATTGCCGAGTCGACAAACAAAAGTTCCTGTTCGGAGTCAATATGCATCCGTAAAATGTGCTGCCAAGCAAATATTGAAGTTGCAAGGCAGCTGCAATTGAGATGCACATAGAAAGGGAGAGAGAGAGAGAAAGAAATAACTACTTTGTGCTTTAATAACAGAGATAACAAATGAGTGGGAGATTGCCTAAAAGTATGCAATGGAAGAAGTGAGTAGGAGGCAGACTAAAAGGAACTCAAAGGGGTTTCTACAGGAGAGATAAGCAAAGAACGCCTTTAGCTTCGTCTGGTGGAAATGGCAGCTAACCGAAAGTGTGAACAATAAAGCATAGCATAAACGAAACTAATTTCCGGCTATCGAGCAAAAGCGCAAGGGCATCAAACCGGAAATCGAATTAAGGGCGAACAAAAACAAAAAGAAAAGGCAAAGGATAATAAAAAAGGGTTTGCGTGACTCTAATTAGTGAAGTGTTTGTAGTTGTTGTTGGCTGCCAACTCTAGCACGAACATTATGTGGCTTAAATATGTTTTACAACCGTTCATTTACGATGTGGCACAGTTCAGTTGAGTACAGCGAGAGCAGGTAGTTGTTGCAGGTAGTCTGTAAATAATGCAGTTGGTCTCAGGTCTCTCGCTTGTGTTATGTGCGCGCTGCATGTGCCACGTGCCACGTTGCACAAACAAAATGACAGCAGCAAAGTGCGAAGCTAACGACCTGGCCGAAACATTTCAAAAAGCTATGACATGCAGACAGCGAAGAGGGAGAGAGTGGAAAAAGGAAAATAGCAACTGCAGCAAAAAGAAGCAGAGTGCGAAATAGAGTTGCTGATGCAAGTGAGGGGAGGGAAAGCAGAGTGCGGGTAGCCAAAGCAGAGGCAACTTCAGTGCAGCAGAGATAAACAGTGGAAGCAACAGGAAACAAGTAAGAAAACTACAGTCAAGTATGTTATATTCAACTGTGAAATACCCGCTTTAAAATACTTAAATATACCATAGGTTATAATGGGTATATTGACATAATACTAGATTAAAAATATACCAAAGAAATACTTAAACATACCAAAGGTTATAATTTGTATATCGATATTCTGCTTGATTGAGAATATACCATAAAAATACTAAATACTAAAATATACTGTAACAGGTATATCGATATGCCACTATGTATATTAAAAGCATACAATATACAAAAATATACAAAGGACTATTAATGGTATATCGATCTACTATAACATTCAAAATATATCATAGACACTTAATGCTAAAAATATTCCGAAGACTTTAGTTAATATATCGATAAACTGCCACAATCTAAAATATACGGTAGCGTAAAAAGTAAAGACGAGACTGGGTTCGTCGAACGTCTTCGAAGTTGCGTTGAGGTGTGTTTGTAAAATATACTAAAGACTATTATTGGTATATCCATATAGTACAACATTCAAAATATATCATAGATATATTTAATGTTAAAATATATCGAAGACTTTTATTGGTATATCGATAATTTACCACAATCAAAAATATACAGTTGAGTACAAAATATACCAGATTATCGACCAAAAATAAATGTACCGAAAAAATAGTAAAATATACTGACAACTTTTATTGGTATTACTATTATTATCGATAATAGCTACTACTAGATTCAAAATATACCATACAAATACTAAAACATACTAAAGACTATAATTGGTATATAAATATACTACAACATTAAAAAATACCATAGATTCTAAAATATATCAGATTGTAAACCAAGATTCGACTGCAGCAACCATATTTTTCAATATAACATATCTTGAATAACTTTCACAATTTGTATTTTCTCTAAGTTATATTATTTCAGTTGTTTATGCTGATCAGGAATATATATACTTCATGCAGGTTAAAAATGACAACGGGTATAAATAGGAGTGAGAGCGAAAAAAGCTGGCAAATGGAAGCTAGAAGCAGCAAGAGTGCAAAATGCAGCTATAGTCGAGGGTATTGGAGTCTGTTGTCCAGAGAATATATATATACATATATATATAGTATATAGCATAGCTTGTTGCAGATGCTGGTAATATGCAATATGCATGTTGTTGCCACAAAAGTTGTTGTTGGTGTTGCTTAAGTGCAGTTGCTGCTGCCGCTGTTTGGAGCAATTGCGATTGCCGCCCGCATTTGCATGCGCACATCGCATTTTTACGCATTTTCCGTGGGATAAACGAGGGCAGCGAGTGTTGTACATCAAAATGCAGCAGCCAGCCAACTGCTGGCCATGAAAAATGCATTTCAATATTTTTTACTCAGCGCAACAAAAAGGAAAAAGAGAAAAAACTGGAGCGCTAATTAATGGCCAACTTTTATGCGCGTGCATTGCATTGAACTGGACGGGAGAATAAAAAAGGGAAGCCAAATGGACGAAGGTTGTTGCCAGGACGACAACAAGGAATCAGAGCAAAAACATGTTTTACTCCCCTCTTGATTTTCCTCTCTTGCGCTTAACATAATTACGCTTTTATTCGAGTGAAAGCTAGGCGCAAAAAACATCGCACGAACTGCAAAAGCCAAATAAGTGTGTGTGACTGTGTATAAGTGTGTGTCTTTGTGTGTGGGCTGCCAAAAGAAAATACTTTTCCACTCACACATACTTACACACACACACACATACGTTCGCAGCGAGTTCACTCGCTTAATTTCCGGAGTGTTGTTCAGTCAGCGAACTAATTAAAAGTTCAGTATACGTAAAATAGAAAAGGGCAAAACGACTCTCAAAATCCTAGCTACAAAATGCTTTGACCTTGTGTCTGCATTTTCCATTTTCCTCTGTCTGCCCTTGGACCTTGGCATCCACACACACACACACACACACACACACACACACACACACACACACACACACACACACACTCACACACATATATAAACGCGCAGAGAGTCACAATTTCTGAATGCCAAAATCAATGCCAAACCCAATGTTGAAGCTCAGTTAACAGCTAAAATTTCCACTTGGCATCTCCCTTTGGAATCCCCTTTGGGCTTGTTCGACAGTTCGCCATCAACTAAAGCAGAGCTTTTAAATACACTAACAGCGGGTATTAAATGTTTTTCAAGTGATATGATATTGCATAACACAGATATTGACTCAAGTGATGACTTGGTTGCATTGGCTTTAGCTAAAATGTGCACTGACAGTTTTGCATGAATAGTGAAGAGAATGGTGCGATTTAAATACTCTAAATGAAGAGAATCATATTCTATATTATTTATTTTTAACTAAGCAAATTGTCAAGTGCATAAGTTTCTTTTTTACATATTGAAGGACAGTTTGTGGTTTAGTTTGGAATGAAATTATGCACATTAAAAGGGACTTTGAAAGGTATTGTTCAGAGCAGAAAAAAAGTTATTATTACATTTATAGCGATATCGTAGTTAGTTATCAACAATTTCTAGGGGAAACTTAAATCTATATTTTGTTTTAGTTATGTAAAATGTTCTCTATTGAAATTATGAAATATATTTAAAATTCAGTATTTGGCTGCGTTTGTAACTACAATTAGTCAAATCAAATTAGACTTTATAGAGTATTGTGGAGAGTAGTTTTATGTGGTTAATTGTTCATAGCGACATAATAGTTATTTATATTATAAAATACTTATATTTTATATTTGATCAATACTATATTTAAATAGTAAATCAACACTTTCTGTCTGTTTACTTTACTTATATATTCCACCTAAGTTTGATTCTGGCTTTGAAACATAAACGAAAGAACTTAAATGAGACTTTACAGAGTATTATAAAAAGCAGAAGAATATATATCGAGTAAGCATATAGTCTATAACTATGCCACATTTATATTATATTTTAAAAACTCGAGGGGTAAATTGGAATTTATATGTTTAGTTTTGATCACTGCTTTTAAATAATAAAGCTAAATTTCGCCACTGTTCACTTTACTTAAGTATTTCAGCCTATTTTGTGGCTTAGTTTGTAGCTTAAATTAAGCAAATTACATTATACTTTTTTTTACATTGTACATTATATTACCCTATATAGTATAATACTTATTTTTGCATTGTACATTATATTACCATACTTATATATTAACAATCCCCAAGAGAAACTTTAATTTATATTTTACTTTCTTCATCTTTTTTATCAAGCTTCAAATAATAAAGCAAAATTATGTAAATGCCCCAGCTAAGTTTGTGGCTGAGTTTGTTACTAAAATTAATAAAATTAAATTATGATAGTGCAGAGAGCAGAGGTAATTTATGTATAGACATAGACATAACTTCTCTATAAGAAACTTTAACTTATATTTTACTTTTAGTCACTAGTTTTAAATAGTAATGTAAAATTCTGTCTCTTTTAATTTTACTTGAATATTCCAACTCATTTTGTGTCTGAGTTTGTCACTTTAATTAACCCAATTAAATTAGACTTTAAAGTGTATTATAATGAGTAAAAGTATACTATGTGGGTTTATAACTATATCATACTTATTTACTAACATTCCCCAGGAGAAACTTTAATTTGTATTTGACTTTTTTATGACTAGTTTCAACTAGTAAAGCAAAACTTTGTCTCTGTTCATTTGAAGTGAAATCCCAGCAGTAATCTTCACTTTTTGTAGGGTATGCACAAATAAAGAGAATATGCAGTGTTTGTGGTAGCACCTGAACACACACACATACTCGCACTCACACACAGACACACTCACCTGCCTTTAGGCAGTTGGCGTATTTTGACAGCGTGTTGCTGCGGTATCAAAATATTTTGCTGCAGCTGCAACCTCAAAAATCTCGCCAGAAAACACACGCAGAGGCATGAATACAAACACAACACATTCACGTATCTCTCTCTCTCTCTCCTGTCTCTCTCTCTCTCTCTATCTGTCGAATATATGGAATATGAAAAATATTTATTCACATATGCAGTGCGAATGTGCGGTTGGGCGTTTGTGTGGGCCAGTGGGCGTGTGGGCGTGGCATGCCGTGAGGTTAGCCAAAGCCGATTAACGAAAATTGAATTTTCAATTTGCAACTGATTGCACTTGAGCGCGGGGCAATGACGACTTCAAGGTCAGCCACCAAAATACATGAAAAGAAAACTACGCAGATAGAAGAGAGGAAGAGAGAAAGAGGAAGAGCAAGAAAAAGGGACTAATTTATGCAGGTTGAGTGAATTTATTAGTAAATATCTTTTGGCTTGGAATTAAATCGTATAACGACAGAGAGAAAGAGAGCACACTAAACAATGTGTATTGGGATTTCAAGCATGTGATAATCTGAAATCGAATCAGCCTCAAGCCAATTTACGACTCACTTGAAATCATTTTGATGAGCATGCTATAGAAATAAAGGCAGTCCGTTCTCTTTTTCTTTCTTTTTTTTTTGGCATTTCAATCAGCATATTTTTGACTTACAATAAAATTTTAATTTTTAATTTAACCGAGCAGCAGCAAAAGTTAATTTTTTAAGCGGCTAGCACATTTACAATACTTTTTTGGAATTTCTTATGTAATTCATTGCTGTGAAAGTTGTTCTTCATATTTAAATTTAGTAAACTAAGTTTAATCAAAAAATTGTAGCTGAAAAGCTCAACATTTGATTCTGCTTAATTCTTAATCAAAAATGTTTACTTTTTCTATAAAAGTTTTATTTTTCTACTCGCTTAACAAAGTTCAAACCATTAACAATTAAAAGTTGATTTTTAAAGCTGCAACTTTAAAAAATACAAGTTTTATTTTTGTACTTCCTCAATAAAAGTGAAATTCCAATTTAGTTCACAAAGTTTCGACAATTAGCTAAATAATTTGTTCCACGAAATTATTAGTTATTTTTATACGGAATTATTTGGAATTTTCTGCGCTGTTATTTATTGTGAAAGTTTGTGCAATTGCTGTTTATGATTCTTCGACTTTTGCTGAGGTGAAATTTATGCGGAATTGCGCAGTTATTATGATATTTTCTACAGTTCCGAGAAATGCGTGGTCGATAGAGAGAAATTGTGGAGCATAAATAAAAATATTTATTTGTATAACATATATAAGCTCGATTTGCAACAAGTTAATACTTAAGAAATGTTTTGCCAAACAATTCAAAGTTATTTGTGCAATATTTCAATTCTTGGAATTTTTAGTAATTTGATATTTGCCTTGGGTGAAGGTTAAGCTGGGTTAAAAAAGCCAAAGTCAAGCTGAGAGCATAAAAAATCAACTATAAATCCTTTTGCAATAAGTTCGTAAGAAGTGATGGAGGAAGGGGAGGGGGAAGAGGAGGGGAAGGCATAGTTCCCTAGTGGCATTGTGAGGTTTCCATGATGCCAAACGTTCACTAAGTCAAATTGCGTTGCAGTTGTCACATTTCTCACTGTGTTTGGTTTTTGGCTTTTAGTTTTCTAAAACTTTTGTGGCAAATACTTCGTGACTTCGTCTTCGTCTTCGCCTTGGACTTCGCTTTGGACTTGGACTTGGACTTCGACTTGGGCAAGTTTCGCACTGTTGTCTACCTGAGAAAGTTGCCCAAGAAATTTGTCAATTTGTGTTATCCTCTTAGCGTCCTTTTGTCTCTTCTTCTCTCTCTCTCTCTCTTTCTCCTTCTTTTTATGCCTCCCTCACTCCTTCTCTATTTGTGTGTGTGGGTGTATTTGTTACGTCCGTTTGTCTTATTGTATGACGGCTGTTAAACAGACTTAAATCGGTATAAAAATCAGAATGAATGCAAACGAGCATAAAAAAGCTTTTTAAAAATCACCCACGCACACCAACACACCAACACGCACACACACATAAACACACAGATTTGATGTGCTTTGCCGTCTTTGCTCTTCGTGTCCCTCGACTTCAACAAATATTTCCTGCATGCGTTCACAAAAATTATTTATCTTTGGCACATTTTCATATGCTTCTTAGAAATCAAATTATAGCTGCCCATGTATGCGTGTCAACGTGCGTGTGTGTGTGTGTGTTGGTGTATGTATGTGTGTTGAGAATTGGGTGCGGAGGGTTTATTATAAAAATGCCTCGAATTACTCGCGTATAAAAGTCATCATTAATTTCTCTCTCAGACGCTTTTGCCTGACAATCATTTTGGAATTTATTCGCTCATTCATGCAGGGCTAACAACGCGCCCACATGCCACGCCCACACACTCCGCACTCCACTCCTCAGTCTGCTGTTGTTATTAAGGACAGTTTTTTCTTCAGTTTCGTGTTTTGCTTGAGATTTTTACGTTTTTTTACGACTTCATCAAAGTTGTGGCCGATTTTTAAAGACGCAACCCACGCTCCATGTGACAAGGATAAACAAGGTCATAAACGAGTGCCACACATAAAACTGTGTGGCACAGATTCAAATTGATCGTTGTGGCAGCAACTGCAGTTCAGTTCAGTTCAGTGTTACACGACAATGGCAGCTGGCAGCGCATTTATTATGCATACGCCGCGTAGTGCAAGCATATTTGTTGCGTGATAAAATCAGTTAATAGTCGCATGAATAAAACATGGCCAAAACCACCGCCAGGTGAGAATCCCGTCGGAAGCTCTGAATATGCGGATATCCTCTTCGCTAAAGTCTTGTAGTAAATAAAAGAAACACAAATAAGAAAGTCGAGTGTGCTCGATTGTGAGATACTCCCTATACTCACCTATTTTCAAGAAAACCATATTCTAAGAATATGACTAATAAATATACCGAAAAAATACTAAAATATACTGAAGGCAATATCTGTAAAGTTTGCCCATTTTCGAGAAAACCGTATTCTAAAGATATACCAAATTAATATACTGAATAAAACACTGAAATATATGGAGGACTATATTTGGGATGTCGAGTGTGATCGTCAGTAATATGCGCGCTACCCATTTTCAATAAAACCATATTATAAAATATACCGAATTGATATACTGGAAAAATACTAAAATATTTTGTACGACTTATTGAGTATATAGATTGTAGTATATAGGTTGACTTTGAGATACCCGATACCCATTTTCATCTAAATCATATTTTAAAAATATACCAAATTAATATACTGAAAAATTACTTAAACTTACGGTTTATATATTTGGTATGTCGGCCGAGTCTGCTCGACTATAAGATACCAGAAAACCATATTATAAAAGTCTACCAAATTATTATTCCGAAAAATACTAAAATATACTGTGTTCGTCTGTGAGATATCAGCTATCCATTTTTAATAAATATATACAGAAAACTATACTAAAAATATACTACACTTTAAATACTTATCGAGTACAAAGTATTATATTTAAAATATACTTTACAAGGTAGGAAAAACCTCCTTCTCTTTATAATACCCTTCTACCTACCCTGCTACGAGTAGCGGGTATACCGACGTTAATACAAATTAAACTAAACGTCTTTAGCTCGTTTTTGGTTTTGGTTTTGCTCTTGTACTCGCTGTTCGACGCGGCGCCAAACTAATTTTCTTGTCAGTTTTAATTATGTTGCGCTATTAAGCGAAGCGTAAGGCACATGTCCATGTACCCAACACACACACACACATACACACACACACAAATACACACACAGAGAGTGTGTTAGCCAGTGGCATATTATTAGTCCATATAAATTCATGTCAGTCGGGTTTCGCTTTAATTAACTTTCATGTTTGTATTAGCCATTTTGTCTATCCGAGTCTAAAATGACCTCTCCCAATCTCCTCTCTTATTTGTGGTCATCGCTGCTGCTGTTGTTGTTGTTGTTTGCTGTGTTTTTGGCCATTATGCCACATGTGGTCCATTGTCATAGTGAAGTCATTGTAGTTATGCTTGTACACATGAAAATGTTCTCCCCCCAAAAGCTAATTGGCCATCCCAAAAACACAGTACACAACACACTTGGCCAATTTAGTTTGCATCCTCCCACTCTCTCTATCTCTCTCTCTTTGGTAGTCGAAATTAATGCGAAATTTGAGCTTGGCCAACTGACAAATCTGTGGATTTTACCAAGTGCCAAGATTATTGCAAAACAAGCGTCTGCCAAAGAGAGAGAGAGAGAGAGTCACCGAGTACTTCAATCATTTGCATTTGCATTGAGGCGGAAAGCAATTTGAGCCATTAATTAAGACAAATAATTACGGCTGCTATTTGAGTTTCTCTTCATCTGTTGCTGATGCTCCTGCTGCCGAATAACCCATTATATTTGTGGTCTATATGTCAATTTCTTGATAAGCAAAGCTTGTTAGCAGTGTGACAATTTTCACTTGACTCCAACAGCAAATTGTTGGTGACTGAATTCTGATGATTTTATGAAGCTCACCGGGATTTTAGTTAATTCTATGCAGTGAGAGATAATCTCTGTATTTGCGATTGATTAACATACAATTTTGTTTTATTTTAGTATTTAAACTAAATATTGTTAGTAGACAGTTTACGTTTAATTAAATAAATAAATAAAAACAGAGCTTGCGATTTTAACTTTTAATTAAACAAATAAATGAAATTAAGTGTAGTGGTGGCTGGTTTTAATTTCTTTTCATTATAACAGTTAATTCAATGTATTTTCATCATTTTTTAGTCATACAAATATATTAAATGAAGTGTTGCAGCTGTAACTTTTAACACCTTAAATATTCTTTGACTCTAACACTTATTTAAAGTTATTTTGAAGAAAAATTGTTAGTGAACTGTTATGCTAGCAGATAAAACCAGACCGATCGATAGATTTATAAAACAAGTACAATTCTCTCTCTTTTATGCTAATTAATTATAGCAATAAAATATTTTATTAGCTTTGCATTATGTTCGACATAAATTTCTTGCCAACAAAAAATCACTAAATTAAACGAATTAGCTAATTGATAGGTGAACAAGAACAGTAAAAAGAATTTATGCACTTATCGTAAATGAATAGCATTACATGTTTTCGCTGATAGTTTTCATTTTTCGGATACAAGTATGATATTCTCATTATTAATTCATTCAAATTTCTTGAAGTGTTGAAATTTAAAATTAGTTGTTACTATTTTTTAATTTTTTTGATATGCTAAGATTTAGTACCATAATTTTTTCATTCTTGAGAAATAATATTTGAATAATCTCAGTCAAGTTTTGTATAAAAGAATAACTTGAACTATTTAAGCTCAAGTTTTAAATTTTGTGTACAAATTTTCAATTTGAAAACTAGATTTAGTATCTCCAAAAACAAATGTTTTGCCATTTACAAATTCCGACATTTGTTAGGCATTAAAAGTGAGTATTTGTGTGCAAGATACTTTCAATTTACGACCACTTTTAAAGTACAAGTATCATGGCAAAAGCTGCTTTTAATCCTTCGAGTCCATCTCTTTGATATCTAGCATCGTATCATTTGCACAATTTTTGCAATATTCAAGGCACATTTAAGCCAAAAATCTCGGTTTGTGCCTCAAAAGTGTTGAATTCAATCAAGTGCACTTTGCTATAGCTACATTTGACAGGATTACTAATGTTGGTTTATTCAAACTGAAATCAAGAAACAAAGTTTTTCCCATCTTCTTGTCTCTTGTCTCTTAACGCTCTTGTATTTTATTTTCCGTTATTGATGGCAAAAACTTTGTGCTGGAAAACGTTTCGGCTTAGTTTCTTGTTGCTCCCGCAAGTGCTGGTGACTCGATTTGCAATTAAATTGTGGCAGCAGAGCGAAGAAGGAGGCACATAAAATTGTTGTAAAATTTCAAGCATGACTGACTTGTTTCTGTAGGCACAACGGAAACGGAAATGATTTATATTTGTTTTTGTTGTTGTCGTTTTCGTTGCCCGAAATGCGCATAAAATTTACTCAATTTACGGTTTCGGTTTTGATTTTGATTTCGCTTTAAAATTCATCAAAAATTCATAACAATCCGCTGCACTAAAATACCCCAAAGAGGCCACTTAAAGGTCTAAACAAAATATTATTTTGCTTTCATTTTCATGCTCAATAACATTGAAATGGCACTGCAAATGTTCTGTGTGTGTTGTTTATTTGTTTGTTTGACTCTCGTCTGTCGCCTGTCGTTTTGTCCCCTGCTGTTTTTGTTGCCATTTCGAGTTTGTCAGCACATTTATTAACAATTTCACAATTGAAACGTGCGTGTGTGTGTTTACACAATATGTGAACTTATTTTCAATTGCAAATTGCCAGTCGCTTTTGAAAATTGATGTGAATAAACAAGTGCAGCTATTGTGCTCTGTTGCAGAAGAGAGTGAGAGAAGGGAAGGGGTTCACTTTACCACCTGTAAACACTAGAATGCATTTTAGTTTTAGTTCAAAAAGTTATGATTGACTCTGGCATACCTTTTGCTCTGTTGTGGTAGCAGAAGTGGGGTCAAATTGATTTCAACATTTGTTTTTCACTTGTTCAACTTTTTTTGTTTGACTTTTTATAGTTGTGATGGCTCACTCGTGATTTGCAAATAAATACTAAATAAAATAATATGTATAATAACAACAATACATGTAATACTTGATATCACTTTGAGCATCAAATTATTTATTTGCTTTGACTGTGATAATTTATTATATTTATTTATAATTGAAGAGGTTATGACGAAGTATGCAAAAGTTGGCTGCTTAAATGTATTTTATATTATATATAGCATACAGCATATACTACATATACCATATATACCATAAATACCATGCGCACCATATATACCATAAGAGCCACATATACCATATATACTATATATACCACATATACCAAATATACTTTATTTACCACATATACCATATATACTTTATATACCACAAATATTATATATACCGTATACCGAATATACAATATATATCATACATAGTATATATACCACATTTACCATATGTACCAAATATACCATAAGTACCACATATACTATATATACCATACATACCATATATACTAAATATACCATATATATTATACCATATATGGCATATATTATATGCATATCATAAAGCATTTCATTTTTAAAATTTTCTGCTGTTTTTTCTGAATAATATTAAATTATACTCACCATAAATAAATCCCTGTTCAGCTAACACCCTTAAAGAATATTTATAATCTTCAGATTTCCTAGATTTATGCATAAATACAATCAGACCCTACTGTAAATAAATGTTGCATACTTCGGAGCGCTAAGTTTATCTGCTTGCTCAACGTATTTCCTCTCCCGCATAGTCAACTCTCACTTCAACATTTTACTTTCACCGTATTGCGTTCTCTGCTTTCCTTTGCCGGAGGCGCCACACGAATCGTTTTATGCCACATGATTGCTGGCGTTATTTATAAAGAAAGAAAATATGCTGCAACATGGACGACGTTCTCCAGTTGCTGTTGCCGTTGACGTTATCGTTGCAGCTGCTAGTTGGAAGTTCTTGCTGACGCTTGAGATATGACTCCGTGTTTAGCCTTCAGAATATTTTTAGCTCGACCTTGGCAACTTTGACTATTAGAAGTCAATGTAGATAGTATTTATTAGCAGTCCCCTGATTGCTGTAATTATTTAAAATGATAATCGCAGAGGCATTACTGCTTAATGTAAATTTAATTGACGCCTCACAGAGTCTATAATTTATATTTACGATAAGTGCATAAATTCTTTTTACTGTTCTTGTTCACCTATCAATTAGCTAATTCGTTTAATTTAGTGATTTTTTGTTGGCAAGAAATTTATGTCGAACATAATGCAAAGCTAATAAAGTATTTTATTGCTATAATTAATTAGCATAAAAGAGAGAGAATTGTACTTGTTCTATAAATCTATCGATCGGTCTGGTTTTATCTGCTAGCATAAAAATGGGCAAACTAATTAAATACGAATTGATGCATGAGCGTCACGTTGGCTCAGGTCTCAGGTCTCAGGTCACAGGTCACCTGTGCTCACTACTCGCTGCTTAATGTGCAAATAAAATGGCGTTAATGTTGTTGCTGTGCATACTAATTGCAACAGACGGCGACAAGGACAAACAGACAGCAGACAACAACAGACACAAAAAGAAGAAGAAGACTACACAGACACGACTCCTTGGGCGCACAATTGCCCGTTTTGGAAAAATGCGAAGGCACTTTTCAGTCAGGCTAACCGAAAGTGGGCGGCAGCAAGGAGGCAAGTCAGTGAGGCAGCGAAGCAACAAGCGTAAAAGTCAAATCAGCTGCCAACGGCCTCGTACGCATTCTTCGGTATCCCCCACAGCTCCCCTTTTCCTTTTCCTTGCCCCTTCCCTTTCCCATTTCCCGTTTTCATCTGCAGTAAGTTGGCTGGCTGCCCCTTCCTTCCGTTTCGACGACTTGTGTTAAGTGCGAGCTGCAAAGCGCGACGCAACTGTGACATTGACTGAGAGACCCACTTCTGGCTAACCGGCTGGCGACTGCCGACTGTCCTTGCACCACCAACATTCCCCCCCGTCTCGACCCACCAAACAACAAACTGTTGCTTCTCAGCTGTTTAACATTTCAATTTCCCTCACACACACGAAATTTCCCCTGCTTAGCGACTGCGCAGTCCACAATTTTAGCACAGCCGCAAACCGGGCCTGGGAATTTGTTTTTTACCCCTGCGCGCAACAGTTTGGGGAAATTCTTATGCTGTATATTTGTGCTAGGGACATTTGCTAGCTGTTGCTTCGCGGCATCGGCATCGGAATCGGCATCGTCCCGAAACCGAGACGAAGACTGCGAACGCATCCCGAGCGAATGTCTCAGGTTCAGTTTCAGTCTGTTTGGGGACTTCATTCGGTGCGAACGTGCGAGAGAATTTGAAAAAAACGCGTCTGTTCGCTTTATTGAAATTGAAATCCACGTCGGCGACGTTGCGTACAACAACCACACACATATACAGGTATATACCTATAAACAGGTATAACATACACACACATACGTGATGTATACACCTGATACATAAGACACACACACACGCATAAACTGTGCACTTGCCCTCAGTGTGTGTGTTGGAAATAAAAACGCGTTTAATTAATGTAAAAGTGTCGCTGATGTTACCTTCTTTGTGAGGCCGCTTTAATGACTTGCAATGGATACTTAGGCACCAGGAGCTCTTCTCCTGATAACCTCTGCTGCTGCAGCAGCAAAAAACTCATAAGCGTTAATGTGTGCCATTCAATTTTTCATGTGTCGCGCGATTATTAAGTGCTAAAAGTGTGAATTGATTTACAATATACGAACATACTATAATAACATATCTGGCTCAAGCGTTAATTGCGAATTTGTTTGTTTTTTTTTCCATTGTTTATTTGTTCACAGCAATTAATCAAGTATACGTCCAGTATTGCTTCAGGTGGGATATTAAAATAATAAACGCGTAACGTAACAAAAACAATGGCGTTAACATAAATCATATGCAATTTGATTTTAATTGCAAAATTTGGCAAATTTTCTGTTCAGTTCAGAGTTAGCAAACAATTATTGTTTTTGGCCTATTCAATTGACTGCCTCAAGCCAATTGCACAAAACTGGCTTAAATGAAATTTTAATTGAATTTCTAAACAGAGCAATTTCGTTTAATTGGCATATTTATTAAATGTGGTTAAAGCTCAAATTACTTTAATCAAACAATCAAAATTTTGGCATTGTGTTTTGGTGTGGCTGCAAAGTGTATATTTTATATGAATATTGCAGAGAAATTTCATCAATCAAGTAGCAAATTTTGTGTTTAATATTTCATTTATTTTTACGGAGAAATTTTTATCATTTCTAACCTAAAAGTATACAATGTCCAGAGTGAAAAGTTTTTTATTTAATTAGCAAACAGTTTTTAAAATATTTATTAGGGTATTTAAACAAACATTGTGGAAAATCAAGTGTGGTAAATTTTGTGTCAAATAGGTTTCACATATTAATATGAAATATTTTTAAAGTGTATCAAAAGTGTGTGGCAGGCTGCCACCATACTGAATAATTTTTGAATATGTTTTAACTTATTTGCTGAAAATTTAATTGGCATATTTATTAAAGTTAAAAGTTCAAGTTAAAGTTCATATTACTTTAGTCAAACAATCAAAATTTGGTGTGGAAATTTCTTGTGTATAATTATTATTAGCATATTAAAATTTATAATATTTATTAGCATATTTAAAAACAATAATGGAAAATAGAGTGTGGCAAATTTTGCGCCTTCTAAGTTTCTTACTTTGATATGAAATAATTTCTAAAGTGTATTAAAAGTTTGCGTCAGAGAAATTGACATATTTATTAAACAAATTACTTTAGACAAACTACCAAAATTCGGTGTAGAAATTTCTTAAATATTTATAAGCGTATTTCAACATAAAATATTGAAAATAAATTTTGTGTTTAATCATATTATATTTTTGCTTAGAAACTTCCTATATTTTAACAAAAAGTAAAGGAAAGTCGAAGTCAAATTTTGAATATAATAACTTCTCATTTTTGCGAAGAAATATCATAATTATTTATTAGCATATTTAAACAAAATATAATGGAATATCAACTGTAAAAATTTCATCTTTAATATCGTTTTCATTTCCATTTACAACATTATTAAAATTCGTAAAAAGTTGAGTGAGTTTTTGATTTTGCTACTGAATTATTTTTACATTTCTGCAAATGAATTTGCTGAATATTAAATGTAAAATTTTCATTCTCTACACTTGAAATAATTTGGTAATTATTAAACTAAATTCGATTTAAAGCTAAATTTAGTAAAGTCCTTTCGTGCTCACTCTTTTTGATCCTTTTACAAATACATTGAACCGAAAACAATTTCCTTTTGTTGCAAATTTAATCATTTTTAAATTGTAGACAATGCAAAACTCGTTGAAATTGAAAATATGCAGAGTTAAGTACGGAAATGTTCAAGTTGCTTTCGCAAATTGAAAGCATTACGAGAAGCTGCACTCGAGATAAAAAAAAAAATAGATAGAAAATTATATTGATAATGGAAAACAAATTGTTGGGCAAATTGCTTTGCTGGCTGCAAACAGTTATATTGTTTTGACCGAAAAAAAATTGTGAAGAAGATGAAATATGAAATGTCAGAGAATTTTTTCATTTCTATGCAATTTTTTATGCATCAACTTAAGCGTTTCGCAACTCTCGCTTCCCATAGCTGTTGCATAAGTTGGCAGTTGTTGTTGTTGTTTTTGCGCAAAAGTCTGGGAAAACTTATGCAAATTTGTGCCTGGCACTCGGTGGAATCAAAAGTTGCGCAGCGCCAAAGAGACGAAGCAGCAGAGAAACTTGAACATGTTGCCAATTTTAAGCGATTTTAAATAACTGTGCTTGCTGTTGTTGCTGCTGTGCTCAGTGTCGCTAAATTATGTTTTATTTTTAGTCGAACAAAAAGTGAACTGTGCCATGGCATAATTTATAATTCCCTTTGCCCAAGCAACAAAGGCTGCAAGGCGAAAGGGGTTGAGTGGCAGGAAGAGAGGAAGGAGGGAGGAGATGGAAGGGGCGCTGCAATTTAAAATAATTTCCATTGCTGCCCTAAATGGCATTAAGCATTAAGTCATTTCGAGGGCAGGAAAAACTTCTCAGCCAACTGAGCGTGTTGCCTCTTTGTTGTCGAAGCTCTTGCTCTTGCTCTGTGTGTGTGTGTGTTTGTGTGAATGACTTTGCTGCTATTGCGGTTTCTCTCTGCGTTAGTGTGCGTGTGTGTGTGCACTGCACATTTATGCATATAATTGAGTTCCAACAAAAATGGCATAACTACAAAAGCCGTTTGCCTTGCGGTTTACACTGAATTCTCTCGAGTACATTTTTTTTGTTGTTGCTTATACGTTAAGGCATGTTGAGACATGCATGATTAAGTGACGTTCCCCTGTTGACACATCAACAAAAAACAAAAACATTAACTCAATTGCCCATTTTAAGTCGCATATATAAAATTTGCGCTGCAAACTTAATTTGACATTTTTGTCCTTCTTTTTATACCCTTTACTACAGGCCCTTGTTACTTTGGTTGGCAATCTGGTATATTTTAGTAGTCTATGGTATATTTTGTGTGAAGTACTATATCAATATACTAAATATATGTAGATCGTGGTATATGTAGAATTTTATAGTATATTTTGAGTGTATTACTATATAAATATAATATATAGTGTTTTGTTATATTTTATACTATATGGTATATTTTGAATGCAGTAGTATTTTAATATACCAAATATAGGCTGTGGAATATTTTACACTCGATGGTATATTTTGAGTTAAGTACTATATCAATATATATATATTTTTTTTGGTATTTTGTGGTAGTATTGATTTGGTATATTTTATGAAAAAATGGGTACCGGGTATTTTACATTCGAGTACATTCGAGTATGGCTTTCTAACTTGTTTGAATGTACTACTATACAAATATACCAAATATATAATTTGGTATACATTTATAGTATTTTTATGGTATATTTTTAGAATAATATCGCTTATTTTGCCTTTATTGAAAATGGGTAGCGGGTATCTTTCAGTCTAGCATTCTCGTGGCTGTAGCTTCATAATTTGTTTAAGCTAATTTGGTGAGGCATTTGAAAATGTTGAGAGTTCACGCAAAGGTCGCACCCTGTATTCACATGTCAATGCGTTTCACGTGCCAATTTTGACCAATTGTCTATTTTTGTCTATTTTTGCGGCCATCGAATTTAGTTTTGGATTCCAGCAGAAAAGTGTAGCATACAATTTGGCGCAATTAGTTGGCGCGTTGGTGGAAATGCATTTGCCACATTTGGTGGCATGTCCCATTAAGCACTGCAACTATTTGCATTCGTTCATCATATAAAATTCAATTTGATGGAGTGCCCGCATGTGTGAGTGTGTATGTGTGTGTGTGTGTGTCTGATGAGCTATAAATATTGTATGCCGTGACATGCTTCGCTGTATCGCGATTGTGTCACAGAGAGAAATCTACTCACCACGCACACACTCACACACACACGCACACTCTAACCACACGCCCACACACACACAGACAGAATTGCTAATTTAAAAATTCCATAAAGTTGCAAATGTGATTGAATTAGCAATTTTCGCAGCGAGTTTTCAGCATAAATTCACTCTGCAAAAATTAAGATGGATGTATAACAAAATTTCTGATTTACTTTTGCATAATCTCGCACTATTGTGTGTGCGCATAGTTAATTTAATAGTCTGTGGGTTGTGCAAAAGTGCTTAAAATTGAGAGTACTAAAATGTGGAATATGCTAAATAAATTCATAGAGATTTTCAGAACAATTTGAACTTTTGCATAAAAAGAATTTAATAGCGTTGCAGGTGTTAAAAAAGTCTATGAAAGTTTAAAAAGATATTCTTAATAAATTCAAAGAGATTAAAACAGAATTTTATATTTTGCTGGATTCAAAAAAAGTGCTTAAGATAAGTATCGAAGCTTAGAATAATATTCTCAATAAATTCTTAGCCATATGCACACAATTTTATATTCTGTGGCTTGCAAAAAAAAGTGTTTAAAATAAGACCATCAAAATTTAAAATATTGTGTTAAATAAATGCATAGAGATTTTTAGATCAATTTGAAGTTCTGCTTAGAAGGAATTTAATTGCTTTGTAGGTTTAAAAAAATAATTAACATATGTTAAGTCTATGAAAGTTTGGAATGATATTCTTAATAAATTCCTCGATATTTGAACAGAATTTTCTATTCAGTCGGTTGCAAAAGAAGCGTCTAAAATAAGAATAACAGCATTAGAAAAAATGTGTTAAATAAATTCGTTGAGATTTCAAAAATAATTTCAAACTCTACGTGAGGTGTTGCTTAAAATGTGACTATAAATTTGATAATTTAGAAACCAAGCAGTTGGTAAAATGTGCCTTTAAATCTACCTTCAACATTTTGATTAAAGTGTTACCACTTTTTAGTTGCTTTAGAAAATACAGACAACAATTTGTGTTAGCTTACCTAAACATCCTGCAAATTATTTAAATTGCTCCGGAAAAACTATTTTCTTCTTTTTTTTCTTATCAATGTTGTATTTATAAAACAAAACTGAATGTTCTGTAGCATAAAGTTCGGAACTAAAGCGACTCTTATTAAGAATTTATTAATTTCTCAAACCAGTTTGCCTGCTAATTGGATTCACGGTACTTGAATTAAGTTTCCAATAAACGCTTGAAAAATGCTCAAATTAATTAAATGAAGTACTGAAAAGATTTATGGCATATTCAAATTAATCTTGTTGCCGACTATTTTCTCAATTTTTTATTTGTTTAAAGTGATTCCAGGAATATGAAACTAAGCTTTAAACATTTTTCAATATACTCTAAATATTTATTTTAAAGACTTGACTCTAAACATAGCTCCCATTATTTTTCTACATATTGTAAACATTTCCACCTCATTTTAAAGACTTAATTTTGACTGAGTCTTAGATCGAAAAACTTTTCTTCATATTCTAAAAATTTCCAACTCATTTTAAAGACTTGACCTACAAAATGGGAGTGAAAAAAGCATAAATTAAGCGACGAGTGCAAAGCGCTTTAATGAATGCCGTGAAATGTTTGCATGCTGAGTGCCGAGTGCTGATTGCCGCGGGGAGCTTACGAAAAGTTAAGATGTGTTTAGTGCCCATTTGATTTGGCTGTTTGTAATTAATGTAATTTGCAGCATATGTTTATGCAAATTGAAACTCATTTGGCGTGTGCACTAATAAGCAGTTAAATGAAAATTTTACTCAACGCAACGACTCGTAAAATCAGCGACTTGAGCATGAGCATGAGCATGACACACACCTTTTTGCCCTAAAGCATGACCTCGAGATGCGTCATCATTGCTGTTGGAGTCTTAAGCTCAAGCGAGTTAAAGAGCGAGCTAAAACGCTTATTGAAAACTGATTACGAGTCCGAGGATAAATAAACATCTAAACGACATTGAGCCAGTGAAGCGAACGTGGCATATTGCCAGGCAATTAAGCTGCCTGGACGAAGGCGAAGCAACACGCGCGTAAGTTGGTCAAGAGCTGAGAGATGAGAGCTGAGAACTCGGGACGGAGTTTTGTGCATGATTGAATGCTGTATGTGGCAGCATAATTAGCTTTGCTTCAAGCTAAAACAGCGCGCTGCCTAATTTCATTTATTCAGCGCATAACAACAACAGTTTTCGATGACATGAGAAGAACAGAACAGAAGAGAACAGAACAGAACAGAACATTAACATCGACAACAACAATTTAGAGCCCTTGGCGGCCTATAATTATGGCACGATTGTTGCTGCTTGCCTTCAGTTCAGTTTTGTGCCGAGCCGTTGCAGTTAGCAGCAATTCAATTACCGCAGCTCGTCTGCAACACTTGAGCAGCTTTTGTTTAGCCCACACATACACAGACACACACACATACACCCAGATACAAAGGCAACATCCATTCAATTTTCAAGTGCATACTACGGGGGATAACTAAAGAAATTACGCAAAAGATTTAATTAAGCAGCCGTAACGCAACAGTGCCAACAACAGACAACAACAGACAACAAGCCACAGGCACAAGCCCCGATTCGAAACCCAACCCCAACCGAACCGAAGCGAAGCGAAACGAGCTGAAAGCCCAGTGCGAATTGTGTGGCACGTTTCACATGGCGTATGCGTAATATGCAAATGTACGCGAACAGCGTCCGCGCCCAAACACGTTCGCCTTCTACTAATCTTGCTGTCAGCTTTAAGTTTGCCTCGCCTGAGCGTCTTAACTATCCGAGAGTGGCGAGCAAATGTCTAAATGGATGACTGACTGGACAGCAGCTGTCTGTCCTTCACTCTCTCTCTCTGATCTGAGAGCTTGGCCATGGCTGGACCTGCTGAACTGCTGAACTGGTGAACTGCATGCTTGACAAGCGCTCAAAGTGGAAACCCTTATCAATTGTATTAGAATTGCCGGAACGACAATGCGATGAGCCAGAATTGACAATCAGCAATTCAAGCGAATTCGCTTTGAGCACATAATTAACAATGCAGCAACAGCCAAAGCAAAGGCACAGCAAAGGCAACGGCAACAGCAGACCACACGAGGCACATAGGACCAGGCACATGTTGCGTATACGTAATGCTCGATGACAGGCTGTGAGCATAAAATCAAAGTCTGCCCACAACTATTTGCTCTCTGTGTGTGTGAGTGTGTGCATTTGTTATGCTTATGACTGCTTATTGTGGTCGTTAGGCGTACATGAAAGTCATGAATGTGTACAGTTGCTCCAGCGGGAGTTGCTTAAAGAGTTGCCAAAATATTTACTACAACTTGTCTTTGACAGACTTTAAGAACTATCATCTTAAGTAAAGGTGAAAAGGTTTTCAGTAACTTGTTTAGTTTTATAAACCTAGAACTGTCACTTAAAAAAAGATTAAGAAGTGTTCACTTGTTTTACTTTATTCATTGAAATACATAAACAACATTATTTTATTAATTTCAATATTAAGCAAGTCATAAAGTCACAGTCAAAGTGAACAAGTAAGAAAGTTACAGTCGAGTGTGCTCGACTGTGAGATACCCGCTACCCATTTTTAATAAAGGCAAAATATTGCGGTATCATTTTCAAAATATACCGAAAATACTAAAAAAATACTAAAAATATACCAAATGATATGTTTGGTATATCGATATAGTACACCATTCAAAATATACTATAAAGGGCACAATGTGCCAGATTGTCGGCCAAAGCAACTCAGACCCCTAGTATGTAGGCGCTTTTGCCCATACAAAAGTATTTCCTTAATAACTTCCACAATTTTTATCTGATCGTAACCAAATTTTCAGGAATCATAACTACTATAGTAATTATTATATGTACCAAAATTCGTAACTCTAGCTTTAAAATTAGGCTTGTTATTCGATTTTTTTGATTTGCGGGGGCGTAAGTGGGCGTGGCAAAAATTTCGAACTAACTTGATCTGCGTGCAAACATAACAAATGCTGTCGAAAAAAAATTGTAGCTCTATCTCATATAGTCTCTGAGATCCAGTGTTTCATACGGACGGACGGACAGACGGACAGACACACAGACGGACAGACGGACATGGCTATATCGTATCGGCTGTTGACGCTGATCAAGAATATATATACTTTATATGGTCGGAGATGCCTCCTTCTACCTGTTACATACATTTCCTGCCGGCACAAAGTTATAATACCCTTCTACCCTATGGGTAGCGGGTATAAAAATATACTAAAACGAAAATACAATTTTTACGTGATTTTTAAAGTCATCATTAAAAATACTTTTAGTGCTGTTCATCTAGTTCGTTAACTTTTATTTATAAAATGAAAATGTTTATGTATGCATTATTATATTAAAAATGATTTAAATCTGTTGGCTTGGAATATATATTAAATTGTCATGCTGATTACGATTTTAAACTGAGTTTTAGATATACAATATTCAAAGGAATATTAAAAAATTGAAACTGGTAATTAAAGCGTGATTTATTAAGTCAGTCAGTTAAAGAATGTATCATAATATAGATTGGTTGCTCTAGTGAGTTAATGTAAGTAAAAAAATTATGTTATTCTTATGTAAATTTATAAAAAGCAAAAGTATGTTTAAGCGTGATTATTTAAGTTGGTTTCTTGACACTGATGCTTCAAGAATGTTTCTATAATCGCTGCTGAGCAACCCTCGTTGTTGTGCACCTGTAAGTGTGTGTGTGTGTGTATGCGTGTATGTGTGTAGAGGAGACGGAGACTGTAGAGCTGACAGCCTCGACCGTTTATCAGTTGCTGCTTTTGTCCTTTTTTGCCAGGCGAACAATAAATGAGGCAAAAGCAAACAAAACATGTGCCAGACTGACTCTTACCACCGCATCATTTGTTCTCCGCCTCTTCTGTGTGTGTTGGTGTGCGTGTGTGTGTGTGTGTGTGGCATATGTGTAGCTGTCTCTCAGTGTATGTGTGGCTAAAAGGACCATCACGTTTTTTTTTAATTGAGACATCGTTGTGTTTGTGTTTGTCTGTCTCAGCGTCAGCCAACGTTTATTTTGGCCTCTGTCAAAGCGGCTAACGTTGTGTGTGTGTGTATTGTCTATGCTTGTGTGTTGTATGTGTTGGTGTGTTTGTCTTCAGTTAGCACTAAGCAACATTTTGGTTGTGCTCGCCGTTGTTGTCATTGCGCTGTTGCTTATCCTTGGGCCTAGCTGCGTTTGGCTTTGGGCTAAAAATATTAAACGCACAAAGCTTGTTGCCTTAGACACACAGCAGCAACAATGTTTACCATACGAGTGTGAGTGTGTGTGTTTTTCTATATATGCCAAATTGTCAAATATGAGAGACAACAACAGCAACAGAAACAACAACAACAACAACACGTAATGATATCGCACATGATAACAACGAAAATAATTTTCGCGCTTTGTTCCATTTCACGCTCATTCGTTTTTGTTCGCTTTTCTCTCTTCTCTTTTTTGGTTTTTTTCCACCTCCATCATTTAATTTTGGCAAATCAATAAAAGTGACCCATGGCCTACTCACCAACTCGTCTCATCTCTTCTCTTCCCTCTCCAGAGTAAGTCGCTATGGCTACGTGCTTCGCAGCTGTTGGAGAAGTTCTTCGATTTGTTACGTGGTCGCATTTGTAAAATTCAAATTCTGATTTTTATACCCGCTACCAAAGAGGACAGAAGGGTATTATATCTTTGTGTTTATCCATCTGTGAAATATCAAACGTAACTTTAAAGTGTGTGTGTGTGTATATATACTAAAATAAAAGTTATGGATATTTAGGTTTCTTGAAAATTTAAGAAATACTTTTATATAGCAAAGAAGCTTACTTCAATTGCGTCTTAGTAGCTTTGCCTGACATTTCGAATGTAGTACATTATCGATATACCAAGTATAGGCTTTGGTATATTTTAGTATTTTTTCGGCGTATTTTAGAAATATGGTTTTATTGATAATGAGTATCAAGTAAGTCACAGTCGAGCACACTTAAGAAAAATTTGGTATATTTTAATATTTTTGGTATATTTTTAGTATATTTTTAGAATTAGGTTTTATTGATAATGGGAACCATGTATCTTATAGTCAGGCACTCTTTACCTATATACCAAATATACCCTTGGATATGCTTTAGTATTTTTTCGGTATATTTAACATACTTAATGTTTTAAAACTGGATGTCGAACATACTTGATCGATTTAACAAATATAGACTTTGGTATGTTTTAGTAGTTTTTTTGTATATACCAAATTT
Organism: Drosophila kohkoa; assembly: GCA_019972355.1. Classification (NCBI taxonomy): domain Eukaryota; kingdom Metazoa; phylum Arthropoda; class Insecta; order Diptera; family Drosophilidae; genus Drosophila; species Drosophila kohkoa. The sequence continues at coordinate 581,809 of BJEL01000040.1, forward strand.
GAATATTGCTATATTTTAGTATTTGTTCAGTCTGTTTTCGGTATATTTTACAAATATGGGTTTATTGATAATGGATAGCGGGTAACTCTTAGTCGAGCCTTCTCGACTGTTCTCAAATTCACGCTAATTTTGGCATTGATATTTATTAGCAGTTCATCATCATGATGTTGCTTATAATGAGGTTCAACTGCTGCTGTGTGGGCTGTGTAAATATTTTCGCACTGATTAAAGAGCACAGCTCTCCAATGGCTAAGCGTGATAAATTTTTTGTGCTGCTGCTTCAAAGCGCACTCGCATTACTTGGCTGATATCAGCTTGCCTTTAAGGTCATCGGTTTAATTAGATCTCAACTTTAAAACTAGTTTCAATTTACAGCAGCTACATAATTTTGTCATATTTATATATTTTAATTGCCTTGACCTTTCAAAAACAAAATTCGTTATTCGCTGGCAAATAAGATAAATGACAACTCGAGAAACAAATGTGAAATTTGGTACTGCAAAAATTGCTATAATCAATTTCGATTTGGCAATTTAATCAACTTTAAGCATGTCAATCGACACGGAGTATAAAATGTAGCAATTTGTTTATGTAACTGTCATTTGGGCAAAGAAGCAAAGAAGTAATAAATCAATCATCTGATAAATTTCAATTCTAAATATAAATATCAAATAAAATTTGTGTGCAACAACTTGAAGGATTCAAGGATGATTCACGCTGCTTTCACGCTGCAAAATCCAATTGATTTTGAGGCTTACCAATTGGAAGTCGAGTTTTGTTTGTTGTTCGTTGTTGTTGTTGTTGTTCTTCGTTTGTTGCTTGTTCGTAATCTTGTGCTCGTGTGTTTCAACGTTTGAAGTCGACGCACACACAAATAAATATTTAAGCCATTTTCTGTTTATTTTGGCATTTGGTCTGGCTTAAAGCTCAACAAAATGCTGACCCAGTAACTTGCTCTCATTTCCTTCCCCTCCAGCGGTGAGTTCTTGGGTTTATATATTATTTATGTTGCCATGATCGAAAAATTAGACGCAATCGAAAGAGAGCGAAGGAAGCGGCAAATATTTGTATTAAATAGTTTTACGTTTGCCCTCAAATTGCCGTTGGCCTCGACTCGTCTAGAACTGACGTTGCCAAAAGTTGTCTCAAGTCAATTTGTGGCCATCAGTTTTGCCGAGGAAAAGCTTCGACTGTCAGACACCGAGCTGTGCTCAACTACTCTTGCTCTCTCTCTCTCTCTCTCTCTCTCTCTGTCTGTGTGTGTGCTTAAAATGTTTGCCATTTCGTTGGCACCTGAATAATTCAGCTGCAAGCAGCAGCTTCTGAGAACCACTTGAATTTTGTTGGTGCATTAAGTAAACTATCGCATCGCTTGCAAAAATACTTTTGACACTCTTTTGACACAGCTGACAATTTGCATTGGCATTTCATTACATTTCGATTGAGCCAATTGTCAGATTGCAAACATATTTTCGTACTTTTAAAGCAATTAATAAAGAGATTATGCTCTTAAGCGTCATTTTCATTTTCATACAATTATGAATTGCTCTTGCACCCGAACACAACTTTACAAGCTTACACACACAGAACACAGCAACTGTCCAAATTGAATGAAGCTCTCCCTCTCCCCCCCCCCTCTCTCTCTCTCTCTCTCTCTCTCTCTCTCATTCTCTCTCGCTCTCTTTCACTCGCTGAGCTCATTTAACTTTTTAATTGTGCAGTTTTGTGTGAAGCGGGCGAAAGAACGCCATGAAAACGAAAATAAATTTAACATAAAAGTCAGACCGGCAATAAGCGCATTAATTGCCAGTGCAAAATAAGTGCCACAGCCATTATAGACGACATTTAACGCGACTATAAAACACCCAGCTTGAAGCTTGAAGCTCGCAGCTTCAAGCAGCAAACGCACATTACACGTGGCTTCAGCTATGTCAACGAGTAATTTGTGGAGCTTGAGGTGCGAAAAGAGTTTCAAATGTTTCAACTGGAGCAGCTGAAAAGAGGAAATGGTTTGGCAATTACATTTTAATGTACTTTGTATTATATATTTTTTTAATAGGATTTTATATGGCAGCAAAATATTATACTACATTTTCGATTTAAAAAATTTAAACAGAAATAAATTATCATAAGTGTCAAGCAAATACAATTTCATGTGTTTTAATGTTAATTTTAGTTATATCCTTTATTTTTAAATAAATAAAAAAAATTGCAGGTTTTTTAAAAAATGTAATTATAATAAAATCATATTCCAGGAAAATAGAAAATTTGATTTTGAATAGTTAATGTAAATTGGCGAAAAAATTAATTTTTGAAACAAAATTCTACACTGTTTTTTGAAGTGAAATAAAATTTATAAATTGAAAGTATTTATTGGTTAATTTCATGGGTTTATTTTGAACGTTCACGCAAATCGATTAAAATTAAATAATAAGCGTAATATTGAAGACTATCGAATTGGTACAGACAACAATAACTATATTTTTTATGATTCCTAGTTGCGATAGGATAAATATTGTACAAGTTATAAAATAAATAGTTTGTGGGCAAGAATGACTACTTCAATCGAGTTTTAATTGCTTTGGCTGACAATCTGGTATATTTTGCACTCAATATACCAATGTACCATTCGGTATATTTTAGCTTTAGCTTACAGTGTGGTACATTATGCACTCTATGGGACAATTTTGCTTGACACATATAAAAAATAGACTAAATGTGAAGAGCTTTTTTTGGCATGCATTTAAAATTCTAAAAAATATTCAGAATATTATTTAGGCATGCATTTTGGGAACTCTCTTAATGTATTTTATGTACTAAATGAAAATTCAATAACAATAACAATACAAGTTCCCAACCTCTTACAATGTATTTAAGAATATATCATAAAATGCATTAAACATGCTAAAAATGCAAACGATATTTTAGTTTAGCATTTATTAAAAATTCAAAAAATGTTTAGAATATTTTTTAGAAAGCCTTAAAAATGCTTAAAATATTCAAAATATTTCTTAGGCATGCATTTTTGAGAACTCTCTTAATGAGTTTTGTCTACCAAATGAAAATTGAATATCTGCATGTCCATTGGAATAGTTTATCCAAATTGAACAGCAGTCTTCAATTGGCATAGAAATATATTGAATAAATCGATTTTGGTGAGTAACAAATTGAGAGCAGTTCTAATAAACCCCAACAGCAATTGGGGATGCCACAGGGTGTGTGTGTGTGAAGTGGGTGTTGAGTGTTGAGTGACAGCAATAACAGCCAAAGCAGCAGCAACGTTGCTGTGGGGATGCGGCTCAACGGTGCGTATGAGAGATGTGAAGTGACCGCAATTAAAACGAAATTTGTTTTCTCTCTTGCAGCTCCAACAACAACAGCAGCAGCAGCAGCGAGTGAGAGTGTTAAATATATAACAAGAACAACAATAACTGGTGTTTGAGATAGCACTAGAAACGGCAGCGGAAGCGGAAGCAACACGGAAAACGGAAGCAACGGATTGAGCGGCAGACAAGACACACAACGGCAACAACGGCGGCCAGAATTTTTTCACGTTTGGATAGCGTCGAGGAGGTGCAACGCAGTCGCAGTGGCAGCGCTGTTGGCATAACGCAAGGCACACCTGGTGGCAGTGGTGCAGTGGCAGTGGCAGCGGCAACGGTGGCAGCGGGTTCTCCAGCCAGAGCTGGTGGCCAACAGCAACAGTTGGCTTCAGTTACATCTGCAGCGGCAGCAGGCGGAGTGGCAGTGTACGGTGCTGTGGGCGTTGGCGTCGGCGTTGGCGTTGGACTCGGCGGTGGTGGGGGCAATGTTGCTGGCGGAGCACGTAATCGCAGCGCCAGCACAATACTCGAGCTAAGTCACAACACACTCCATCACACTCGCAAATTCTCTAGCGGCAGCGGTGTCGGCGGTGTTGGAATTGCCAACATTCAAGCACTTGGCGTTGGTGATGTGAATGGCTATGGTGACAACGCAGCAGCTGCGAAATGCGATACGTATAACGGAGGAGTCGGTGTTGGAGTCGGAGTTGGAGTGGGCAGAGCGGGAGGAAGCTTAGCGCAGGATAGAAACACTGGATCGATTAATGCACCAGCCACAGCAGCAGCAGCGACAGCAACGAGTGCGAATAGCTTGGGAATAACATTGCGCGAACGTTTGTCCATCAGTGGCGCATCTGGAGAAGCAGGAGGAGGAGGAGCAACTACTGGTGGCTCAGCACCAACGATAGGAAGTGGAAGCGTGCCGCATTGCAAGCGCCAGGGCAGCTTCTCGAATGTATTCTCAAAGCTAATCGATGGTATGCCCGCTGGCACAATGTTCGCCAAGTTCAAAAGCGCCAATGTGGCGGCGTCCACGTCCATGCAGAATGTCGCCGAGGGCAATCCCATTACGCAGTACTTTGAGATTGGCAAACCGGTCGCCTGTGCCGGGCCAGAGCTCGTCTGGCGCATACACGATGGCTATCGCAAGAGTGACAACAAGGTGAGCAAAACAGCAACAGCCAACTGTAATCGAGTGTGAGATGATGATGATGATGAAGATGTTGAAACTAACAAACTGTGTTGCCCCCAAGTGAAATGCATATTTCCAGCCACTCACTATGACTACTTTCTTTTTTCTCGTTGTATCCCTTAGGAATGCTCCGTGTTTATATTCGAGAAGAAAGTGGCTGAGAAACTGCACAAGCCGCGACGCAAGGAGACCATTACGGAGCTGCTAAAGAGCTCGGTGAAGACATTGGAACGCTTTCGTCATCCACGGGTGAGTGAGCTCAGTTGAATGCCAAAAAGACAACTTCAGAGATAACATTCGAATGTCAGTTCATTTTTCTTTTATTGTGGTACTTTTTCTGCTATTCTTGTTTATACTCTACTTAAAATTTTGTTACTTTTTATTTAGTGTCTCGCTAATCTTACTGCATAGCTATAAACATTTTAAAAGCTGATACACATGCATAATTAAATTTAAAGACGAAACAATAAACTTGACACTTGACTAATAAATTTTAGTAACTGCTCTATAAAAATCCATACATTTTAATAACTCATCAAATTTTTATTAAATGCTTTATGCTTTGCTCTACTCTTCAATAGTAATTTCAAAAGTTATTTTTTTAAACATGTAAAATAATAAATATCCTTAAAATTCTTTAAGGGTTGTTATTTTATGTTTTCTATATAAATATTTATATTGGGATATTCAAGAAATATTAATTTAGGAGAGAAGAGAATTTCAGAATCTTCCTTCTATATTTCTTATTGTACACATTGACTATTTTTTGCTATATTCGAGAAATGTTGCTTATTGAGCAGAATTTTCCTAGAATCTTCCTTAATTTTTGTATATGCATACTCAAAATACAACTTTCCCATTTTGGAAATGTTTCTTTGAGTAATTTTTTATCATTCACTAATTCTTAAATCGTTCTATAATTCAATAAACAATTGTTGTTTTTATATTTTATTTTATCAAAAATTTGTTTGTAAGAAAAATACTCTTTTTATTAAATTAGATATATTTACTCTACATTTTTATTTTATTTAAACGCTTTTTACGTACTAAATGCGCTTCTTAATGTATTAGTATTTAATGTAAAGAAATTTCTGAAGAAGTTGGAACTTGAATTCTTTACTCGACTTGTTCTATAGTGATTTCTTAAAGCGCACAATTTGGAAATACTAAAAGATTAGTTTTCTATACTTATATATTTGATCCACTTTACCATTGAATGTCCTTGCAGATACTACAAATCTATCACACGGTCGAGGAGAGCGCGGAAACTTTGGCTTTTGCCGCTGAGCCCATTTTCGCCAGTCTTTCAAATGTGTTGGCTTTTCATGTGAGTTCCATTCTCTATTTTTTTTCAGCCTTGTTCCCAACGGTTTCTTACGCTTCGATTCAGTTGGGTTCGTCCTTTTGGTGCTATTGGTTCACTATAGTTTGCCATTTGCTTTGCTTCTGCTTCTGTTGGGGACATGGCCAAAGGGCACATGCAATTTTCGTTGCCGCCTGCTGCTCCATTGTGAGTTTTGTGTTGTCGTTGTGCAGCGGGAAGCGAGAGAGCGAAAGAGAGAGGAAGTTAGACCATATGCCTTTATCTGGCACAGTCAATTGTTGTGCTATTGTTGTTGTTGTTGCTGTTACGATTCATGTTGTTGTTGTTGTGTTGCCTGTTGCCTGTTGCTGCTGTGCTTTTTGCGTCCTGTTAAAGTTTCGCATAACACGGCAGCCAGTCAACTGCATAGTTTGTCTTTTGGTTCAAGTGGCACAGCGACGCAAATGTGAGGGTATGCATAACACACACGCACACCCCCAACATACACACACACCTCTACACTCGCACACACACACTAACGCACAACTAAATCGAATTACAGTGCGTGCTGGCAAAAGTTTGCGCTGTGGAGATTGAGTCAATAAAGTGCTTCGGTTTACTTGCACAGCTCAGAAATTGATACACACACTCCGACACACACACACACATACACTCCCACACACACACTCAAAATGTCTATGGTGTAACTGTAGTTTCTTTTATTCCCTTTGTTTTTGGCTCGCCTGTCAGGCAATATTTTAGTTTATTGAGCTGCACACAACAGCAACAAAAGGCAACATCAACAGCCACAACAACAGCAACAACAACAATAATGCCAACAACAACAATGAAAATAAAGGCAGCATAAAAAGGAAAACTAACGCAGCTCCCAACAAAAAGTCCAATCGAGCTAAATTACATTGAAAATTGCATAGGTAAAATCGAAATTGTTTTACAAAACAAACAAAAAAATTGAGAACAGGATGAAAAGATAACTGCAGAAAGTGGGTCAACCGAAAGCTTAGATACTCTATCTAATTACAAAGAAATTGCCATAACAACAAAGCTGCAATTAAACTGACCAAAAGATGCTTGACATTACATCAGCTTAAGGCCCGAAAAAGCAAACTGAGATTCTATCTCTCATCTAACACCTCATTTTGGCGCATTGTTAGCCAAGTTTATGGCAACAAACAAACATGACATTCTTATTTAATACACGCTGTGTGTGCTCTGTTGTTATGTGTGTATGTGCCTGGGAAAGCGAAGAGCAAAATGCCAGAAAAATTGAAAAAGCAATTGCCATAAAATGCAAACAGTGCGACTTTTTATACCCGCTACGCGGCATGTCTTAAGGGGTATGAACAAATATCTAGGACATGGCTGTCTGTCTGTCTGTCCGTGAGTTTAAGTAACTATATTTTAGAGACTATGTAAGCTGGAAGATGGAAATTTAGTGACAATGCTTAGGAAAGTTGGAAATTTATATAAAGTTATTGTGCGGTAAATAACTTATAGAAAAAAATTAAGACTCGAATCTACAAATTGTTGAGGGGTATGAACAAACATCTAGGCCATGGCAGTCTGTGTGTCTATGAGTTTAAATAACTATATTTTAGAGACTATGTAAGCTAGAAGCAGCAAATTTATTGGTTGGAAATTGGTTTAAAGTTCTGTTTAAGCATTGAACTACTTCCCTTACTCAAAAAAACTCAAAATTAAAGATTAAAGATTTATACACACGTTTGGTTTGAAAAAGTCAAAGCTTAGGGCAAGAAATGTTGAATTTCATTCTATGTTTATTCGAAGTATAGTTTAGAGGTCAAATTTGTACTACAATTTTTTATTATTCTTTAAAAAAAACTACATTTTTTAACCAATAAACTAACGAATAATCACACAAAAGTAGTTTAGAATGCAAATTTAAATTCAAATTTTGTATTCAATTTATTTATTCGGTAACTATTTTGGAGAACAAATTTAAAGCTCGAATCTAGAAATTGTGTACTACAAAAAACTACCATAAAGTAAATAATAATTTAGAGGGCACCAAATTGAAGTCTTTGGGCTAGAAATATTGTGCTCTACTTTCTTATAATCTGCAGAGGAACAAATTTAAAACTAGGGGCATATTTTGTTTATCCCAAAAATATTTTAGCATCAAAATTTGAAAAATGGGTCTAGAGATTCGTACTAAATTGGTTATTAAATAGTGAATACATAAATACAACATTAAAAAAAGAAAATTTGTATTCAGATCCTTTAATATTTTCCAAGAAGTCAACCTTAAATAAGTGAAGATTTATATTTAAATATTCGTTTTTTTATTGAGACATCGTAAACGATTTATTTTTAAATATAAGTTTCTTTAATTGAGACAAATTAAACGATTTATGTTTGAATATACGTTTCTTAATTGAGACTTCTTAAACGACGCATCTTAGTTAAAAAAAAGTACAAATTTGATAAAGAAAGTTGACTATACAAAGCGTTTTTATAGGGGAAAATATTGTGGTCATTCTGGAAGATTTAAGTTTCTCTAAAAAAAAGCCATAACAGGTATTTCTCAGACGAACATACTCATGTTTACCTTTGACTTGCTTTTTTATATGTTTCGGAAGAGGGAAGAGAGGAAAGGAAGATGGGACGTGTCTAAGAATAGCAAGTGCTTATGTGCCGCATTGTGTTTGTGTTCGCAGGAGTCGAAAACGTATGAGAATGCCAATGTGGCAGCCGCAGCGGGCGGCGTCGGTGGCGGCAGCGGTGGCAGCGGAGGAGGTGCTGGTGTCGGTGCTGGAGGCGGCGGAGGGACGCCACAGGGGCAGGCGGCACAGGCGGGAGGACAGCCCCAACGACCGGCCCATGCAAAGGAATACAACTTCTTGGATATGGAGCTAAAATATGGATTCTTGCAGGTAAAATAAACAACTTGAAAGCGTGCCCAGAAGAAAAGTGAGTGAGAGAGAAGTGGGGATTTTATTGTGTGTGTTCGGATTGTTTCCATTTTGCAGCTAACGGAGGCATTGTCCTATTTGCACTATTCCGGTCACGTAATTCATCGAAATGTGTGTCCATCCTCTATACTAATAACCAAGCGAGGCATTTGGAAACTCGCCGGCATGGAATATGTGGGTAAGTCTGGGAGAAATTGAAACGAATTGTTGTGAGAGACTTTTCGATTTGTATTCATATGCTCTATGCTTTATGCTTTGCAGAAAGAATGAATGAGACTGATTTGAATAGCTCAATTCCGTGTCCACCATGGAGCAACAGGGTATCAAAAATGGCGCAGCCCAATCTCGATTTTATGGGTAAGCAAAACAAATAGCAACAAAATACAATTGCAACAACTCACACACAATATTCCCCCATTGAAAACACAGCGCCCGAAACACAGACGAGCTCCAAGTGCAGCCTGCTGAGCGATATGTTCTCATTGGGCATGGTCATCTGTGCGGTGTACAACAATGGACGACCTCTCATCCAAGCGGGAAATTCCACCTCCAACTATGCCAAGCAACTGGAAACGGTAAGAGCTGGTTATTCTCTTGCTCTCTCCTCTGGTCTGGCTAAATTAATTTGCTACTGCTGCTGCTGCTGTGTTTGCCCGCGGGCAGATAGCTGAAGAGACCAAGTGGCAAGTGGCAAGTGGCGTGTAGCAAGTGGCAAGTGGCAATTGGTTGGGTAAAAGTTTTGTGCCGGCTTGTTTGCCAGCTGTAATTAGATTCGCTGCTTTGTCAAATGCAAATGTAATCAAAAGTCCACTTCAAAACTCTAATTATTCAGTCCAGGTGCTGAAGCTGAAGCTCAAGTCCGTTGAGTTTCAATCTTCAATCGCTTCAGCTTTGGGGCAACGTCATTAAAACTTTTTCCCCCGAAAATGTTGTTCAAGCACTTGCTGGCTCAAGTGCTGTGGCCAATTTCTTGTACAATCATTCATAGCTATCTCGCTTTTATCCTCCACTTACCTTCATCTTCTCTTCTCTCTCTCTCTTCTCTTTCCCTCTTCTTCTGCAGCTGGATGACCATGTGCACAAGTTGATGCCGAGGCTGCCCATCGCACTGCAGGAGGCGACATCGCGCATGGCCAGCCGAGATGCAACAGCACGACCCACCGCACAGTTGCTGCAGTTGATTAAGTACTTTATGTGAGTAGCAACAACAAATCTATGACCCATGACCTCTACTGTAAATTAATTAACTTTCAACTAAAACGCAAAGCAAGCAAAAAGAAACAGCCAAACGGCAACAGCAACGGCAAAAGTTTTTTGTTTGAGTTTCAAATGAAATTGACACCTGTTAAAAACATACACACGCACACACCTCTAAACACACACACACATTTAAGCACACACACACTCATTCATTCATGGAGCGCACAAGACACGCAATCTCTAAGCCAATTTGTACATGTAGCGAAAATTCAATTGAAGCATTCACTTTTCCACGCCAAGGACAAAACACACACACACACATACGTTTGCTCCCGCACACACACACACGCACACCTTAATTACGTCTGTTTGGTAAATGAAAACGGTAATCAGGCTTGAAAGACACAATGCCAGGCTCTTCAGCTGATTGTGAGTAGTGGAAAGCGACCCCAGCGACTTTGCTGCCTTGCTTCCTTCCTTCTCTTTTCCTTTCCTTTCCATTTCACTTCAACCTCAGTTGGCATAGAAGGGACATAGAGAAAGGGACTGAGCAAGGGGATTTATGACGACAGCACAGCTGCTAGGTAAACTGACAGACTGCGACTGCGACCGAGATGAAAAAGCGAAGAAAAACAGCTTACAGACTGCTAGGCAAGTACAGTGTGCTGCACACTGATGCAACAGCATGCGAAAAACTCAATTAAAAGTGTCCAAACAAGCAAGGAAACTACAGTTGAGTCTGATCGACTATAAGACACCCGCTATCCAGATTACTTAAGAGTAGAACCATGCGGTATTCTACTTAAAATATACCACACTAATCAAATAAACACTAAAAAATACGAAAAATATACCTCACCCTCTATTCGGTGTGTCGATACACTTATCACATTCAAAACAAAGCGATATTATACTAAAAACAAATCGCAATTATCAAATAAAATATTAAAAAATACAAAAAATATACTGAAACTTATAATTGACTTGTTACATTCACTTCAAAACAAAATATTCCACTTCAATTAACTAAAATACTAAAAATACCAACAATATACCGAAGCCTATATTTGGTATGTTGATTTTCTTATTGCAATGAGGTATTATTTTTTAAAATATACCAAATTAATATACTAAAAAATACTATAATATACCAACTGCTATATTTGGTATGTCGATACACCATTACATTTAAGACAGTGCTGTTTATACCCGCTACCCATAGGGTAGAAGGGTATTATAACTTTGTGCCGGCAGGAAATGTATGTAACAGGTAGAAGGAGGCATCTCCGACCCTATAAAGTATATATATTCTTGATCAGCGTCAACAGCCGAGACGATATAGCCATGTCCGTCTGTCCGTCTGTCCGTCTGTCCGTCTGTGTGTCTGTCCGTCTGTCCGTATGAACACCTAGATCTCAGAGACTATAAGAGATAGAGCTATAATTTTTTTTCGACAGCATTTGTTATGTTTGCACGCAGATCAAGTTTGTTTAAAATTTTTGCCACGCCCACTTCCGCCCCCGCAAATCAAAAAAATCGAATAACAAGCGTAATTTTAAAGCTAGAAATGCGAATTTTGGTATATAGTATAAATACTACAGTATTTATGATTCCTGAAAATTTGGTTGCGATCAGATAAAAATTGTGGAAGTTGTTAAAGAAATACTTTTGTATGGGCAAAAACGCCTACTTACTAGGGGTCTTAGTTGCTTTGGCCGACAATCTGGTACATTGCGCCGTCTATGGTATATTTTGAATGGTGTGCTGTATCAATATACCAAACATACCATTTGGTATATTTTCAGTATTTTTTTTAAGTATTTTCGGTATATTTTGAAAATAATACCGCAGTATTTTGCCCCTATTAAAAATGGGTAGCGGGTATCCCACAGTCGAGCACACTCGACTGTAACTTTCTTACTTGTTTAATATTAGAATATACAAATAAATATACTAAAGAAAAACAAAAATATATCGAATGTTAAATTTGGTGTAACATATTTACAAACTTTAACATTTCAAGTACCCCTTAAAGTACAAAATATTTTAGATCGCCAACCAAAACAATATACGGAAAAAATGCTAAAATATACTGCAATCTATATTTGGTATAATGATAGACACCGTAGAAAATATGTCAGATTATCAGCCAAAGCAGCAAAGACCCGGTAACAGTATTTTTTGCCATATAAAATAATTTCTGCCCAAAAAAAGTTAATTAAAAAATAACAAAAATGCAATTTGAAAAATATTAAAAATAAACGTTGCTTATTTTAATTAATTTGCATAATGCATGCCAAATATATGAGCAACTAATTAGGTTTGCAGCTTGCAACCAGTGTGCCTTCAGCTGTTCAGCAGTTTAGACACAAACTCCAAGGTTGTGTTTGGTGCCTGGCGGTTGCTTAGCAAAAAGACGCTGACAGCAGCACGACGCCTCCAGGATACGCCCAGGCAGCCAGGCAGCCAGTCAGAGGCAGTCAGGTAGTCATTTAGTCAGTTAGTCAGGCTGGCAGCACTTTGAAGTTCATTTAAATGTTATCAACATTTTCAGCGTTCAGAGTTTTTAGCTGCGTATGCAAATAGCTCAAGTACGATTGTTGAGCTCTTCAGCCTGTTGCTCGGGTTCGGGTGTTTTGTGCGATACTTATGCTGATTATGCTGTTGCCCACGGCTAATCGTCTGGGCGGATAGCGAAAGCAGATAACAGATAGCAGTTGCCAACTGCAATCAGTGCGCCACTTTGGTGTGCAACGTGGCGCATACGCAATGTGATTTAATGGCCACACTTATTGTTTAACCAAGCGCATCTCTTTTTTTTTCCACCTTTTATATTACATTTCAATGCCACCGTCGATGCACATAATTTAACTGGTTTTCCACTTTTGCTTTCGCTTTTATGGCAATCTTTCAATTTACCCGCAATGCCAACGCTTCACTTCAGAATTCAGTTCAGTTTTCAGTTCAAACGAATTGTGTTGTGGCTTCAGGGGTTGGTTGGTTGCCGGTTGCTGTCGGTTTGGGCTGTCCGAAATAAATGAAATAAATGTGCACCACTGAAAAGTAAACACTTTTTGGCAATTAAATTTCAACCAATTACATTTGCATAACAATAAAAACACATTTGCAAACAAACTCTTCACACTTGGCAACGCTCAAAAGTTTTACTTTGCTGTCTGGCGACTGAAAATTTGCATGCATAATCCTAGCTTAATTATTTTTAATTCATAACTATATAAATACATTTTTGTTTGGTATGCGCGACTCGACGCGATTATAAAGCGCAATTGTTTTAGGATTATTTTGCAGTTGTATATATATTTTGCGGATAAATTGCGTTAATTAAAGCAGACTTAGCGGAGTATTCAATTTAATATGAAGTATAAAGTTTGACGTATTTAAAAAATTTAAGAAATGAAAAATATGTTAGCTTAATCATTGATTTTTATTTAGTATTATTCGTAATTTAAAATTAGATTCTTTGCTATAAAAGTATAGCCAAAGCCGAGCCACATCCTTTAAGCTAATTGGCATTGAAATATTGTATTAAATAAATTAAAATTAATATTAATAAATATTTGAATAATATTGCATGATATTAAACCATCACTTAGTAAACATTTTTTATAATACACGCAACTAGATAAATTCCTAAATATTATTTGAAATAAATATATGTTTTATTTACTCTCTTAATGCTTCTCCCGTCGAAAGCATTTATTGATTTGCAAATTATTTTCAGTTCACTAAATGCAAACAAACCATTTGGTAGACAAAAAAATAAAACAAACAAATACAAAAAGTTTTAAATGCTGCATAAAACGGTTTTATGTTATTTGTTTTAAATAGTCGCGTGTATTTTTTTATTGATTTTCGAATCATTTTCGGGAGAATAAACAGCCAATAAAAGATAAATAAATCAACAGCGTAATAAAACAAATATTTAGCTAAATTTAAAGTGCCGTAAATATTTTTTATTTACTTTTTAACCCTTGTTTTATCGGTTTGTAATTACCAGTGATCCGGCTATAAATGCATTGAAATTCCTGGACGTGGTCAACATGAAAGACACGCAGCAGAAATCGCAGTTCTACAAGACAACCTTGATTGAGGCCATGCCGCTGATACCGCGTGTAAGTAGCGAACTCTAGCGATAAGTCGAACTGAAGTAAAGATAAAGAAAAAGAAATAATCATCGCCACCGGAAACGGATGAAGACCGTCGTCGGCCATTTTGGGTGATTTTGGCAGTTGTCAAGGCATTCATCATTTACGGCACACAGTTTGCTTTATGGCCCAAACAATTTGTAAATTACGAGCGCTGTTTTATGACTGTTGCAGCAGCAGCAGCCTTTTGTCTTCAGCCGACAGGCAACAGGATGTAACGACTTTGCTTTGCTTGAGGATTGAAAGAGGCGTTGAAGCATTACAAGTTCTAAACTATTGTTGTGTGTGTGTTTTTCTGCTCTTCTCTTTTCTTTGCTTTTTGTAGAAACTTTGGTGGCAAAACCTCTGGCCCATGCTCAAATCGGAGATCAACAATGGCGAAGTACTCGCCGCTGTGCTGCAGCCCGTCATGCTCTTCGTCCAGGAGGCGACGCACTCCGAATACGATGCCCTCATGTCGGCCACAATGAAGTGAGTGAAGCGCGCTCATTATGCGCCCATTTATACAGCGATAGAGTGAACTACTTGAGTGAAGAACGCTATATAGCAGCGCCTGACCTTTTGTTATTGTTGTGGCTGTGGCTAGAGCAAAGTGTGGTTACAGTTTACGGTCGGGTTACGGATTGCGGGGTTACGGGATTACGGGGTTGCAGCCAGCCACAAAGCAAACAATGGTCAGCTGGCTGGCTGGCCTGACTTCAACTTTTCTGTTCAACAATTGAAAAACTTTTGTGACACTTTTTATTTAATTTTCATGGCGTTTTATTGTACACACGCAGAGACAGAGACAAAGAGACAGAGACTGAGGCGACAGCTCATATTGTAATTTATAGACCACAAGTTAAAGTGAAAGTTGGCGGCAAACGCAAAGTTTTGTGAGTAGTGTAGAGTATCGGGTTGGCAACTATGCACCTCGCTACCTTGCTGCCAGGCAGAGGCATACATAAATTAGTGAACCACAGGCAAATACACTCTCACACACTCTCGCACACACATAGAAAGGACACAAGGACTTCAGCTGGTGTTTGGTTGATGCTTGCGAGTGTCGCTCATAAAATATGCAAAGCGTCGACTGCAAAAACTCAATTATTTAAAACTAGTTGAAGCCCTTTTTGGCAACTTAAATAGAGAGCGATGCTAGCGAAAATGTTTAAAATGAGCACTCTAAACTTTTATTTCCAGCTGTTGACAACTTTTGTTAATAACATTTAACATTTAGTTAAGAATTACGGGAGAAGTAATAAAGCAATTATTTAGAATCTAATTTGGCAATAGTGAATATAAATATATTAATTTAATATTCAATGTTTGTTTAAGATTTATGGCAGGAGTAATAGAATAATTATTTAAAAATAGGCAAAACAATTATATTCATTTATTGCTTTTGCTTAAATAAAGAAATATGACTGCAAAAATAATGAAATTATTTAAAATTAATCTAGATTTCCCATAGTCAATAAATATAAATTAGTTTTGCTTCATTTAATATCTGCAAAAAAATACAATTTGGCAGCAATAATAAAGCAATTATTTCAAATAAATCTAAGTTGACAATAATCTACAAATTTTTTGCATTGCCTTAATCGCATTAATCAATTATTTAAAAAGAAATCAATCTATTTGCCTTCTGGCTAAGATATTTGTCAGCAGTACTAAAGCAATTATTTTCTATTACTATATAACTATAACATATATTTTTTTATTAAATATGCGCCACACATGTTAATAAAATTCAACATTTAATCGGGAATTACGACAGCTTCAATACATTATTTATTTAAAATAAATAAATCTATTAAAACATATTTATTGAATTAAATACCTATCATAAATAAACTGCAATAAAATGTTGAACCGCCCTCTTTTCCACTAAAGTTTTGGGCTTGAAAAAAAAAAAATAGAAACTTTTCGGACTGTTGTAAGACGCTTATTGACACTGCCATAAAAGTTGCAAATAACAACTTTTCACAAACACACAGAGAGACGCAGAGAAATAATCACATAAAACTCAGATTGAGACCTGTGCAGCAACAATAATGACAAACGCAATTCTTTTTCTGTTTCTGTTTCTGTTTGTGTTTGTGTTGGGTCATCTATTATATTAAGATTAAATTAAAGCGACGGCAAAGTTTTGCTATTTCCCATTGTTAGCACAATAAATTTACTTTCGTGTTCTGTTTGTTTGTCTCTCTCGAATATATATAGAATCGTCTACAATACACCAAAATCCATACAGGCAAGCGTTACGATACTCGAGAACTTGCATTTGATAATTGAGAAAACGAAACCCGAAGATGTCACCACAGACATAATGCCGATGCTCTTCTTCTCCTTCGATGGATCCACAATTCAAGTGCAGGTAAGTTTAGAAGGCAAGTTTTTGCCTGACGTTGGCATTGATATGCAAATTAGTTAGAAGAGACAAGAGTGGAAAGCAAAGAAAGTGGCTATGGGAAACGGGTTGACAAGTCAAATGAGTTGAGTTGGCATTCGCCTTGCGCCTTGTGTAATTACAGAAGCAATTTCTTAATTAACTGCGGCACAAAGATGCCTCTTAAGTAGCTTCGGTTGCCACTTCAAATTTATTACCAACCAACGAAGCACTCAAATTGTATTTGTAATTGTACCCACCATGGAGAACCTAGTCCTTAATCAGGAAACAGTTTTTCCCCGCCTCACTTCAAACTCCGCACATCGACTTTTTCGGCAGTCTAAAATTCATTTTGCCAGCAAATGCTTTTGTGCTGAGGGTGACTAGACACTCATTTGATGGATTTTTAGGTGGCTATATCAAATTTACTTTATGTGAATTTAATGTGATAAATAGATATTGTTGATGACTTCAGCAAGTGGGCAATTTTCTTTGTCATTGCACAAATAATAAATCGTTGTTTTTAAAGAGAGTTTGCTAAAGTTTACTTGTCAAAGAAGTTTACAAATATTTTTGTTTCTATAAATTTAACGATGTACCATAAATAACATTGATTTTATTGAAGTTTCAGTGCGTGACTGCGTATTTGAAAAATATATTAATGTCAACATTTAATTAATTTCTTCAAAACATGATAAGGGTTAGGCTTTTAAGGTAATGGATGACATTGTAGATTTTTTATGACAGCCCTAAGTCATTCTATTAACTTTTGTGCCAGATGGTCAAAACATAAATAATTTGATATTTTGAACTAACTTAAAAATTAACGCATTAGGTATTAGAATATAATTGTCACTATTTATTTGAAATTTATTTAAAAAAATATTAAGTTTTTACAGTAATAGATGGTTTTAAAGGTGTTTTTCCAAAGATAAAAAGACATTCTATTAAAAAAAAATGAGGACCTTGAATTTAATAACACAAATAATTTTTATTTGCTAACCGTGTCGATAGCTCCCGACATGAGTTTCAGAACGTGATGCTTGTTTAACCTTTCACTCTTTATTTTCAATGATTGACTTAATTGAATTAAATTAAAATCTGAAAAATATTTATATTAGCATTAGGTTTTTGTGGGGTATAGATATAGATAGCTTCAAAAGTTTTTTTTTATCAAAGTTCGAAGCATTGCAAATAAATCGCTCTGTTTTGGCCTTATCTTTAAAGAAAAACGTTAATTCTACCATAATTTTTCACTAATTATTTTTAATTAAAATACTTGTATAATAAGCTTGAGGTTTTTCTAAGAAAAGCATACTTAAAAGACTTTATTTCAAGGTCGCAGGTATATTATATATTAATTATATTATTATTATATATTAATTAAATTGTATCTTAAATATGAAATATTAGTTAATAGATATAGAGGCTCAAGTGAAATCTGTCAGAGAACTGACGTCTATTTTTGATGAAATGATATAGCTAACAAGTTTGCTTAGCTCAAAGGAAACTCTTCATTATGTAGGAAACCTTTTCTATCATTATCTTTATCTGATGCAACATATGAGCAGTTGACATCCTGAAGTATATTTTCATGTAGTTAAAATTATCAAGTCAGATTTGTGAGTATTTACAATTATCACTTCACAGGGCAGTGTGATCTTATCTTCTTTGTCCTGTGTT